>CM056494.1:28733493-29165784 GCA_029783415.1 Anisodus acutangulus
CTGTATTCTTGGTATATGTCTAAGAACCATGCTATTTTTAAATCATTTATAATTTTAGACCAAGAACTGTGTGATAGACTCGTTTTACGTCTATTTTCACAAGTGCTACAAGCCTTTGATGGTAAACAAAATCTCTAACCTCTTAATCTACATTTCACGCATGATCACCACAAGAAGAATGAGAATAAAATTTGGCAAATTCAGTTCATTAAAATTTGCACTATGACAGAAATATTCAAGTAATACCTTTGCTGCTATTAATTGGCAAAAAGAAAAATACCTTGCAGCTATGTCTCCCAAATTTCAAGAGATAGCAAAGTGGTTTTGTATAACCTGAAATGGAGGTTCCTTAAGCCTCTTGCTACAGACATATAAAACAATAACAACAGTTAGAAACCTCAAACTTGACTTGGTAGAAAACTTGAGAGAAGAAAGTTACGTATCAGATTCATCGAGAACTTCTACGCAATATGTTGTTAAGTGCTTTTCTTTTCTATGTTTGTTTATGGGAGCCCTTCTGCGTTTGAGCACATGAGCAAGTACTGTTCTGACCATTGATAGGTTTGTAATTCTTCTATCACAATGGAGTAGACACTTTATTTTCCCAAAGGTATTTAATACTATTAGCAGAAAATGGTTGCAACAAATAATGCGATGCACAAGTTAACCTTGGGACGGAAATGAATCAGACAGGCATATGAGTGACCGCAAAGTCTTGCAAACATATTAAACAGTGTAAAACACTTACATTAGTTTTTTTCTACTTAACTAACCATACAAACATTTAAGCTCTAAATAGAGTGTAAAATTGGAAATACATACATTACAAATCACTGATGTTCACTTCGCTCGAATGTGCCAACTTGGCCGCTCAGTCCTGCAGCTTTTGTATCTGATAGTAGGGAGGCATCAACATCTCCATCTTCATCTCTTGGTTCAGCGTTAGAAGTGTCATGCCGTTGAAGTTGCTCAGAGTCTTCCTGCTCCTGGCCCTTCCGAAAGAAATCAACACAGTATTTCTCCACAAAATTAGATTGAACCTGCCTTTTTTTAACATAGAAATTCATGGATAATCAGTTATAGTGTTTTTTACCCAGCTGTAATTTGAACCTTCCAAAAGAACTATATTTATATGATTTTTGGGGACAAACGTAAATAGCTCTTGTGCTTTGAAAAAAACTACATAAAGAAAGTAACTTTTATTGACTAAACGAACAAATACACATACCCAAAAGGAAACCGACGACTAAAATAGAGTATTGAAACAGAAGAAGTTCAACCAAAAGGGAAAAAAATAAACAAAATATAATGGAAGAATATTTAAAGCTTACCAAGCAAGAATATTGCTGTGGATTTCTGTCGAACACCTTACGCCCTACTTCTGTGATGCTCTTCCAGTATTTGTAATTTCCGGGCAAGGACTTCATTAACTCCTCCATTTGAGAGTATATGGAGAAACAATGGTAACTCCTCCATTTGTTGCTGCTTCTGCATCAAATTCGTCTGCCCTAAAACTACCACTAACACAAATAGGGAACAAACTTAAGTGTCACAAAAGGACTAATTAAATTAGAATTTTTTAGTTATTCAGTTTAGTCCTTTTTAAGTTTAAAGTTGTTATTTCAGTATTTGTTATTTAGCCCCTAGAGTTAGCCAGAGTATTATATATCTTTGTAATGCATTTGATAGATTATCAAAATATTTGCTTTCCTCTATCTTCTTCTTCTCTCCATCCCTTTTCTCTACTTTCTCCATTGATGAGTTCACCGGAGCTCTTCATTTCGTCACAAATGAACAAGAGCCCTTCTCTCTTGTTACAAATGGTATCACAGCCGACGATACTCGGCCTCGATTCTGCTGCAATGTCTAATTACTATTACTATAATTCACCTAAGTATCGGCTACCGCAGGCATACCTACTGCGCATTATCATGAGTCAGCCAGTCCATACGAAGCTCAAGGGGGTGTTGTTGTCAATTTCTATCGAGATTCATACGGGATTGAGCTCATTGTCGATTCATACGCTTATCACCAATCTCACTCGCACCAGTATTACAGTTCAGATCTGAGTTCCGATCCCTATGGCTTTGAGTATTATAGTGCAGATCCTAATATCCATCCAAATCCTTATGGATTTGAGTGTATCTCAGCAACTAGGGGTATTTCAAGAGACTCTAAGCACCAAAAGCGTGCCACCAGTGGCAAAAGGAATGCTTGGAGGAAGAAACACAAATTTGAACTTGGTCGCCAACCAGCTAACACGAAGCTATCAAGTAACAAAGTAGTCAGATGAGTGCGCGTGGGTAGTGGCGGTTTGAAATGGAGCGCGATTGTTCAAATTGATGTTACTGCTGAGAAGCTACAAGGTGGAAATAAATTGATGGATGTTGAAGATGAGCAGGAGGAGAGGTCAGGAATTCAGGAGGACCAAGCGGATGACGATTGTCCCCTGACCAAAGGCAATTACTAATCAACTAGTTTCTAATAGTATTGGGAAAAAGTTAGAAGCAGATGCAGACAAAGTATTTGATATAAGTCCTCAACAGAATAGATAAGCTTCAATCAGTAAAAAGAAGAAACACTAGGACAATTGGAATCTGAAAAACCCGAAGAGGAGAAGTTAGAAGATAATGAATATCAAATTCTTCAGATGTATGGAGTCAATGTGGCGGATTTTCAATGGGATGAAAGTGAAGAAGATGTGATTATGGATACGTTGATCAAATAAATGAAATAACAAGAAAATTTTCTAAGATGAATTGATAAAGAAGAGATAAGAATCAAATTAATAGTTGAGTTTGAACGAAGCCGTCTTTACTACTGAATCCTTGAGAATTAGAGCAAAAGCAAGAAAATATAATAAGATTTGGTTGTTTGTTATTCGGTTTCAGATGTCCTTACAATTGAATGAAGAGCCCCCGAATATTGCCTTTCTTAGTCACCAACATTAATGCTATAATAATACAAGGTAATAATATTCCATAACGGCTACTAATTGTGTTTCTCCTCGCGTCGTGCTTCTCCGGATTAGTTATCCCCGAGCTACATGGATCTGATATGTCAATTGCTGCCACGTGTCAGCACCTAACTCATCCACCTGGCGCACATGAGCTTATTATATCCCTTAACTATTACCTCATTAAATTCCGTTTTGCAGCCTGACTAAGCAGTTGTTTAGTGGCGCTGGAGTAGACTAATTTTTGAATCACAAGTAGGTACTTGTGCCAATACCGGTTTCCTTTCAATGAACTTTCTTGGCATTGACAAAACCAAATCCCCTTTCCCCTATACCTTGTCAAGTATTGTCTGCAACTCTTTACTTCTTAAGAGGTGAGTGCATATCACAAGGAGGATCAAATATTCAATTTTCAGTACCCAAAATGTGTACTGCTTTTACAATCTGACAATTTGATACAGCTTAAAATTTTATATTAAAAGGGAAAGTCGAATCAAGAGAAGATTTGTCTGGTTTCTTGTGAATTACTAATAGCTACAATACCATGTCACTACTAGGAAAGTGCGGATTACCTGGAATTTTACTTGGGGTTTTTTTTCGTAGAAATTTTCTATAAATTTTCACGCAAAAATTGAAAATTTGCACATTCTAAAACTTTTTTATATGCGAAAGATATTTCCCCAGAAAAATTGGTAGGTAAATTTGGTGCCATTTTGCGCAAAAATTTTTACCTGGGAGATTATTTGGAGTAATTAATCCGCAAAAACCATTTTTATAGGTAAATCTGCAAGTAATGAACAAAACGAATCTCTTTGTCAATTTGCAAGAAAATCCGTAGGTGAAGTTACTTGCAGATTTAGCTATGGATATTTACCTGGAGATTTATCTAGGGATATTTTCTATGGTATTACCTGGGGTTTCAGGTTCTGCGAATTTTGTAGGGGATTTACTTGGAAATTTTCTTATCTGGAGAATTACTTGGAAATTTTGTTATTGCGAATTTAGCTAAAGTTTTTTTTTTTTTTTGAAATTTTACTTAGGAATTTGCCTACTTGAAAATTTATCTAAAATTTTGCTGCTGCAGTTTTTGCTGAAAATGTTTTCTTGGGGATTTACCTAAGAATTTTCTTACTTGAGATTTAACTGGAAATATTTTCTTACAAATATATTTGAGAAATTAAAATTATAATAATATAAAAATGATAATGACATCACATATGATTTTTATTCTTAAATATTTACTTTTCTTATTCAGGTCAAATAAATTATTTTGCAACAATCTCGCTCTAATAAAGTGTTGAAAAGAAAAGGCTTAAAATAACAATTGGAATTATCATATTTAGTTAATTTATTTATTGATAGAAATGTCATGCATATTATTAAATTTTTTAAACTTACATGTAGTTAAAATTTAATTACATATAAAAGTCAATGATGCGTTTTTTTTTTTGGATTGGAACATTACAAATCATGAAGTTATATGGCTAGTTATTAATACAATAGAAAACTAACTATCATAAATTTAATTAATGTTAAGATAATATCACTAGAAAAATACTAAATTGTGTATTGTTGAATAAGTTAAGTGCAATTTTTAAGTAGAGAAGATATTCAGTTATATACGCCATAACGTGAAGTTTAATTATCTCCTTCAATAGACAAATATGTTAATGAAAAAAAATAATTTTTAACTGTATATCCTAATTTCATATCACTCTTTTTACATGTATAAAAAATGATGTCATTTATCCACAATAAGTTATTAAATTATATTTATTTGTAAATACTATATGTAACTAAATATATTAAAATATAATTATAAAAGATAATTTAAAATTTTAAATACCACAAATACTGAATAAGATATAATAACTTTCTCGCACTTTAAATTTGTAAGTTATTTGTATCTTCAATTAACATATGTTGGAGAATTACTTGGGGATATTGTTATTGCAAATTTAGCTGAAGAAGGCCCCTATTGCTTGGGACACTATGTGCCTAACCCAAAAACACTGGAGGTTTATTATCCATTTTGAGCACTGGAATAGAGCAGCCCATTAGCAAACTCCTAATGATCCATTGCTAAGAAAAAGGACAAACTATGGGTTCACATAAACTACATCAAAGGCATAGATATTAAGGATATGGCAACACGAAGCAAGCTACATGGCTGGGGAGGAAAGCATTTGATGCTAGACACTGGTTAGATGAGCTTGAGGACCTCAATAAATTCACAAATGGAGGCCTCATTCATGCCAAAGTTGAGTGGAAATCCTTAGACTTGCTCAAAGGTGCAATTCCCAGTCAAAAATTTATCCTATGGATGACAGTACAAAACAGATTAGCTACAACTGATAGGCGTAGCTAACTGGGGAATACAAGTAGGTACAATATGCAAGCTCTGTTCTACTGGTGAATTAGAAACATGCAAACATCTATTCTTTGAATGTCCTTATTCCAAACAGTTATCAACCGTTAATGCTCGATTATGTTGCAGTGATCAAGAGAATTAGAGAACCAAAAACTACAGCATTGATGATGGTTTGTACTGGAGTCAAAAGTGAACCAACAGTCAGAGTTGGCAGCACGGAAATATGCTAGAATCATTCAAAAGCTTGGTTGTCCAGCATGCAAGTTTAAGGATTTTAAGATCCAGAATTAGTTGCTTCTTCTGATGTTAAATTTCCTATTTGACTTGAAGACCTTGCGTATGTCCACGGTGCTTTCTCAAGTTAAAAGCCAAAACTATTTCTTAGATTAACATATGCATGAAACAACCAAAAATAGTGCTGCTTATTTTTGTCCCTGGTAAAGTTGTCATCACAGGAGCCAAGGTTAGAGATGAGACATATATTGCCTTTGAGAAAATATACCCAGTTCTTAGTTGAGGAGAACCGAAATGCTCTAGAGAAAGAGGATCACTGCTTCAGAGTAAGCAATGCAGTCGTCGTCATGGGTGGAGCCACCTTAGGCGAAGGGTGGTCACATGCACACCCTTCACCAGAAAATTACACAGTGCACATATGTTAAATGTTAGTGAATATTATTTAAATATTCACCATAGCTCATGTACTTATTAGTGATGTATAAGTACGGTAGAAATAGGATTCCTATTGTATTAGGATTCCACATTGTACACATTATATATATTTGTATTAATGAGAAAGACTTCTCAAGAGAGATTAATACAATCTTACATAGTATTAGAAGCCAACAATCCTTCCGAACACAAAACCTAATTTCGGCCGTCCTTTCCTCTATTTTTCCGGACCGCCGGTATACCTTCAATATACATTGATATACAACTGCACAGCCCTCCAATTATGCTAACAACCCCGTATACCACTGGTATACTACTGATATACAACCCTCCTTCCTTCTCTAGCTCTCTAACAGGTCGTATACCCCTCGTATACATCCTATACACGCATAATACGACTGTTATACCCTACCTGCCTCTATATACTACCTGTATACAACCTTTTTACGCAGTTATACACCTCGTATACAACTGTTTCTGCCTCATATATGCTTCGTATATGTCTCGAACCCCACCCCCTTATTTTTTTCTCTCTCCTACCCAATCTCCAACAGCCACCATGGCCGTGAACAACCACGGATATGGCTGTGGACAGAGGTGCGGGGGGTGGCAGCAGGGATCAAGCTGGGAACTAGGCTTCCAACTTGGGCCCAGCAGCCTCTACACACAGCCTAGAGGTTGCAACCCAATTTCCAGAAGCAGGCCAGCTTGCCCTAGACCAGCTGATGGGCCACGACCATCCGGCCCACCTTCCTACAGCCCCACAGCGGCCCAACAGCCTGGGCATCCATCCGACGGTCCATTGCAGTCAGGCCCAATTTCTTGGGGTCCACTTCTCTACTCCGAGCATTCCCGAATCCAATTTGGGCCAGGCTTTCGGCACATTGACTCATCGGAAGCCCGATAATGCGTGGTGTATGGATACGGGCGCCACGTCTCACCTCACCAATAATTCTGGTAATCTTCCTCAAATGCGAAATTTAAATACTACACAATCTATTCTGGTTGGAAACGACCATCGCATTCCAATTCAAGGTTTTGGCCACACTCTAACCCCACCGCCGCATCCCCACTTCTCCCTAAATAACGTCCTCTATGCCCCACATATGATCAAGAACCTAATCTCCGTTAGAAAATTTTCCACAGATAATTCTGTATCAATTAATTTTGACCCGTTTGGGTTTTCTATAACGGACCTCCGTACCAGGAAGCTCCTTACAAGATGCAATAGTGAGGGAGACCTTTATCATTTCCTAACCTCATCCGCTGCCAGTGTCACCCCTCCCACATCTCTAACTGCCCAAGTCTCTCATTCCACCGCTTTAGCAACATTCTATCCGTCAATCTGGCACAATAGACTTGGACACCCAAGAGATCTTGTTTTTAATTTTCTTCGTAACAATAATTTAATTCGTTGTTCTAGTGAGAAACTTGCCCGACAATGTTTTTCTTGCCCTTTAGGCAAACACGTTCGCCTCCCTTTTCAGTCTTCTTTAAGTGTTACGTTTTCCCCATTTGATATTATTCATGCAGATTTATGGACATCTCCTGTTATTAGTTCCCCAAGTCATACATTTTATCTTGTGTTATTAGATGACTTTTCTCACTTTATCTGGATTTACCCTCTAAAATTCAAGTCTGAAGTGTTTACCAAATTTCTTGAGTTTCATAACTTTATCAAACCACAATTTGAAAAATCCATTAAATCATTCCAATGTGACAACGATCATGAGTTTAATAATTCTGCGTTTCATAAATTTTGTACCAAGAATGGCATGGTCTTCTGTTTCTCGTGTCCCCATACCTCACCCAAAATGGAAAAGCCAAACAAATCATCCGTACTATCAACAACATGGTTCGTACCCTTCTTTTTCATGCCTCTCTCCCCTCGTCATTCTGGATCTATGCAGTCAAAATGGTAGCATATATCCTTAATATTTTAACTACCAGTACTCTTCCCACCAAAATTCTCTACCGTCGGATCCCATCCTATGACCATCTTAGAATTTTTGGTTGCATGTGCTACCTAAATCTTGCCTCCACTGCTCCCCATAAATTAGCACCTCGCACCGCTCCATGTGTCTTCGTAAGTTTTCCGCCAAATCATAGGGGCTATCTGTGCTATGACTTGTCTACTCGTAAAATCCACGTCTCTCGTCACGTCACTTTCGACTAGACGATCTTCCCATTTTCAAATATCTAAAAATTACAAAACACAGATTACACGTTTCTCGATGAGTCAGACTTCTCCCCTATCGTTAGCTCTCTCCTCCGACGTGACATGTATTGTTCCATCACGGTCAGTTACTGTTGCTCCACCTCTCCCAGTTTCCGCCATCATCAACCCTACACCGTCTCAACTACCATCGTTGGCTACCGCCTCACCCACTTCCTAGTCAGATTTTCTGATGTCCGATCCAGTACAAATACCCCACCATCCACCGTCATAGTCTCGACACTCAGTCAAACCCACACACCTCTGACCACCGAACCCACGATTTGACACAGACCATCGTCCCTACACCAACCTGTAACCCGTTACCAACAACTCCACCCGAAAACCCCAATCAGACACCAACATCGACCCACCGTCGTACCATGACATCGATATCGCAGCCTGCCACCCTCCCGACCTGGACCCAGTCACCACCGTCACCAGCAAACAACAACCCGACACCGACAAAGTCTGCCCAAGAACCTGAGAATTAGGATTCCCAGCTACTGCCCGTACCCACGACTACACTTGTACCAAACACCTCGGCCCAAACTGTCCCTATACCCACCCATCGTATGGAGACCTATGCCCAAAACGGGATTTTCAATCTCAAAGCTCACTTTAACATATCCACACAAACCATATCCCCGATTTCCAAACACCCAAAATTATCTAAACCCCTAATTGGAATGCGGCCATGCGTGAGGAATTTAATGCTTTAACGAACCAGCACACTTAGGATTTGGTTCCTAGACCGGATGGGTGAATGTGATCCGATGCATGTGGCTATTTCATCACAAATTCAGAGATAGTGGTGACTTGTAGAGGTATACGGCTAGGACTTGTGGCTAATGACACTAATCAGCAGGAGGGTATTGATTGTGGTGAGCCGTTCAGTCCGGTTGTTAAACCGACCACCATTCACAAATTTTTTATTATTGTTATGGGTAAGCATGGGCCGATCAATCAACTTGATGTAAAGAATGTTTTTTTACATGAGTACTTGAAAGAAATTGTTTACATGCACCAGCCGCCAGGGTTTGTGCATCCGCATGCCCCTCATATGTATGCCGTCTTCGCAAGTCACTCTATGGTTTGAAAGAGGCCCCCAGAGCTTGGTATGAACGCTTTGCCAAGTACATTATGCAGATTGGTTTTGTATGCAGCAAGTGTGATAATTCTCTCTTTATTTTTCATCGAGGTAGTAACATTGCTTATTTATTGCTTTATGTGGATGATATTGTTCTCACTACCTCATCTGATGTGTTGAAAAATGAGATTATTGCATTGCTTAAGACTGAATTTGCTATGACTGACTTGGGGAAGTTGAGTTACTTCTTGGGGATATCCATGACTAGATCTGTAGATATTATGTTCTTGAGTCAGCGTAAGTATGTAGAGGAGATTGTGTACATGCTAAAATGGCAAACTGCAAGATCATGCCCACTCCGGTAGATTCTAAATCAAAGTTTAGTGTTGTTGATGGTGATCCAATGTCCGATCCTACTCTCTATAGGAGCCTTGCAGGTGAGCTTCAATATCTTACATTCACCAGGCCTGATATTGTTTATGCTGTTCAACATGTGTGTTTGTTTATGTATGCCCCCAGGGAGCCTCATTTTACTGCTCTTAAGCGTATCATTCGATACATTAAGGACACACTTGATTATGGATTGCATCTATACCCCTCTGCACCGACCAGGTTACTATCATATACAGATGCAGATTGGGCAGACTGTCCGGACACGAGACGCTCCACCTCTGGATATTGTGTGTTCTTAGGGGATAATCTCATTTCATGGTCTGCCAAGAGGCAAGCCACCCTATCCCGTTCGAGTGCAGAAGCAGAGTATTGAGGTGTTGCAAATGTTGTTGCTGAGATCTGCTGGCTCCGAAACCTTCTTTTAGAGCTTCAATGTCCCTTGCGTAAGGCGTCTTTGGTATACTGCGATAACATATCAGCAATATATTTATCGCATAATCCGGTTGAACATCAGCGAACCAAGAACATAGAGATGTATTTACATTTTGTTCGCGAGAAGGTTGCTATAGGACATGTTAAGGTATTGCATGTGTCATCTTCCTATCAGTATGCGGATATCTTTACTAAAGGACTACCTAGACAACTATTCATCGACTTCAGATCCAGTCTAAGCGTCCGACCTCCTCCCGCTCCGACTGAGGGGGTGTATTAGTGAATATTATTTAAATATTCGACATATCTCATGTACTTATTAGTGATGTATAAGTATGGTAGAAATAAAATTCCTATTGTATTAGGATTCCACATTGAACACACTATATATATTTGAAGACTCTCCAAGGGAGATTAATATAACTTTCAATGAGTATATGTTTAATTTTGCACACCCTTAACACAAGTGAGAAGATAATCTGCACACCCTTCGGCAAATTCTTGGCTCCGCCGTCGTAATGAAGAAAGTTTCTCCCACCTTGTATGCCAGCCTATCGTAGGCCTATTTGGTATCTTTGTTGTAATCGGGGTCGTTGATAACAACATATGATTGTTCTAGGTGTTCGCTAGCTCGTGTATTCACAATATCTCGATTCCTAAGTAGTCGTATCCCTCATCCCAATGGTTAATGGGTTACTGATGCAACCAATTACTGCAATTGTTTCCCGTACACAGCGTGGCCAGGTGAATCCTTGAGGATATGTGAGATCATAGCCTTCTCTGCTTCAGTGGTAATGGCTGTCCATGATGGAAGCCCTTGTGAGCATCAGAAGAAGAAAAACAGAGTTCTTTGGTTTATAGCTTATTACTACATCTAATCATCATACTACTAGTATGCACCAGCAGGTTGAGTACTAAGGAAACAATTGCTATAGCAGAGAGTGGCAAATAATACTCAGTTATTGCTGTGGGCACATAGTGAGGCTAGATATTTAGGGAACTGCAAGAACTTAAAGCTACAATTAGTTATTGATATAACTTATGCTATTTGATTTCTAAAGCTAGATCTGATCCAACTTCAACACAAATATCAAAGTTTACCATATGAACTGACGATGCTCTGGTAGTTAAAAGTATACTACAAGAAGACATACCAAACAATTGGGATCAGGCGAGAAAACATACCAATGAGGCGATATTTATCCAAGTAATTTGTTTATACTTCAGAAAACATGAGCATACTGCTTAATGAATGCCAGCAGAAATATTCAGTTTTCCCTTGCTGTAAATAGAGTTCAATTCTATTTGACTATTTTGATACTTACCTCTTTCTTCACCATATTTCCCACTTTAATCCTAGGCGTTTTAAATTTGGATGTATGTTGTTCAGCTAATATCGTTGTGTTCTCGTTGCTGCATCTTCTTTTTTTTCCTGATAATTGCAGGGTATTTACACCTTTGATATGAATTAGACATGCACCTGCAATCCAAAGTGGACACATTCTGTGTGTTCAATTGTTCATGGAGGACAGAGAAAAATTAGATGATTGCAATTTGATAGAAGCTTCATTCAATCTGGGTATTCTCTGGTACCTCACACAAGGGAAGATTGACTGTATATATATATATTTAATTCATCCCAAGAGTGAATGTCAGCCCACAGTTAGTGGATTAATAAGTTCTCTTTTCAATTTTCTTATGATATGTTAACACTTTCTTCGATAGAGTTGCGGCATTCTTCACCGATATTTTCTACTTTAATCTGAGGCAAGTTAAAACCAAGAACCAAGGTACCGAAAAAGGAATCGACATTAAACAGGTTATTGAGAGTATAGGATGATAGGAAATAACTATTAGTAATTCACATGAAACCAGCAATACCTCCTCTTGAATCAACTACAAATGGCTCAGAATCAGTCTTCGGAGAGAAGTGTTACTTCTGTTTATCTCGTTCCATTATGTATTTTGAAGCACAGAAGAACATCTATAAGTCATGCCTTCGAGATTTATGTGGAACTCTCTAATAATTTGCAACAACTAAAATATTAATATGAGTATCTGAAAAATGACAGAGAGATACTAGTCACAATATGTCACTAACCAAATAATCTGTAGTCAAAAGAAAAAATATACTCCCTTCTTTCAATTTATGCGACACTCTTTTCTTTTTAGTCGGTCAAAAAAAGAATGACATTTTTTTTTATACTTAGTAGCAATTTAACTTCAATTTACCTATAACACCATTTCTTACAAAAAAAGAAAAAAGTATACTGCTTTCTGAATGCCAGCCCACTCTCTTCCTGTAAATAGAGTTCAATTTTTTTGAAAGAAACTACCTCTATCTTCCATCACCATATTTCTCTACTTTAATCTTAGGCATGTTAGAATTACGGACAAAATTGGGCAGGAAGTCATCATTAAAGAGGATACTGAAACTTGAGAACTTACACATAAGAAAAAACAGTAGAAGTTCTTGTCATCTGATAAGTAATTCACAAGAAACTAGCAGTGACAAATGAAAGCTACTCCATCAAGTATCAGCTATCTTTAAAAAAATCACATTGTGCTGATGCAAAAGAAGTATATAATCTGGTGATGAAAATCGAACTGCTCACATATTCAACACATGACAGATTCAGCCCGTGGAAACATTTTCGTCATATATTGATAAAAAGTATCAAGTTGAGATGCACTCATAAGTCACATGGAGAAAGGTTTTGGTCCCACATGCAACATTAACCATATTTGTAGTTGTCTAGTAGATGGCTGCAAATAATATAAATCTGAGATTGTCCAAGAAGCACTTATAGAAGGGATATTGTGTATGTATCAATTGAAAAAGGTTCTCGAGTACTCTGATAAGTCATAATCCAGTATACAAAACGAGATTAAAATCATATATATATATAAGGCACATCTGTGAATAAGAACAAAGGTTACTGCAACTTGAAAACAGAATAAGCTCCATAGAATAGGAAATTAAATGAATAATATTTACTATGCCATACTGAATAATTTTCTTATAACAAGTTGCATGTGTTAGCCAGTGTACAAGCTAATAAGTTCATACCAAGCATCAAAATACATGACACTACCTTACAGGCATAAGCGGAGAAGAAGTGATTCAAGCTTGCCATATATTACTAACTGGGTAGAATTAGCATATACTGCGACACAGACAGAACATAACACTGAAATAAACCACCAGTCTCAATTCCTGTGCAGACTCCAATTGCAAAACCACTTGACATGCAATGACAATGTTATCTTATCACGACAGCTATATCGACACTTCTTTCCATCTATTCAGTTTAAACTTCCAAAACATTCAACCAGAGATCATGATCTGATTAAAGGAGCTATGCATACTACTTCTACTATCCTTTTGATTGGTAGACTACTTCTACGTTAGGTGATGCATGCCAAAATTCTGATAGCTCAGCGAGTACTTTTAATCTTGTGTCAAGTGGTTCATCAAATCGCCGTGAATTAATTAGCACTCTCACCAACATCGGGGACTTGGCTAAGAAAAGTTTGATAAGTTGCATCTCAGGTGTTGTTCCCATAAAGTCTTCTAGCTTAACTTCCTTGAGGTTGTTAAATGTCACATATGAGAAACGTTCAAGCTCAAGGGAATCTTGAATGCCACGATCATTTCCTTCTTCATTGTAAATCTAAGAAAGATAACAAGAAGTCAACACTCAGATATTCGAGGATCTAAGAAGTACAAAAAAGATCTATTAAATAAGAAAGAAAGAAAGAAAAGAGCAAAAGCACTAAAAACCTCAATTGTGAGATATTCTAAATGTGGGAAGCTTCTTATCAAGCAAAGAGCACATGAGAGTTTATATGATTCCTCCAACACAATATAACGCAGGTAAAAACGTTTGACACGGTTAAGATCAAAAGGAAGCCGTGTTGGTGCTTCATTTGCTCCTTCAGCAAAGAACTGGATAAAAATACCAAAATTCAAGATGAGTCAGTCCAAAATAGGTTCTTTCTAGTGCATAACAATGAAGTCATTAAGCAACATCTACCTCGCTAAACAAGAAGTCCAAAAGGAGGTCTTCGAGAACAGAACAAGACTCGAAAAACTTTGCGAAATCAAAATTCCTTGCCTCCACAGAAGAACCCTCACCTATCAAAGATACTTTTGCAAGAAAAGGGACATTTTTTAGGCAGATAGAACTTATACAACCTGTGAAATCAAAGGATCTCAGCATGGGGGCATTAATTTCAACTATGTTTAAAACTTCTAACATTTCCACCAGCACCAATTGCTCAAGCAACGGACAATGAGCTATTAATTTTTCGAGCAATTCAGAAGAAATTGTGACTAAACGTAGTTCCAGGCTAATTAACTTATTAAATCCTTTAAATGCTGATGGAGGATGTATTAAGCAACCACAAAGAGATAGATGCCTCAGCTGCGAACACGTGAAAAGCAAAGAAGGCAATTTGTATGGTTTCCAACATGGAAGGCGAAGAACAAGATGTTGAACACCGTTCCTAGAGAGGAAATATATGAAGTTGTCAATCTTAGGACAACTTTCCAGAGAATGAATGTCGAGGGTAAACTTAGTAATGGGTCCTTCATGATGGGTCAAAAGCTGGTTGATAATCTTCATAAATTTGAATGTAGGGTCTATTAAACCCTTTGGTGATTTCCAATGCCATTCATCAAGCGCGAACTCTGTAAGTCTACACCAGATATACTTCCATTTCTTCGATAAGATGCTTGTTCTCACAGCATCTTTACAAGGCAAATGAATCAAAATGAGGTTGATTACATTATCAGGAAGGTTGCTAAGGAAGTCAAGAGGTAAACTTAGATGATGGTTTCTTCCCTTAGGAAGCGTCATATAACAATAATCACCTAGAACCTGTAGAAAATAATCAATAATACGGAATAAATCTCCAAACTATCTGGACAAAACTGATATTCACAGTGTCAAATCAACATAAGAAATAAGGTGCATTATACACTCTTTTTCAATTTATGTGACATAGTTTGGCTTGACACAGAGTTTAAGAAAGAAAGTAAGACTTTTGAAACTTATGGTCTAAAATAAGTCATAGATATTTTGTGGTTGCAAATTATTTCATCAAGTGTAAAATGGAAAGTTCAAAGTTAAATTGTTTCCGAATAAAGAAATGTCATTCTTTTTGGAACGGACTAATAGGGAAAGTGTGTCACATAAATTGGAACGAAGGGAGTAGTTGATATCAGTCAACTAACTCCTCCAAATATCTATGTTATACTGATACTTATTTTTCCTTGACATACCATATCGAACAGGCACATGAGGGGCGGAGCTAGAAGCCCACGTACAGTTTCGGCAGAACCAGTAACTTTTTCTCAAACACTATTTTTGTATTTGAAAATTCATTAAAAATGTATAAATATTAAATTTAGAACTCAGTAATAGAATATTTCCCGAATATTATTTCATTAATTGTATTAATGGTATATCTCTTATTTTAGGTAGAATTGTATTCCTATTGTAATTATGTCTCCTATTTTAGGTAGAATTATATTTTCTATTGTAATTAGGTTAATTAGTTACCTAGTTTGGATATTCTTGTACTACTATATATATTGAACATTATTGATGAATAAAATTAAGGAACATATTTTCTTCATGGTATCAGAAGCCTAATCCCAAATATCCCACCCTAGCCGCCGACTTCATCTTTCGGCCGCCCCCTTTATCCCCACGATGGAACCCTAATTTTTCCGACCATTCTCTCTCCCTCCTAAATTTCCTCTTTCATGGATGACAAAACCAAATTTCATCAGGCACTTGCAGTCAACAACATTAAAAACTTCATCCATGTGACTCTTGAGATTGAAAAGGGTCAATACTCCTCGTGGGAGGAACTTTTTAAGATCCATTGTCGTGTTTACGAAGTTATCGACCACATCATCCCTCCTACACCGAAGTCCACAGACCTACCCTCAACTTCGACTTCTGATGATGCACTCTGATCTCGTTTGAACGCAACCGTCCTCCGGTGGATATACGCCACGATCTCTAATGATCTGTTGCACACCATCATTGAGACCGATGCCACTTCCCGCCAAACGTGGGAACGTTTGGAAATTATTTTCCACAACAAAACTCAACGAGCATTATACCTTGAAAATCAGTTCAAGGACGTTTATCAAGACGGTTTTCCAAACATGTGCGCATAATGTCAAGAACTCAAGATGCTTGCCGACCAACTCTCTAACGTCGGCGCACCAGTCACTAATCAACGATTGATCATGCAACTTATTGCAGGCTTGAACGAATCCTATGACGGCGTTACCACCATCCTTCAGCAAAGCACACCGTTACCTTTGGTTTATGAGGCCCGTTCGAAGCTTATTCTTGAGGAAACCCGAAAAATCAAGCGCAACACCACTCAGCATTGCCGACGCCGCCCTCGCCACCACCGCCGGGCCCTCCGCCGAGGGTAGGGCCTCCAACTCCGGCAATCAGAACTGCCGGCCTGAGGACTCGCAACAGCCCGCAACAACCGCCGGAGCAAGCAGTCCGGCAAGGGCCGCAACAGACAAAATTCTGGCAACAACGACGATGGGAAGGGGCAGTACCCGCCGGTAGGAAAAAGCTAGCAGCGACTGCGGCAGTGGCAGCAGCCTACGTCGTGGGCCCTACCGTCATGAGCCTCTCCTCTTTGCCTGTATCTGACATCCTCGTGGACTCCACCTCAGAACCGACAAGCCCACCCTGGCATAATAGGGCCACGTCCACAACAGGCCTACAAAGCACAGGCCTCCAGCCCTCAACTTATGCACCGACTGACATTAAGGCAGCTATGAACACAATGTCACTCAACGCTCCAGACGAAAATTGGTTTATGGACACAAGCGCCACATCTCACATGACGGCATCACAAGGTACTCTCTCGTCTTATTCCAATTTGAGTAATTTAAATCAGAATATTATTGTTAGTAGTGGACAAGATATTTCCATTCACGATTTTGGTCATTCATCCTTGTCCCCACCACATCCACCACTACTCTTAAAAAATGTCCTCCATGCCCCTAAACTCATTAAGAATCTAATCTATGTGCGACGTTTCACAACTGATAATAATGTTTTCCTTGACTTTGATCCTTTTTGTTTTTCTGTGAAGGATTTTACGACAGGGAGACGAATAA
Organism: Anisodus acutangulus; assembly: GCA_029783415.1. Taxonomy (NCBI): domain Eukaryota; kingdom Viridiplantae; phylum Streptophyta; class Magnoliopsida; order Solanales; family Solanaceae; genus Anisodus; species Anisodus acutangulus. The sequence goes on from CM056494.1 coordinate 28,750,788, forward strand.
TGAGATGTAACAGCACTGGAGATCTCTACCATATTTCAAACGCCGTCAACAATCCAGCCTCAGTTCCATCAACCTTTCCTGCTCTTTCATCTTCCTTATGACATTCTAGATTAGGACATCCGGGAGATTCTGTTTCACTCCCTTAGGAAAATAATTTTATTAATTGCAACCGTATTTCTAGGAATCTTATATGTGAATCCTGTGTTTTTGGAAAACATGTTAAATTACCATTTTCTGCCTCTACAAATTGTACTTTATTGCCTTTCGATATCATACATAGTGATTTGTAGACGTCCCCTATTTTAAGTACGGCTGACCATCGATATTATGTGTTGTTTTTGAACGATTATTCCAACTTTCTATGGACTTTTCCACTTGGCAATCAATTCCAGGTCTACCCCATTTTTTTCACATTTAGTACTTTCGTAAAAACACAATTTGAAAAGAGCATTAAATGATTTCAATGTGACAATGGCAGGGAATTCAATAATAATCAATTCAAACAATTTTGCTCCAAAAATGGTCTTACCTTTCATTTTTCATGCCCTCATACCTCTTCCCAAAATGGTAAAGTCGAACGAAAAATTCGAACCATAAACAATCTAATTAGGGCCCTACTTGCTCACGCCTCAATTCCTCCTAAATTCTGATATTACGCACTCTCCATGACAATCTATCTCCAAAACATAATCCCAAATAAGTCTCATGCTCAACGGTCACCCACTCAAGTTCTGTTTCATAGGAACCCCTCCTACCAACACTTGCATATTTTTGGATGTCTCTGTTATCCTCTCCATCCGACCACTCACAAACTCCAACCCCGGTCTTCCCCGTGTGTGTTTCTGAGTTACCCCGCCAATCATTTTGATTACTCGTGCTATGATTTGTCGAGCCGTAAAATTATTATTTCACGTCATGTCCTATTTGATGAGTCTCAATTCCCCTTTGCCTCCTTAAACTCACCACCTCGGCATTCCTACGACTTCCCAGATGATAGCCTAAACCATCTTCTAATTCATCATTTACATAGTCTGTCGTCCCAAACCTCGGCACCGCCCCCACCTTGGACAGTACGGGACACACTGCCCCCTCGGTTCTATCGACGATGGCCTGAAACAGCCCGCCTCAAGGTGATTCCACAGCCACCTCTCAACAAACCAAGCATCGGCCAGCCGGTCCAGCCACCCTGCCTTTCCTTCTCTTACCGGTAGTCCCGCAGCACACCCCCTACCCATCCCGCGTCCCGATACACGCTCTCGAACCATGGAAACCCATGCCATGCACGGAATTCATAAACCTAAACAACTGTTTACCCTATCCGTTTCAGTTGTCCCTTCATATGTCCCTCAAAATTCGAAGGATGCCTTATCCGACCCTAATTGGAAAGCCGCAATGATTGGCGAATATAATACTCTTATTGATAATAAGACGTGGGACCTAGTACCCCGTCCACCTGATGCTAACATTATTCGCTCTATATGAATTTTGACATAAAAAGAAATCTGATGGTTCTTTTGAGAGGTACAAGACTCGTCTTGTAGGTGATGACAGGTCTCAACAGGTAGGAGTGGACTATGATGAAACGTTCAGTCAGGTCGTAAAGCCCGCAACCATCCAGACCATCCTCAGCATTGCCCTATCCAAGTATTGGCCCATTCATCAGCTTGATGTCAAGAATGCCTTCTTACATAGGGATCTTCATGAAACGGTATATATGCATCAACCTATGGGTTTCAGGGATCCTATTAATCTGGATTATGTGTCTGTTGCGGAAATCGCTCTATGGACTGAAACATGCACCTCGAGCATGGTACTAGCAGTTCGCCGATTATGTCTCCTCTATCAGTTTTTCACACAGCAGATCCAATCATTCCCTGTTCATCTACAACAAGGATACATACATTCCTTACCTATTATTATATGTTGATGACATCATCCTCACCACATCATCTGATGCTCTCTGTTGGTCTATTATGTCTCTCATTTCCTCTGAGTTTGCTATGAAAGATCTGGGCCCCCTGAGTTATTTCTTGGGCACTCTGTCACTCGACATTCTGGCGGCCTATTTCTGTGTCAGAAGTACGCCGAAGAGATCCTTGACAGTGCAGGCATGACATCTTGTAAACATCCACACGCCAGTTGACATCAATTCCAAGCTTAGCGCTGATTCGGTCCTCCATATTCAGACCCGACTCACTATCGTAGCCTGGCTGGGGCCCTGCAGTACCTCACATTCACGAGACCAGCCATATCCTATGCCGTGCAACAAATCTGCTTACACATGCACAATCCGACGGAAGCACACATACATGCCCACAAACATATTTTACGATACGTCCAAGGTACACTTCACTTTGGATTACATCTATACATGTCATCGCTCACTGGTCTCACTGCTTATTCTGATGCTGACTGGGGTGGATGTCCTGACACCCGACGCTCCACTTCTGGTTACTGCGTTTTCCTCGGAGATAACCTATTGTCTTGGTCTTCCAAAAGACAACCTACACTATCCCGATCCAGTGCCAAAGCAGAGTACAAAGGTGTCGCCAACATCGTCTCTGAGTCTTGTTGGATCCATAACCTTCTACTTGAGCTTCACTGCCCGATTCAAAAGGCAACACTGGTCTACTGCGATAATATTAGTGCGATATATCTTTCCAGCAATCCCGTCCAATATCTGCGCACTAAACACATTGAGATGGACATTCATTTCGTTCGCGAAAAAGTGGTTCGTGGTCAAGTTTGTGTCCTTCATGTTACTTTCAGCTATCAGATTGACGACATCTTCACCAAAAGACTTTCGCGCATACTATTTGATGATTTTAGAGTCAGTCTCAATGTTCGTGAACCTTCCGCTTTGACTGCGGGGGTGTAATAGAATATTTTCCGAATATTCTTTCATTAATTGTATTAATTGTATATCTATAATTTTGGGTAGAATTGTATTCCTATTGTAATTAGGTCTCCTATTTTAGGTAGAATTATATTTCTTATTGTAATTAGGTTAATTAGTTACCTAGTTTAGATATTCTTGTACTACTATATATATATTGTAAATTATTGATGAATAAAATCAAGGAACATATTTCTTCACTCAGTCATTAGCACTTGAAGTCGCTCAGAACACACAAAGTTGAAATTCAGACTCCGCCTTTGGATGCATGGCGCGGGCATTTCCTGTGAATTCTTCAAAATACACGAGAAATAGAAGGAAAAAAAAACTTGCACACACCTTAACTGGTGGATATGTAAAATAACTTAACATTTTCCATCCATACTCCATAAATACATTCGAGGGTTACAAAAGGAAAAATGACATTATCTGTTTGCTTCTTCTATAAGCTTATCAACCATCATGGCTTAACAATAAGAAAAAAAATATTTTTCCAAAATTTGGTCATATTTTACCAATGCCGGCTCAACCATAAGGCAATTGCCTTAGGCATCATATTTATGAAGGACCCATTTTTTACTATTAATTGAAAAGGCAGAGTCTTTTGGGTACAAGAAAATAATTTATGGAGAACTTGTCATGTGGGACTAATTATTTTAATAATATTTTGGCAAGTGACCCATATTTTTACTTTGTTTAACTTTTGGCTTTCTTATTATAATAAAAAATGTATCACTAAATCATGATCTTTTCCCGTATTTCTTCAAATTTTCAAGTATTGTGGCAGATATTTGAAAAAACAAAAAAGTTGTTTTGGGATCAAATCATCAACCTTTATGTCTCAAAAAGTTAGAAAACTATAGTTCAAATAAAAATATATATATTTGAAAAGTTTTTAAGACATCGAATCAAAGTTTGGCTTTAGCCCAAAAATAACATCGAGCCGACCCTATTCTAGTCACAATTAATTTTAAAAGCTGTAGTAGAACTGCAGCATACATCAAATGCATGTGAACAACGAAAAGAGTACGACAAAAAGAAGAAAAACACAGAGCCTTTAGGATTACCGATACTCTTATGTGTTGCTTCAGCTGTTGGGCACTATTTGGACTCTTCAATTCTTCTTTCTCAATATAGAGAGGAATTGGTAAAGTATATTCGTCGGGGACGGAAAATTTAAGATGTAAGAGAGAGAAAAGTAAAAACAGGTAAGGTGGAGTAAGGGGTGTTTTTTTTTTTGGGAAAATGATATACATACCTACTTAAGGACTAATTACTAAATATATAAATAGTTTTCTTTATATGCTAAACATAACAATAATTTATAAAACACGACGGATTTGGGCTTTAGTACTGCACCACTTTTTGGGCTTAGCCCAAATTTCGATTCATTGTTAACCTGCGCAATTTTTTACTTTTTAAAAAATTTTCTATATCTGCAGGTTTAGTTTTTTGTTTCTTGTTCTTCACGATATGTGTTCTTCTCCATTCTATTTCCTCTTTTTCCTCCATTTTCATCATTATTAAAGGTAATATAGGATTTGCAATTCCTTTAATTTTTTGATCATATGTTGTTGTGTTTCCACTTCTTTTAAATCAATTTCATCATGTTCAATTAATTTGAACGATTTATTTAAGGTTTTCACTTTGTATTTCCAGTTTTATTGTGTGTGCATCCATCTTTTAACTTAAATTGTTGTGATTCCAGTCCCTTGTTTGTGTGAAAATGAGTAAAAGAACTTGTATAAATTCTCCTACCCGTAAAAGCCTTAGATTTGGGACTTCAACAAGCCCGAAAATACAGTCGATTCCAAACTTCAATTTACCCCCCTCAAACCCGGAAGAAGGGGAAAACAGGATTTGGATGATGATGGTTTATTCCGGAATTCATTACAAAATGAACTTAGGACGAAAGTTCTAATCGATCCCCGTAATGTTAGTCCTGCGGTAGTTGAAGTCAAATCAATCCCTCAGAAAAATTCCAAAAGGAAGGGGAAAGAGACGTCTAAAAAAGTCATTGTCGACTCTGATTTTGGAGAAGAAGTTGAGCGTTCTAAAGCCAAAAAAGTAAGGTTGAGAAAGATGAAACATCGAGAAAGCCCAAATATCAAAGAATTAGAAGAAAGACAACCCGACAAAGAATGTATAAAAAAGTATTTATACTTTAGTCTATGAATATGTAGTTTCACTTGTCTACTAAACTTACTTTTTATAACACTAAAGTCATAAAATTATTTTTTTCTAACAGTAAAATTACTAACACTAAAGTCACAAAACTAATTTTTATAACAGTAAAATCACTAAACTCTATATTAATTGCACAGAAAACAAAATCACAGAAATGTGATTTTTTCATTAAAATATTCACATGGTGATAAGGTATATTTTAAACATAAACATAATTCATCATGTTCTCAACAACGCCCACCTTTAGGATTACATTAATTATTAATACGATGTAAAAATGGAAATTTCTGTTCCAATGTGTGCTGTGCTGCTCCATAATCATTATCCAACATAGAAATTGCAACGGAAGTAGTGAAAATTACCTCTCTTGCCAAGCCTTAGAAATTTCAACTCAAAGTGTACCCGAAGGATTTCTTGAAAGTCTTTATTAATAAAAGCTGGTAGTAGAGATTTATGATGCTTGCGTTTGTTGGTTTGAAAAATACATTTTATTCAAGCTTCCATATCTGTTTCTAAAGCTCTTGGAGCTGCTGCAAACGCAATCTTGAAATATATGGTAACAAGCCTCAAATCCATGTGCTTCAATATTTTGCATCTCTAGGATGGCTCCTGATGAAATAAGAGTTCAAGAAAGGAGGGGATAAAGTGTGAGGGAAAATGCAAGCAACAATATTCAAAGCTTCTAGCCAATCTGTTTCACCTCCAAGCTGGTTTGTGAAGTCAAACAATTTGATGTACGTAGGAAAATGATATCGATTCATTGTGTTTTAAAGTCTTCATTGAAACTTTTGTTTATGTCTAGATCCTCACTTTCTATTAGAGAATTACTTGGATGACAATAGAGACAATTAAATTTCAAAGAGATGAATCAAGAATTCGTCATGAGAAAACTTGCGTGCATGTTCACGGAGGAAAATGAGGCTGTGTATATTGTTTCTTTCGAACTATCACTAATAGGGAAGTCTTTGTGATAGAAAACCGTGTATACCATGGACTGGAAACTAATGACACAAATTATCATATTTATAGAATTCTTGTACAAGTGTAATTATGTTTAGTATTATATTAGGACTATGTATTAGTCTTGTATTAGGAAAAGATATATTTATTTTCCATATTTAGATATTGTATATCATATATATATATACCTCTTCATTAATGAAAATAATCAAGAGATTATTTTTTTCATGGTATCAGAAGTCTAGGAAAAATATTTTCCTTCTCCAACCCGCTATTCCGCTACCCCCTTCTCGGTATTCGAGTCGTGGCCGACGACCACCTCTCCCTTTTCTTCCCATTTTTTCTTCCAAATTCCTAATTCTCCTCTTGTTCTTTCATTATGTCTACCTCAAAGAACACGTTTCATCCTGCCCTTACAGTATCCAACATCAAGAACCACATCACTATCGTTCTTGAGATGGAAAACGTCCAATACGCGACGTGGGCGGAATTATTTAAAAGTTCATGCACGCTCGCATTAAGTCCTTCATCACATCATCCCCGCGGAAGCAGGCAAGGAGAAGGTGCTAAACGTCGATGATGACCTTATGTTATGGACGACTCTTGATACTACAGTTTTTCAGTGGATTTATTCCACTATCTCTACGGACATGTTACAGACGATTATTGAACCTGACGCCACAACGATGGAATCTTGGAATAGGGTGTGTGATATATTCCAAGATTACAAAAATTCCCGTGCCGTCACTCTTTGAGCAGGAATTTTCCCATGTCAATATGGAGGATTTTCTGAATGTCTCAGCCTATTGTAAAAGGCTAAAAGAATTGGCCGATCAACTCAGGAACGTTGGTGCGCCCGTCACCAATGATCGTCTTGTTATTCAGATGGTTGCAGGCCTATCTGAGGCCTATAATGGCGTTGGGACACTCATTCGTCAAAGTAATCCGCACCCACCGTTCTACTAGGCCCGTTTCATGCTAACATTAGAAGAGGTCGGCTTGGCTAAAAAGACGGTTATCAGAGCAAATTCCGTCATGATGATGGCCACGTCCGATGACCCTCAGTCGTTCTCGGAAAATTCTAGCCAAAACGATAACAACAGTGGTGGCAAAAAGGGTCAAAATTGGAAAAATGGTGGCAAGAACCGCGGCGGTGGCAATGTCGGTGGTCATGGCTGTGGCAGACGCAGTGGCAGTGGATCAGCAGGGCCGCAACACAACTGGCCGCAACCTTGGCCCAATGTACAGTGGCCAGTGGCCCACACCACTCTTTCCTTATTTCCCCCCGAACTGGGCCAGGCCCAATTACACACAGCAACAACTAGTTGCCTCAACAAGCCTTCGTTGCTGCGAGCCTAGTTTCCGGTCCGACACCTACGAATATTGAGGCCGTGATGCATACACTTGGGTTAAATCCCCCGGACGCAAATTTGTATATGGACACCGGAGCCACTTCTCATATGACGTCCTCGCAAGGTAATCTCTCGTCTTATTTAAATTTGAGCAATAATCGTGGCATAATTGTTGGTAATGGCAATTCAATTCCAATTCGTGGTTATGATCACACAAATTTGTCCCTCCCACATCCACCTCTAGTTCTAAAAAATGTCCTTCATGCCCCTCATTTAATTAAAAATTTGGTGTTTGTCAAAAAATTCAAAACTTTTAATTGGGTCTCTATTAACTTTGATCATTTTGGTTTTTCTGTGAAGGATTTCACGACGTGGATACCTATAATGAGATGTAATAGTCGGGGAGAACTTTATCCAATCACAACCACCACCATTTCCACGAGTCAAGCCACTCCATCAAACTTTGCCGCTCTCGCTCCTTCTTTGTGGCATGCATGTTTGGGTTATCCGGGGTCGTCTATTATTTTTTCTCTTCAAAATAGTAATTTTATTGATTTTAAGAGTACGCGTAGTACTCATATTTGTCCCTCGTGTCCTCTAGGGAAACATGTTAGATTACCGTTTGTAGCCTCTACTTCTAGTACGTCGATGCCTTTTGATATTATTCATAGTGATTTATGAACATCTCCCGTTTTGAGTTCTTTGGGCCATCGTTATTATGTTTTATTTTTAGATGATTATTCTAATTTTTTGTGGACATTTCCTTTGTCTAAAAAGTCTCAAGTTTTTTCCACATTCTTAAAATTTAGAGCTGTCATCCTTACCTAATTTGAACGGAAAATTAAAAATATTCAATGTGATAATGGTAGAGAATATGATAATGGGCCATTTCGGGAATTTTATGACACTCATGGCATATCTTTTCAGTTTTCTTGTCCTCATACATCCTCCAAAATAGGAAGGCTGAAAGAAAAATTTGTACCATTAATAATATTATCCAAACTTTACTAGCCCATTCTTCATTACCTCCGTCATTTTGGCATCATGCGTTGCAAATGACTACCTACCTCCTTAACATACTCCCTAACAAAGGTTTAGCATATCAATCACCCATAACAATTCTTTATAATAAGGATCCCTCGTATTCTCATCTTAGGGTATTTGAGTGTTTGTGCTATCCGCTTTTCCCATCTACTACAATTAACAAACTACAAACATGTTCTACCGTTTGTGTATTTTTGGATTATCCATTTGATCATTGTGGTTACAAATATTTTGATTTATCTGCTAATAAAATCATAATTAATCGTCATGTCATTTTTGTTGAAATCCAATTTTCGTTTGCTAATTTGTCTAATTTCGTGCCTGGTAATTATAATTTTTTGGATGATGAACTCTTACCGTATGTTCTCCAATAGTGGGCCCAACCTACCCGTGATCCAATTCTTCCAGCAGGCCCATTGCCTGCTGGCCCACATTCTCTCGGGTCTGTCTCAATTCCTGGTTCAGCTTCAGGTTTACGGCCAGCAGGCCCACTGCCTGTTGGCCCAATATCCCAAATTACCGAAACAGTGTCTCGGCCAGCAGGCCCACTGCCTGCTGGCACAAATAATGCCCCTCTCAGTTTCAACCAACGGTTATTGGGCCAGCAGGCCCACTGCCTGCTGTCCAGTCCCTTGCCGACCCGTCACCTACCCAAATCCCGTCCAATTCTATCTCGAGTCAAGGGCCCGTTACTCGTAGCCAACGGGGTATTTTAAAACCAAAATGATATTTTAATCTTAATTCTATTATCATTAAATCACCCCTACCACGTGACCCAGTGTCTGCCCTTCATGATCCGAATTGGAAAATGGCTATGGATGATGAATATAATGTTCTTATTGAAAATAAGACATGAGAGTTGGTGCCCCATCCGCCTGGTGTCAATATTATTCATTCTACATGTATTTTTACTCATAAAGAAATTTCTAACGGCTCTTTTTAGAGGCATAAGGCCCGTCTTGTAGGTGATAGTAAAACACAACAACTTAGCGTGGATTGTGGAGAGACATTTAATCCGGCGGTCAAACCGACAATCATTCGCACTATGCTTAGTCTGGCTCTATCAAAAGCATGGCCCATCAATCAGCTGGATGTGAAAAATGCTTTCTTACACGGTGATCTTAAAGAGACAGTATACATGCATCAACCATTGGGTTTTAAGGACCCCAATTATCCTCACCATGTCTGTTTGCTGGGCTTGGTATAAGAGGTTTGCAGATTATGTGTCTATTATTGAGTTTTCTCATAGCAGGTCTGATTATTCTTTGTTCATCTATCTTCGTGGTACTTCTCTGGCATACATTCTGTTATATGTGGATGATATAATTTTGATTGCCTCGTCTGATAATCTGCGCAAGTCTATCATGTCTCTTCTAAGTTCAGAATTTGCTATGAAAGACTTTGGGCCCTTGAGTTATTTTTTGGGTATAACTGTCACTCGTCATGCAGGTGGTCTATTTTTATCACAGAAGAATATGCAGCTGAGATTATTGAGCGAGCTGGCATGTCATCGTGTAAGTCTTCTTCTACTCCGGTTGATACAAAACCGAAGCTGAGTGCTACTTCTAGCACACCATATGAGGATCCCACCCACTATCGTAGTCTTGCAGGGGCTCTTTAGTATCTTACTTTCACGAGACCTAATATTACTTATGCAATACAACATATGTGTTTATTTATGCATGATCCGCGGATTGAGCACATGCATTATACGATACATACAGGGCACACTTGATTATGGATTGCATTTATATCCATCGAGATAGATATTTACTTTGTTCGTGAAAAGGTAGCTCGAGGACAAGTATGTGTCTTGCATGTCCCTTCCAGGTATTAAATTGCTGACATCTTTACTAAGGGTCTTCCCCTGGTTCTGTTTGAAGATTTTAAGGACAGTCTCAGTGTACGACGACCGCTCGCTATGACTGCGGGGGTGTGATAGAAGGTACATGGACTGAAAATTAATGACACAAATTACCATATTTATAGAATTCTTGTACAAGTGTAATTATGATTTAGTATCATATTAGGACTAGGTATTATTCTTGTATTAGAAAAAGATATATTTATTTTCCATATTTAGATATTGTTATCATGTATATATACCTCTTCATTAATGAAAATAATCAAGAGATTATTTCTTTCAATCTTGGTAAGGCACAACTACACTATGTCTATTGTTCTGTTTTCTCTTCAGTTTCATGTGTTTTTTTTTTGTTGCAAATTTTTATTGTGATATTTCCATATATTGGGTTCACTATCAATGACTGTGTATATGATATATGTGCATATTTGATTTTAAGAACTCAAGTTGATTGTGATGAATTCATAATGTGATTGTCATATTTCCTTGTCCACTATACTGATGTCGAAGAGAAGCCTTGAAGTAACTGGTAAAGTTGTTGTCATGTGACCAGGAGGTCACGGGTTCAAGCCATGGAAACAACATGTTGCAGAAATACAAGATAAGGTTGCATACAATAGACCCTTATGGTCCGGCCCTTCCCGGATCCCGCACATAGCAGGAGCTTAGTGCACCGCGCTGTCCTTTTTTTATATTGATGTCATAATATACCTCGATTTCTCAGACGACCTACTATATGGAAAAGTTTTCGAGTGTTCTGCGTTTATTGGGAATTTTGGTGTAAAATTCCAAGAACATTACAAGGATAAAGTCATTAATCAAGGATCCAACAAGTTTTATTTGACTTGTAATAAAGCCATCCACACAATTGTTGTAACATTCTTGATCGACACACTTCTGCTGGCAAAAAGAAAACCATAATTAACATGATTGCAATTCCCAGTCTCAGCTTCATGTTTGCTGCTTCTCCCATTTCTTTTGTAATTTGTAGAAGAAGATTTGGGATAAAAGTTTTTCTCGGTTGATCTTCAATTTATAGGGTTGCCTCCAATTTGGACTTGCCTTGCTATCACTAACAGACAAGCAGAGCATTGTTCAAAAATTGTTACGGAGACTTCATATCCCGCCCCTTAATTAGATATTAACAATATCTAGAATGGAGGGTAGTATCTCATAAGCCTAATAGTTGAGGTAGAAAAAGTGAACAAATGATAATTGAGGTGTGTTTTGCTAACTAGTTGTGATAGTTTAGGAGGTACAAAACTTAAAAAAATGATATTTGATGTGTGTTTTTTACCCTTATATCGGATATGTATGTGATACTTGAAAAACATATCATGATATCCAATTCTTAAACCATCAAGAGGTTCCTACTTTTCTTTGATCCGTCTCAGGACAAAGTGGAGGCCTCGACCCAAGCGCAAGCAAAATGTGTTTGGAACTTGAGATCGTAAATGGATTCGAGCACCATTCTAATTGCCTCTTTGATGATCCTTAGGCATAATAAGCACATTAATGTTCCAGAAAACTTTACTAGGCCTCTAATTGTGGGTAGTCTCCATGACTTCATGAAATTGAATAAAAGACAAAAAGTATATTTGAGGACCACAAATAACTTCTATGGACAATGGATGATTTGGAACCTTAATTGGGTTGTACCAATGTCTAGAATCAGGTGGATTTATGTTTTAGTCCCATAATCCCTATTATTATACATTCACCCTAAGTCATAGCTTTAGCCTTTTTTTATCTAGTTGTTTTTAATGAATTCATCCCTACAATAGTTATATGAAAGGTAGATTCTTCACCAAAAATTTACTTCATGAGCTCTAGGTTTGGAAGAATAAATATCATAGATATTTATAGAAATTTAGATTGTAATATCTTTGATATTGCATTTAGGAAATGTCTAGAAATTCTAGACATTTAGATATTTGTAGTAGAGGATAGAATTATCTAGATTCTTTTGCATCTAGAATAATATCAAGATGTTCTAGAGTAGTGCTGGAAGATAAGAGTAGATGATATTTTTGTAGATGTATCTAGAACAATTTCTAGAACCATCCCTACACAAGTATAAATATGGGGTGACTTAGTCATTTGTAACCAACCCACTTCAAAGATATTCAAGCAATACAAGAAGTCCTCTTCCATAACAAAGCTCTCTTATCTAAAATTCTTCCTTCTCCTTTCCATAGCTTTCTCTTCGTTAATTGAATCTTACGATCTTAGTTAACCATCTTGGGCTAGCAGAAGATCTCTCCAACTTTACTTTTCTTCTGCTATTTCTTTACATGGTATTAGAGCCATAGCCATATATTGGTTTCTGGATTTTACTTTTAAGATCGGGTTAGTGGTAGATTCAATTGGTCTTTCTAAAATGGTTGTGTATGGTAGTGCTAATGGATTGGGGATGAAATTATTGAACCAGTCCAACTACAAGGTATGTAAGACTTGTTTGGAGTCCTACCTTATTGGCGAGGATTTGTGCGAATTTGTCAATGGGAGTAACACAAGTCCTCCTACTGACGCACTAAAAAATAGTGGCGTACATAAGAAGTGGAAGAAGATTAATGCCAAGGCGGAGTTCATCCTGAAGAGGTCCATCTCCCTAGCTTATTTGATTATATTATAAGGTGTAAATCAACTCATGAAATATGGAGGACCCTTGATCGTTTCTTCAATAAGAAGGATGAAGTTCGGCTACAAATTTTGGAGAATGAACTGGCCAACACCACTCAAGGTAATCTCTCTATCACCGAGTACTTCTTGAAGATTAAAAAAATTTATATTCTGAAATCTCTCTACTGAATCCGGACGAGGCTATCTCTGAAGCAAGAATGAGAAGAATTATCATCCGTAGTTTGAAGCCAGAATATATTTCTTTTGTTACATCAATTCAAGGATAGGCTCAACAACCATCCTTAGAGGAATTTGAGAATCTGTTATCGTCACAGGAGCTACTAGCCAAACAGTTGTCTAGTGTATCTGCCAAAGAAGGGAAAGGTAATGCTCTTGTAGCCGACAAGAGGAATTTTAAAGGAAAAGTAAGATATAGGCAACACTCTCGATCTTCTGGTGGTTCAAGCTCATCGGGGAAGAAAGAAGAGTCTTCTAATAATCACGGAAGGAAGCCTCTCAAATGCTACCAGGTTGGAAAAATAGGACACATAAAAATATATTGCTGAGCCAAAAAGAGCAATATGGTTCAAACTGAGAAATTTGTTGAAGAAGAAGACCGGGGAAGGTGCTTCGTAGCTGAGAAACAAACAGTAAATGTCATGGTTTCCATAAATTTTGAAAGAGACTGGATCGTGGATTCAGGATGCGGGCACCATCTCACTAGAGATGAATATAAATTTTCCAACTTCCGAAAATTCAATGGTCGTGATGTCATTGTAATAGCAGATAATACGGTTCATAGCGTAGAGAAGAAAGGCATTGTTGTCATCAATGAGAAACATGAAGACTCTATCACTCTAAATAGTGTATTTCATGTTTCATGTATGAGGAAAAATCTATTTTCAGTTGCAAATTCCATAGATGCGGGAAATTATCTACTATTTGGCCCACATGACGTGAAGTTCCTTCAAAATATCAAAGAACTCAAGGCTAATATCGTTCATACCAGTAAGAGAGTTGATGATTTGTATGTCTTATCTGCCTCTAATTCGTATATTGAGAAGATGAGTAGCAATGATAACACATATATATGGCATGCTAGACTTGGGCATCTCAACATGGATAAATTAAAAGCCATGGTGAAATTGAATCTAGTAAAAGGATTACCTAACTTAAGCAACTTTGGTGGAGAAGAGATTTGTGAAGGATGTCAATACTGAAAGGCACATCGTCTTCCGTTTGATAGATCCTTGTCAAGATGCAATGCTCCTCTAGAACTAATTCATAGTGATTTATTGGGGCCAACAAGAACTCCTTTGTTCTCCGGCTACTCTTATATGCTAATTTTCATTGATGACTTTACTAGATTTACGTGGATTTATTTTGTGAAGAACAAGTCAGAAGTCTTCAACAAGTTTATAGAATTCAAGGAAACAGTTGAATGTGAGCTTGGTTCTGGGATAAGGCGGTTGCGAACATATAATAGAGGTGGGTTCACTTTTGAATATTCTCTTTTTGTCGTTAAAATTGCATTAAAAGAGAACTCACCTGTGCTGATACGCCACAACAAAATGGATTAGGTGAAAGGAAGATTCAACACTTAACAGAGACATGTAAAAGTTGGCTTCATGCCAAAAATTTACCTAGAGCCTTATGGGCTGAAGGTATGAAATGTGCATATGTGATTAACATGATGCCGCTTTTTCTTAACAATATGAAGTCACCCTATGAATTGATGTTTGGAGAGAAGCCAAATGTTAAACATCTAAGAGTTTTTGGCTCTATATGTATGTTCGTATCCCGGATTCTCAATGGAGAAAGTTGGATTTCAAGGCAAGGAAATGCATCTTTGTTGGATATGATGAAAAGAAAAAAGGTTGAAAATGCATGGACCCGAAAACTCATCGCTTCGTCATTTCTCGAGATGTTGTATTTGATGAAGTATCTTTGTATTATGGATTTGCGTCATAAGGAGGGGATTCTAAAACCTTGAACCCGAGAGTTCCAAACTTGCCAATAACAGGAGTTTCTTCGGATAGTAAATCTGTGGAGGAGCTAAGAGAAAGGGGGTTGCCAGGAAACTCAACAATAAGATGATTCATAAAGACCAAAACGAACTAGTGTTAAGTCATCCCGCTTCAGAGATGAAAATTTTGTTAGTACATATTCTTATTTTTTGCAGGACCAATTGACAATGAAGAACCTTCTTCATTTGAAGAAGCAAAAGGAGTCAAAGAGTGGGAATTTGCTATGGATGATGAAATGGAGGCTCTCATGAAAAATTAAACTTGGAGCCTTGTACCAAATCCCAAAGATGTACAACCCATATCTTGCAAATATGTTTACAATATTAAACAAAAAATAGATAGAACTATAGACAGATGTAAAGCAAGGCTGATTTCTCGAGGATTTCCCCAAAAGTATAGTGAAGGGTACGAAGAAACCTTCAGTCCAGTGGCTAAGATGATCTTAGTTCGAGTTGGTCTAGCCATGGTAGCCTTGTACAATTGGAGATTATGGAAACTTAATGTGAAGAATGCCTTCTTGTACGGAGAACTTGACAAAGATATATACATGGAGCTACCACCCAAGTATGTCTCTAACTTACATCCTGATTATGTCTGCAAGCTTAAGAAAGCAATTATGGACTCAAGAAGGCTCCACGAGCATATGGTAAAATTGCTCAATATCTACATTTTTGTGGCTATACTGTATCACATTCAGATCCTAGTTTGTTTGTTAAGAAACAAGGAGACTTGCATGTGGTTGTTCTTTTGTACGTGGATGATTTGATAATAACAGGAAACAATGATGATGAAGTTGCGAGGCTTCAAGAGGAGCTTGCCATAAGATTTGATATCAAGAAGTTGGGGGAGCTACATCATTTTCTTGGCTAGAGGTTACAAATACGAGTAAAGGGATCTTTGTTACTCAAGAAGGGTACGCCAAGAAGCTTGTTGACAGGTTTGGAGCAAAACAAAGCAAAAAGTGCTCTACTCCTCTTGAGACTAGTACAAGGTTATGGTGTGAAAAAGGCTCACTTCTTGCAGATCCCAAGCCTTTTCGAGCTCTTGTTGGAAGTCTTCTGTATTTGACTATTACAAGGCTAGATATTGCTTTTTCTGTTGGATATGTTAGCAGATTTATGCAATCACCAAGAAAGCCTCACTTGGAAGCTGCAAAGAGGATTCTGAATTATATCAACTTAACATCAGATATGGGCCTATTCTTCCAAAAGAAGAATGATTTTCTATTAACTGGTTATATTGACGCTGATGTTGGTGGTGATCTGGATGATTGCAGATTTACATTGGGCTATATTTTTCTCTGTGGTGGAACAAGTGTTTCTTGGTGCAACAAGAAGCAGGACTCAGTTTCCTTATCAACTACGGATGCGGAATATAAAACCGCAACTCTTACTGCTCAAGAATGTGTATGGCTCCAAATACTTGCCAAATATTTGCATCTATCAATATCAAAGCCAACTGCGATTTTCAGAGATAATCAGAGTGTCATCAAGCTCACAAACAATCTGGTATTTCATGTAAGAACTAAGCACATTGAGGTGGAACATCATTTCATCAGAGAAAAAGTTCTTGATGGAACTATAAATACTTTGGTAGTGCGAAGTCAGGAGAATATTGTTGATATCCTTACCAAGTCACTTCTTAAAGCCTTGTACGAGTTCTTCCGCAACAAGCTTGGGGTAATTTCCAAAAAATTACTTTAAGGAGAGTGTAAAAAATTAAAGTTAATTTTTTGGAAGAATAAATATCATAGATAGTTATAGAAATTTAGATTGTAATATCTTTGATATTGTATTTAGAAAATGTCTATAAATTCTAGACACTTAAATATTTGTAGTATATGGTAGAATTATCTATATTCTTTTGTATCTAGAATAATATCTAAATGTTCTATAGTAGTGCTAGAAGATAAGAGTAACTAGATATTTTTGTAGATGTATCTAGAATAATTTCTAGAACTATCCCTACACAAGTATAAATAGGGGGTGGCCTATTCATTTGTAAGCAACCTACTTCAAAGATATTCAAGCAGTACAAGAAGTCCTCTTCCATATCAAAACTCTCTTATCTAAAATTCTTCCTTCTCCTTTCCATAACTTCCTCTTCTTTAATTGAATCTTCTGATCTTCGTTAACGATCTTGGGCTAGCAGAAGGTCTCTCCAACTTTACTTTTCTTCTGCTATTTCTTTATGTACCTCCATTGATTTTGGCTTTACTAAACATATTTCACAGAGCACAATGTCCACTAAAAATCGGATGGTATGATTTCACGGGTTAAAGCACTCTGTTAGGAATAACCGTGCAATAAAACCAAGTGAAATGAATTATCTCATTCTACCACAACGCAAGTGCTAGAACGAGATATATTCATAGTTGAGTCTGGGTAATGGAGTGGAAACAAACAATGCTGGGATTTTATGACAAAGTATTAAAAGTTGAATATTTGTCAAGGAATATGACAAAGCATAGTGCCACACAAAGGTAAATTCATGATTTAAACTCAGTAGTTCGAAAAAGACATAAGTTGTTAGGTCTATACATTTCTTAATGTATTTTACATATGCAAACATGGTTCGAGCCAAAAGGAGTTGTTTGCTCTACTGCAAAACAAGTGTTAGTTCTTAAATGTTGTCTAGTGTAGAGTCTGAGGGATGAACTGGAAACAAACAATGCTGGAATCTCATGACACGGTATTAAAAGTTGAATACTTGTGAAGGAATTTGACAAAGCATAGTACCACATAAAATTCATGATTTAGAATCAGTGAGTTCAGAAAAGACATAAGCCATTATATCTAAATGTTTCTCAGTTTTTCTCCGAATGTAAGCATGGTTCGAGCCAAAAAGAAACCAGCTCTAGATCCATATCTGTTGATACATATAAGTGATCGAACAAGGGATTTTCCTTCCTGGTTCTATTTTTGCGTTATTCTTGCAGATTGTCAGTTTTAAAGCATTTTCATCAAGTTTAAGTTTACCTTATGAACTGATGATGCCGCGCTTTTCAAAATTCAATACAATAAACAAAGTAACTACAAAGGACATCTGATATAATTTCTTATAAACTAATGAGTAGCTATCATCTGATATAATTTTTTATAAACTAAGATCTTATTGTAGAATTCTGGACATTCGATGACACCTAAGACAGAAAAATTGGCTGTATACTTTTACGTACTACACCATTTTTTTCTTGGAGAAAAAAAGATGTTACGCCGAGGGTGAGCGTACTGCTTTGTGAATGCCAGCCCACATTTAGTGGATTTATAAGAAATATTCTCTTCCTGTAAATAGAATTCAGTTTTCTTTTGATAAAGTTGCCTGTTTCACACCATATTTTTCAATTTTCGTCATTAGACAGACACATGGAAATAGACACGAGAAAAAATATTAGCAAGTTCTAGAACACTACCCTGTCGTGTAGACTGTTGTCACCTGATTAGTAACTCACAGGAAACAAGCAATACCTTCCCTTAATTCATTCTCTTAGATATTGCAAATAAAAGAAACCACTTGTTAGAACTTGTTGATAAAGAGACCAATCTTGCTTACAGGAAACACCACCAATCCACGTTATTTCTCTTAACCACAAAATCCAATACTATTTGTGATTGCATCACAAACCTTCAAATCCACATGTCTAGAAAATCTATTGAAATCTTGAGACCTTTTTACCTAAATTAACTACATCAACGAAATGTAGTTTAAAAGAATCATTAACTGACTACTGACATATGACATAGCACATGCAAGAGGAAAGAATTTCACAATAGAATAGTGAGAAAGCCAGAATAAAGAATCTTATGATTCAACTTCAGCATAATTTTCAATACTTAACAGACTACTTACCTATGGGCCACAAAGTGCTTGCAGCTACATATTTTGAAAAGTGCAAGAATTTAAAGCTTAGATGAACAAAAAGTATTTATACCGACAAACAGATATTAATGAATAAGTGTATTCACTTCAAAATAGTGATAAACTAACTGCATTGGATTGGCAATCTAATAAAAATAAACTTCCTTCCTCTCCGTAATGGTGCTTATAGCTAGCTCCCCACTTCTGAGTTGCAGCGGCTGATTTTTCTCATCAAAAACTTCTATTTCTTTTAATTGACAATGCCAAGGCTTGCTTCTTTGAGAAGAAGAATGAATCGGATACATAAAACAATCGATAAAATATTTATTCATTTCAACAGTTGATGATAAGTTGAGTCTCCTAGGATGACAACTCCTTAGCAAAGCATCCACAATCCACTTTGGGGATAGAAACTCTGTGGTGCAGTTGCCAATCATTCATGTTGATGTCATTGCAATTGAAAAAAATCAAGGGACACTTGAGACCAAGAGGTCGAATTTGATAGAAACTTCCTCAACTTATCAAACCATGCAATATTTAAATTGTAGCGGTGAATAATAATTTTTGATTTCTTCAATTGGCTTCACTCTTTTGCAGTTTTGAGCTCAGGAGCTTGATCTCCTTTATACTCTAATGATATCAAATTTGGAGCATCAATGTCCTTTATGCCATAACAATTCTGAATATTCAAGATCTTCAAGGATTGACTCTTGCAAATGTTAAACCTTTTCAACTTGTCAGAAAAACTTACTAATATCAAACTCTAGAGGGATTGACATCTAGAAAGAAGGTGCTGGAGAATCCATCAGATATCCTTACATATGATAGATATAATGATTTCAGATTCTGACATTCAACAACATCTTCTTTCAATAAATAACCAAAATAAGACATGTGTTCAAGAGTTGGTGCTTGAATTTTAACACGCTGGTATCTATATGTCCTGATGGAAACTGACTTGATCTTTTAAAGAACAACTCAATCTCTTTCAACCAATAACAATGCTCAAAGATGAAACTAGCAATCAAGGGACAACTATTAAGTAGAAACTAAAGCATGTTGTTGTCTAAATTGACCATAGTTGGAAAAAGCTTTGTCAAAGAATTGCATTTCGTCACACCGCTAGATAATGAGACACATATCAGATCACAATGACTCAGTTCCAAATCTTTAAAAGATTTTGCTACCAAGATTTTGAAAATAGGCAAGGGCTTAAAGTCATGGACACTAAAGACCAGATATTTTACACCATTCTGAAGTGCAATGTCAAGCCACTTATAAATCAAAGGGAAAACTTCAAGACAAACAAATATTGGACTTACAAATTTCAACTTGTCAATAGGATTTTTTCCGTTCCTGTAACTCTCCATGATTTTATCAACAATTTCCAAATTGGCTTGGCAAAAATTAGTGAGGTTTACTCTTCATTTTCGATGCCCGTGGAACTACTATCAATGGTTTACTCAATTACTTCTTGGGAATGTTAAAAAAAATTACTACGTGATTTTTTGTATATGCCTATATCTATCACCTTTGTGAATTCCAAGTTGGGATGAGTGAACCAGGCTTGTGGCCATGTGATGGAGAGAATTCTCATATTGGTTGCTTATTTTAAAACTAAGGTAAGAGAAGATTTTTTTTTAACAAGGCATTCAAGCAATATATCTGTTGTGGATGTGGCTCTCCGCATGATTGGTCGTGGCTTGGATGTCTTGAGGAAAACCTAATGTGAATGGTAATTATAGTTTTGGAAGGATAAGTAAAGAAAATCGTATTCTAATAAGAATCCTACTTCTAGTGGAATGCTTGTAGTTGAAGCGTGTGGTATATGGGGCTCATCACATGAAAATACTGAGATGATTTGAAACCTTAATTGGGTTACACCAAACCAAAGTCAAAAATCAAGTGGATTTATGTTTTAGTCCCATAATCCCCTATTATTATACATATCACCATATGTCATAGTTGTAGACTTTTTTTTTCATCTATTTTTTTTATGAATTCATTTCTACAAGTTCATCATCTAACAATATATTTTCACTACAATAGTTACATGAAAGGTAGATTCTTGCATTGGAAAACTAGTTTCTCGAGCTCTAGGTTTGAATTTATTTACATTAGTACCCCATTGACTTGGGCTTTACTAAACATCAATCACAGAGCACAATATCCACCGAAAACCTGATGTTATAATTTCAGGGGTTGAAGCACTCTGTTGGGAATAACCATGCCACAAATACTGGTGACGTGAACTGTATATTTCTCCTTAGCTCTACTACAAAACAAGTGTTATGTTAGAGTGAGTTAGAGTCCCACATTGGTTGGAGAATGGGCGAGTGCTTTGCTTATATGAACTTGAGCAGTCCTCTCCTCTTGAGATAGCTTTTGAGGTTGATTTAGGTCCAAGTGTCATATCATTATATTGTATCTGAGCCAGGTCCATCTCTATTTGGGCTTCGGGTCCATGCTCCAGTTGGGCCTGGTGTGATGGGGGGTGCCAGAGTGGATAAAGTCCCACATTGGTTGGAGAATGGACTGGTGATTTGCTTATATGGATTTGGACATTCCTCTCCTCTTGAGCGAGCTTGTTAAAAAAAACATAAATGACTCGATGTTGATCCTAGTCTGGACCACAATTTGTGCTTTTTATCAAAATCAATGAAAGCCTCAATTTATGCAAAATAATCTATTTTATTTTAACATGTTTTACACACTAACGATGTTTTGCGTTGTTTTCAGTAAAGATAATAAAACAACTCATAACATCATGACATGTCGCGAGACAAGCGAGTCGAGTGACACAGACGAGAAAGAATATGAGGAGTATGATGAAGAAGCAGAGTTGACATAGGACCTCGTTGACGAGGAAGATCAGTATGAGAATAGGCAAATGCCTAATTTGGATGAAATTGAAGTAATCAACCTCGAGGATGAGTAAGGAAACCCGTATAAGTGCGCACTTGGACGCGCCGAGAAAAGAAGAGTTAATAAATCTGTTAAGGGAATATGTCAACGTATTCACGTGGTCATACGCGGATATGCCCGGATTGAGCACAAATATTGTAGCTCACAAGATACCCATCAATGAGGGTTTCACCCCGGTTAAACATAAAATTTGACAACTCAAGCCTGATCTCAGCATAAGAATCAATGATGAAGTCGAGAAGCAGATAAAGTCAAGGGTTGTGGAAGTAACTCCTTGCCCCATATGGTTGACCAACATTGTGCCAATACAAAAGAAAGATGACAAAACCTGAATCTGTGTGGACCACCGTGATCTCAACTGAGCTAGTCCCAAGGATGATTTTCCACTTTCGAATATCCTCATACTCATCGATAACTGTGCGAAGGATGAGTTACATTTATTTGTGGATTGCTACGCCAATTACCATCAAATTCTGATGAGTGAAGATGACGTACAGAAAATGACATTCATCACTCCATGGGGAGTATACCACTATCGTGTGATGCCGTTCGGCCTAAAAAACATTGGTGCCACTTACATGAGAGCAATGAACACCATTTTCCACAACATGATGCATAAATAAATCGAGGTCTATGTGGACGACATCATAATCAAGTCGCGAGAAGGCTCTGACCATATCATACACCTGCGAAAGTTGTTCGACAGACTTTGCAAATTCAATATAAAGCTGAAACCGGCCAAGTGCGCATTTGGAGTGCCTACCGAAAAACTATTGGGATTCATAGTCAGCCGCATGGGCATCGAGATAGATCCCACAAAGATTAAATCCATTTAAGAGCTATCACCACCAGAAACCAAGAAAGACGTCATGAGTTTTCTAGAAAGGTTGAACTATATTAGACGCTTCATAGCGCAGTATACTATAATCGTGGAACCTATCCTTAAGCTGCTAAAAAAGGATACGCCTACCAAATGGATTGATGAATGCTAGAAAGCCTTTGACACTATCAAGAGATATCTTTCCAATCCGCCAGTTTTGGTCCCTCCCAGGCCAGAGAGCACACTTTGCTATACTTATCAGTATTAGACAATGCATTTGAATGCATGTTGGCTCAACACGATGAAACACGAAAGAAAGAACGAGCAATCTACTATCTAAGCAAGAAATTCACCTCCTGTGATTCAAGATACACTCTGGTGGAAAAGATATGCTGTGTACTAACATGGGTAGTACAAAATATAAGACACTACTTATCGATGTACACTACTCACCTGATATCCAAGATGGATCCTCTAAAATACATCTTCTACTAACCCATGCCCATAGGGAAACTAGCCAAATGGAAAATGCTCCTAAGTGAGTTCACCATCAAATAAGTGGCCCAGAAAGCTGTCAAGGGATATACATTGGCCGATTTACTAGTAGAAAGTCTGGTTGACGAAGAGTTTGCACCTTTAAGGCGTATTTCTCGGATGAGAAAGTAACGACAATTGAAGAAGAGACGGTCGAAGCCTACTCAGGATGGAAAATGTTCTTCGATGGCGCCATCAACTACAAAGGTTCAAAGACCAGAGCAGTTTTGGTTTCATAAATGGGTAAACATTAACCGATAGCAGTCAAGCTCAATTTCCAATGCACAAACAACATGACAGAGTATGAATCCTACATTCTAGGTCTTCGCATGGCCATCGACATGGATATACAAGAACTCTTGGTAATAGGAGACTCAAATCTATTGATTCATCAGGTCCGAGGAGAATAGGCCACCAAGAATGAGAAGATCTGGCCGTATGTCAACCTCACACAGAGATTGTGCAGCAGATTCAGAAAGATCACGCTCTGGCATACGCCGAGGGCCTATAATGAATTTGTTGATGCTCTCACAACTATATCATCTATGATAAAACACCCTAAAAGATGTCACATTAACTCGCTAGAGATCAGTATCAGGGAAGAACATGCCTACTGTGCCCATATGGAAGTGAAACACGATGGTAAACCACGGTATGTAGACATAAGTACATATCTGGAAAAGAGAGAGTATCTTGAAAGCATCACAACCAATCATAAAAAGACCATCAGAAGAATGGCCAATGGTTTCTTCCTGAATAAGGGAGTACTCTACAAGAGGACGCCCGATCTAAGGCTACTCAGATGTGTCGATGCGACAGAGGCCGCAAAGCAGTTAGAAGAGGTACATGCCGGGACTTGTGTCCCTTACATGAACGGGTTCATCTTGGCTAAGAAGATCTTGAGGGCATGCTACTACTAGATGACCATGGAAATCGACTATAGCTGATTTGTGCAAAGATGCCACCAATGCCAAATGAGGGAGATCTAATCAGGGTCCCACCAAATGAGCTTAATACCATGAGCTAACCCTGGCTATTTATAGCCTAGGGCATGGATGTTATTGGGCCCATAGAGCCGTCAACATCCAATAGACACCACTTCATCCTAGTCTTCATAGACTATTTCACAAAGTGGGTCGAAGCTACTTCCCATAAGCGACTGATAAAGAAAGTGGTAGTCGACTTCATAAGGAACAACATCATATGTTGATTTGGCATTCCAGAGTTGATCATAACAGACAATGAAGCGAATTTGAACAATCATCTGATGAAAGACATCTATGAAATATTCTGTATCACTAATCAGAATTCAACCTCATACAGGCCACAGATGAACGAAGCCGTAGAGGTAGCAAGCAGAAAAATCAAGAGAATACTGAGAAAAATGATCGACAACTACAAATATTGGCATGAACAACTTCCCTACACATTGTTAGGATATCAAACAACTATTCGGACCTCAACTGGAGAAACTCCATACTTGCTTGTCTACGATACCAAAGTGGTGATACCGGTTGACGTAGAAATACCCTCGCTCAGGATCATACAAGAAACAGAATTGGACAACGTAGAGTGGGTCCGGAAAAGATATGAACAACTGGCATTGATCAACGAGAAAATGATGGTTGCCATATGTCACGGTCAACTATATCAACAAAGAATGGTACATGCCTTCAACAAACAGGTAAGAGCCCGGGTCTTCCAAATAGGATAATTGATACTCAAACGTGTATTTCGAAACCAAGACGAGTACAAAGGGATGTTCGAACCCAACTGGTAGGGGCCATACATGGTGCGCAATGTACTATCAGGAGGAGTTGTCATCTGCGCAGAAATGGATGGCCAAGAATGACCCAAAGTATTCAACTCAGATGCAATCAAATGATACTACGCGTGAAGACACGCTCCTCAACTTATAATCATTTTTCTTGTAATCACATTCCTTTACTTGTAATCACATTTTTCTTTTGCTTGTAATCACACTTTTGCTTGTAATCACATTAGAAAAACTAAATAATTACCCTGTAACGAACTATGCGAGGACTTGATTCCCAAAATAGGATACATAGGCATCCATTCGGTCGCATTATTATCAAAATCCACAATTTCCTTGTAATGAACTACGTAAGGAACTGATTCCCAAAATGGGATACATAGGCGTGCATTTCGGACTCAATTGCATTATTATCAAAATCCACCATTACCTTGTATAATGAACTATGCGAGGACCTGATTCCCAAGACGGGATAGATATTCACCCATTTCGGACTCAATCGCATTATTATCAAAATCCACCATTACCTTATATTACGAACTATGCAATGACCTGATTCCCAAAAAGGGATGCATCCATTGACGACTCGATCGCACTATTATAAAAATCAACTAACTCTGTTCCGAACTACGTTTTGATCTGATTCCCGAGATGAGATATGTAGGCGCTCTTCGAGCTTTGTCGCACCAAACAAAAAATCAAAGAAACCCTTATGAAGCCTCAAAGACACCAAGAAATTCAAAGAATTGCCTCACAAGGTACAAACTGGGAAGAATTTTTTAGAAGATCTGAAAAATTCCACCGACAACACAGGCACACGAGTTAACTGGTCAAAATCCGCAACTGTTGCAGAATTTTTTAGAGGGACTCAAAATTTCCTTCAAACTCAATCGGCATAAGAGTCGGCAAACCCAAACCTACAACTAGGACAAATTTTTGAAGGGGTCTCAAAAATTTACCAAGACAAACATAGAGCAAAAGCAGAGTGGCAAAGATGGTCGAAGAGCGATAGCATCGCTCAAAGCTTATATGTCATGACAAATGAGTTAACAATATTTTAGATATATAAAATGCTTTAGTCAAAATTTGTTTTCTAAAACATTTCCAAATGTTCTATTTTAAATTTTTATCTCTCATAATATCGGGACCGAAATAGGGGTCGAGACCAAAAATCGAGAAACAACGTTGCGGGGAGTCGGTGACACGGATCAACCCCATAAGAACAATCTTTCTTTGATTGTAGGTCTCCAAAATGTCGTCAGGAGGACAACGGATTTTCCTACTAACATTTTTGTTCGTGAATGAAATAGGTACAATAAAAAACACTCCGACACTGGAAGACAATTGCCAGGCCCCGAGAGCCACCGACAAAGCAAAAAGACACAACCCGACCCTGAGAGTCCAAAAAATTGACAAAGAAAAGCAATCCATCCATGAGAGCCGTCATCAAAAGTCAAAGTGATGTAATTCCATCGAAAGGCTGCAATATTCACTCCTAAGTCAGAATAATGTAGACTCGATTGGAAGGCCGCATACTTCATTCTTAAAACTAGGGTGATGTAATTTTGATCGAAAAGACTGCAATATTCATTTCGAAGCCAGAATGATGTAAACCCAGTCAAAAGACCGCAGTCTTCATTCTTAAAGCCAGGGTGATGTAATTCCAGTCAAAAAGTTGCAGTATTCACTCCAAAGTCAAAATAATGTAAAGTTGGTTGGAAGGCTGCAATCTTCATTCTTAAAGCCAGGGTGATGTAATTCCGATCGAAAAGGATGTAGTACTCACTTTGAAGTCAGAATGATGTAAACCTGGTTTGAAGGTTGCAGTTTTCATTCTTAAAGCCAGGTGATGTAATATCTGTCAAAAAGGCTACAATATTGACTTCGAAGTCAGAATGATAAAAATCAGTCGAAAGGCCGCAATCTTCATTCCAAAAGCTAGAGGGATGTAATTCCAGTAAAAAAGGCCGCAGTCTTCCCTTTAAAGTCTGAATGATATAAATCTAGTCAGGAAACCAGAGTCTTCGTTCCCAAGACTCAATTGCATACCGAGAGGACCATTCATACAAATTGCTGCCAAGAGGGTCATTCATACAAATTGCTGTCGAGAGGGTCATTCATACAAATTGCATGTCGAGAGGGACATTTATATAAACTGCCAAAAGAGCCTTTTATATATGTTACATACCGAGAGGGTCATTTATATAAATTTTGCCGAGAAGGCCAGTCACTGTTGAGAGGGTCATTCATTGTCGAGAGGACCTTTTACCGCCTAGAGGGTTATTCATACAAACACTGCCGAGAGGGCCATTTAAAAAATACTCCCCAACACGTCAACAGAGCCAAATGCTATCACAAGTGGCATCCGCTCAAACAACATTCAAGTCAACAGAGCCATATAATGTCGAAAGTGCCATCCGCTCAAGTAACGAAGTCAACAAAGGCAAACGATGTCGGAAGTGGCATCTGCTCAAATAACGAAGTCAACAAAGCGAGACGGTATCAGAAATGTCACCCGCTCAAAAGAAATCACCTAGGAGGGTACAACAAACATAGCTGCGCATGTATGAAAAAATACAAATAACCAACACACAAGTCTCAGCATATGAAAAATGGTAAAAGCTACCGAAGGTGGAGAGCAACAAACCAAATCCAGACGCATGCCGAAAAAATGTGGAACTTGTTCTTGGGCAGCAGGTTAAAAACATGTACCAACGAGAGTTAAGCTCTCTGTACATGTGCTTGAACATCACTCCGTGTAGACCTCCCTCACAAATTACGAAGATTTTATTTTTTGAAACCCGTAACCAGTCGGCCATATACCGAAAGGGTCAAAGAGATTCCAATATAAGGGATACCCTTTTCGGGTCATCGAGTCGAGCTAAAATTGACCTAATTCCAAAAAATCGGGGATATGTAGTCCACTCAATCTTTGAGGATTGGCCATATTCCAATAAAATCATTCTGGAATTTTTTGGTTTGATGCCTTTTGTTTTATCGACTTTCAAGTAAGTTTAATTGAGTCAAACTATAAGTGGCCTAAATTCTCATGCAACCTGAGATATATAGGAAGCGTACTAGACAATCACACCTCATTTGAAATAAGCGAGACAACAACACCACAATTCATAATGACCCAAGTAATCCCTAAGATGTACCTTATTCTTACTGATTCTTAATCAACCATACATTTTCATGACTCTTCAATTCCTCAATTTCTATAAGACCGCAATCACCATCGCTGTCTAACCATTACTCGAACTTACTCAATAGTATACCGCGTAATCATGTCTTTCAAACTAGCTAAGTTAATCCTGGAGATAGTAGTATGCCATACACTCTACCCCCCGAGAGTTCCCTTACCTCATTCAACACCAAAACTGATAACTTTCTAAATCCAACACATCACATACACAGTCTTACCAATGTCCTCATGTATCTCCACCGAAGTGCCCTTGCCCAAATTTTCTTAACTCAATTTCCGAAATGTTCTCCACAACTTGGATTAGTTCAAGCCCATAATTGATTTACCACTTCCAATGTCCTTATTGATCAACCCCTCACTCAAAGATCCTTAATGATGCTAGCCTGCGAAGAACCACGTTTGCCTTGATTGTTGAACTAGAACACCTCTAACCATTTGTGCGGTTATCCCTCTCATTCGATCCACTCAGACAAGCAATAACACCAGTATCAGCAGGATCTAGCCGAATCTTACACAACATATACAAATCCCTCAACCCTAGTCCAATATTAGATGCAACACTGATAACTTTATACAAGCTCCACACTTGAGTCGTTAAAATGAGTCAACCACTGGCCACACGATGTAACCGAACATACCAACTCATCCATGAACCCTTACGTCTATTCCATATTGTACAACCACAACACAACTCTTGAATCAACTAGCCTTTGTTTCAAGCGATCCCCCCTTTTTTCCTCAACCTCGAAAATACCAATCGACATCAACGGTCACACCCTTACTGAAAGATATAATATAATGCCTCTGCAATCCGAATATGATTCAAGTACCCATATTACTCCACCTTGAGTCTTACGAACCTTAATCCCCTGAACCCGATAGTAAGATGCCTTATCATAATCCTTCAGTTTCTATATTTCATTCAAGATAACATTTACCACTATCAACCAACAATCACTCAAATCGATTGAAACCTTTAAAACTAATTATCTCTCTAAGCCAAACGCCTCGCAAAAATAGTATCCATATTTCTTCTCCAATTTAGGAGCAATAACCGGTAACTCTTTATGTAATTAACTCACCTTGTTCGTCCATCTCTAGAGTCATTTCTTTATGTTGATCACTAGTTTCTCAGAAGCCTACATCTCAATCAAACTTATCGATCCATACATGTTTCCTTAGCATTCACTTCCTAAACAGATTAGTCCCACATCATCAATGAGCTTATACTCCAGAATGACTCCTTAGCACCCTATCCCCGAGATATCAAGAAAATGTGCAACCATGATTCTTACCCAAGGACTACACCCAATTATTCCCACAAAATTCAATTATCCATAGTAACTACAGCCCGGACGAGCACATCCACAACTACCATTCTGTCATGCCGGAGCCCAACATAACTTTTCATAACCAAATACAAAATTCACTTTCGTACCAATTGAAACCTTATCCTATCAGACAAATCAGATACCAATTTTTTCTTTCTAATAACAGAGATTAATCTATCCAATTCCTCATCCTTACGCCTCTATCCCATAACACAAAAGTACTCTTACAAATATACCCTAAGAAATCTTACTCCGCTACACGTTTCCACAAAAGTCATCATTCATGTCCTCATTCTCAACTGCTCCTCTTTATTACACCCGGTCACTATACTTTTACCAAATCTGATGATCCTTGCCGAACTTATACTCGTCCCTGCATATCGACATCTAATACCCTGCCACTAATGAATTGTTAACCTGCCATTGGTACACCGGTGCCACACACAATCATAATTCCTTGACGATGTTAAAACCTTTCTCAAAACCAATCATATCATCAAACACATTACTTTTGTTAAGCCATAATTGCACTTTTATGACTTTCGATCAACCCCAATGCTGAAAACATAAAGATCGTTTGACCCTACATACTATCTCTCCCATTTCTCAAGAGAACCCCCACAATAAACGAGTCTAACCACGACCCCACACAACTGAATTCTCAAGCCAACGCTAGAAATTGAACTTGGTCCCGCGTCCGAATCAGGACGACATATCGTACCATACCAATCCACGTCATAATAAAATCGCTCGTATAAGAATTTAAGCTCGAGTTTCCACCAACCGTGAGAGACTAAGACAATGAAATTCAGGTACCAATTTGATTCGACAAGATACCAATTAGAATGAAGGCACGAAAAGAATGAAAGAATTGGAAAATATCTATCTTTCTAAGTTATTCAGTAATTCCTTTTAGTGATCACCTTGTTCTAGCCGATCTTAGTATTGGTATTTTTTTATGGATTGTCATTTCAAGTGTTGCTCCCGTTGGACTTCTTATATCAGGATATGGATCAAATAATAAATATTCCTTTTTAGTTGGTTTACGGGCAACTGCCCAATCAATTGGTCTACGGGCAGCTGCCCAATCAATTAGTTATGAAATACCATTAGTTCTATGTGTGTTATCAACATCTCTATGTGTGATTCAGTGAGACCTAAAATTTCTTCCAATTCTTTTGTTTCTAGAAACAATGGTAGAAAGAGTTGCTTGAATATATATATTTTTATTTTTATTCAACATTTAAGTTGATGAACTAAACCAGATTTCTAAATGTCCTATAGCCTATCACAGATAAGTACGGATCTCATCGTACCGATCTACAAGAATCTACTAGACATGCTATTGTACTAATGGACCATGTAACCTAGGCCTCTGATATCAATTTGTCACGACCCAAAATTACTTGGTCGTGCATGCACCTACCATTTTTCCACCTTGGTAGGTGAACCCGTCCCTTACTCATTAATTCAACAACAATAAAGTAAATAGAATAGAATAAATGGAAGTCTAAATCATAAATAACATAAGTGCGGAAATACAAACAACATCCCAATGAACTGGTCTACATACAATACAAGAGCCACTACTAATAAACTACAAGTCTGGAATAATACAAAGTCTCAATGTATGAATACTGTCTCAGACTGCAAGAAAAGACGAGTATAAAGAAGTAGTCTCCGGGCTGTAGATCCATCAAGCATGCTCGCCCTAGACACTCAACAGCAAGCCTCGAGATCAGTTGCAATGAGTGGATGTGGAATCTGTCACGTACTCTACACTCATAAAAGAATACAAGTACAAACACTATTACAGTCCAAGAATAAACAACCCTAGTATAGAGTATCAAGCCAGAATCCAAGAAATATGTGAATGTAGTGATTAGTAAATACGCAATGCAATGCACTGGCCAAATGAAATCTCCACACACACATACTACATGCGGAATACCTCCACGCCTCGATAGTCATGACCCATGGGGAACCCGAAAAACCTATGTACCAGCACTCCGCACATAGTATAGAGATGACTCCACAACACCGACCACACCACTAGCCATTTCGCACATAGCCCTGAGATGGAAACACTATCAAATATGTTGCAAGAATTACGGATGTTTCCTTCTCACTTATCATCATCAACACCAATCACATGTAATATCAATGTATCATGAAAATGAGTATGAATGCAATGCAAAACGACAATATCAAGTGTATCATATCAATCCTAATCGTGCCACATGAACACATATCACAGTATCAATATCAAGTCAAGTCCTTTCCTCTATATGTGATAATACCAAGATAAGCGAGAGACAACTATATCACAATCAAGATATGGCAACTAAGAGCAAATCCAATATCAAACACTTGGCAGCAAGCCAATAAATCACAAAGAGGCAACAAGACCATAAATCAGTCAACAATACCAAACCTAAGTAATCCATCCTAACTTCATAACTTAAGGCGTAACATGCTTTCTCCGATAATAACTAACTCCACATATGTTTCGCTAACCGAAGTCTAACCAGAAGGTAAGTCGTAACCTACCTGGTAGCCGAGTTGATGCCATGAACAGCAAAATCTAAGCCGAGCCCTTCCGAAGAGCCTTTGAAAACTCATAGCCTAGCCATTATTGAATTCTAAGTTAGAAACGGGAAACAACAATTCCCATATTGCTTTACCTTCGTTCGAATCAAAATCAACTAAGGAAAAGAGGGAAAACCGGTCCATAAGGGTGAAACAAGTGTTTCAAAGATGGAATAGGTAACCCAACGTTCTAGAAGTTTAAATCTACTCTCCAATTGCTATTTTAGTTCAAGTATTGATCAATTTCATCATCCAAGGAAAACCCCCCAAATTAGGCATAAACCCTAGCTTTTTAAAGTTCAATTCCTCAACAAAAATGGAAGATTCAAGCCTAATAGTTACTAAATAGTGAAATCCATGCTTAGATTAGTCAAATCCATCAATTAATCTCATCTTCAAGGCTTAATAATCAATTAACCCTACTTAGGTAGAGACTCACCTCTTTAACTAGTTTTCTAGGTTTTTCAACCATAGATTCAAGCTTAAGGAAGGTAAATAAAGTAAATCAAAGTTAAGGAGACTTACCCCAAGAAAAATCCCCTATAAACAATTGAAATCGCCATAGAGATGCTTTGGAGGGATAATTTTGAGAATGGAAAATGAAGGGTCAAATTTAACACTTAAAAAGGTTTCTGGTTTCCGTAAATGCCTTACAGTAGTCAATGGTCATTTGCCCGGCGGGACCCGGCGCTGCCTTCGATTGCTTGGTATGACCGCTCAGGAAAAAACCCCACACTTCACTGTAGCGGCCCCTCACCAAAATCCCATCTCCCGCTATAGCGGACCAGGCCTCACCGAGGAGGTTCTGCTGCGGCGCCTGCTAGCTCGCCCCAACGATGGTATCAGACACCAACAGTTTCCTATTTCCACAAATATAACCCCAAATTTCGACAATCACCCTAGACCTCCTAGACACAAACCAGATATGCACACACATAAAAACACACTACAGACTCACTCGTGGTGTCGAAATTCCCATCAGATGTCTATTTTATTGAGTCAACCCCCAACGACCTAAATTCAACTTTCCAACCAATAGCCCAAAATGCTCCCGAGAGCCTTGGGACCCAAACCAACTATCTCACCAAGTCAGGAACGATCCTCCGAATCTCACGGAATTGACGGAATTCCGAAAAGGTCCATTTACTCAAAAGACAACTATCGGTCAAGAATTTTTCACTTTTCTAATTCTCATAAGTCACCATAAAACTTCACTTTTCTAATTCTCATAAGTCACCATAAAACTCGCCTAATTACCTTAACAGAAAGCAGAGTGACATAAGTTTTACAAATATTTGAATCCACAGACCGCCAGAACTACAAAGCAACATCATATTAGATGCAGTGTTCTTCATTTCAAATTTCCAGTTCCTTAAGATTATAATAAATAAGAATTAACTTTTTAATCAGGTATAGTATCACTTTGTTGCACCATAAGCGCATCCGACACAACCCAGCAACCAGCACAAACACAAGCAATTTTATCAAATCCCTACAACTAATCATGAAAATTTGAAAAGCCAATAACGAATCACGGAGATTGGAAAAAATTAGAGGAGATAGAAGAAGGAATAAAAGACTTGCGAAAACAAAAGAAGAAAAAACCGACAACACTTAGGGTTGGTGCCAAAGGCAGCAGAACGTTACACGATAGAGGAACAACAACTACAGAGAAAAATATACTCATTGCAATTCATGCAGTCAGCAGGGAGTAGATCAGTTGTTCCTTACATCAGCATTCACTTCTTGAAAGTCCAATAGTACATGCTCCCTCTGTCATAATTTATATGACACTATTTTTTAGTCAGTCAAAAAATGAATGACACGTTTTCTTATTTGATAATAATTTAATTTTAAACTTTATATTTTACGCTTAACGAGATGATTTATAATCACACAAATATGTTTGACTTGTTTTAGACCACAGGATTCAAAAGTCTGTATTTATTTCTTAAACTTTCTGCCCAGTCAAACTACATCATATAAATTGAGACGAAGGGAGTAACATTTAACAAATCACCTCCCAGATAAAAGGGAGTATAGATTTTAGGAAGTCCCATATGCATGATCTACATTTAACATGTAACAAACATCACTCTTAATTAGAAGTTTCATGCCTTGTTTAAGGTAAAGTATGAGCTCCATTCCCTACCAACTACATTTGAGACATGTCAAAGTTGATTCCATTTAAATTTTAAGCAATGAACAAGAACAAATATATAATACTTATTTGATATCTACATGAAACATGATGCAACTTCATGTAGTATATATACACTACATAGTCTATTATTAAATGCCAAAATAATAAAAGCTAAGAATAAATAACAAGCTACTCGTACAAATCCAATATGTTATTATGGCAAAAAAATGGGTAACTTGTTGATTTATAGCTTGAGATTTACATGGAAAAAGAGGGAATTAAGTTCAAAAGAGAGAAATGTTCCCAAGCACTTTTCCCGAGTTTTCTCTCTGAGAACCCTTTCGGGCCTTAGAGTTCTCAACTCCGGTACCGGACTCCTTCAATCGGGGTTTTCATTCTCTCTTTCTCTTCTAAATTTCTATTTTTTTCCGGAAGTGATAGACAAGAGAGTATACTTCAGGTCAGGGGGGAAGTCCTATGACATTACTGAGTCTAGGTCCAAATCAAAAATATGGTACGACTAGGTGGAGAGTGCTAGATATCATATGAGGAGAAGGGTTCTGAGCAAGGGGGCCATCTTTTGGGTGTGCAGAAGAATAAATGAAGCATATGAGTTTAGAGGAAAATCCTTCAAATCTTGGCAGTGCAGGGATTATTCAACACATATTTTTCTGTCTCTGAAGTTTAATCAATACGGGAGATTCTTGTATATTATTACAGTGAAGGGAAAGGACACAGAAGATATTATTTTGCCAGAGACAAAATTTAATGAGGGATGGGGAGCAGTAGCGAAAAAAATCGATACTTTCATTAATAGGAGTGCAAAAACTCCACAAGCTTTAAAGACAGAGGGAGGCAGTTCAAATTGCAAACAAGGGGGAAGGTAGTTACTTGGAAGCTTTCCATAAAAATAAATGGACACAGAAAGAAGCTGCGGTAGAATCAGGCGTAGAGAGGCTGAAGTCACAATCTCATATTGCCGATAAAGATCTTCTGGAAAGATGCTTGATCGGTAAGTTTTCTTGGGAAGAGGATACACCCATTTAAAATAATGTCAGAAGGTGGGCTCAACGGACATGGAAGGGAGCACAAGGAATCCAGGTGTATGACATGAATGGAATCCTGTTCTTATTTGAGTTTCAATCTAGGAAAGCAGCCGAATTCATGGGAGATTGAAGGAGACAAGGTCGCCACTTGAAGCTTCAATGGTGGTCACCAACAATCGGAGCATTTCCTAAGCAACACACCTTCGAATGGCACTGGATTCGAGTATTAGGGTTGCCTCTGCACCTATGGTCCAGTTCGATAATGAAGAAGATAGGTGAGAGGTGCGGTGGATGGGTTGAAACCGAGGAGGAGACAAAGTTAAGAAACCACTTAAGATGGGCGAGAGTAGAAGCTAAAGGGCCGGTGGAAAAAAATCCGAAAATCATCGAGGTTCTAGATGGAGACATCATCTTTACGCTTCCGATATGGCTTGAAGCTCCGGCAACCTACCGGAAAATAGATGAAACAGGGTGTAGTATCATAGGTGACAGTAGGGATGGCAGGTGGGTATAGTTTTGCGGATTCCGCACCGCACCCGCCCCAATTGGGGCGGGTATGGGTATAACTTTGGCGGGTAGTAGGCGGGTATGGGTATTGAAAATGTACCCGTCACGGATAGGCGGGTAGGTGGTGGATTTGCAGTCATACCCGCCTCCCCCGCCTCGCATCCAACCGCCTACCCGGCCGCCTTATACCCGCCCCAAGCCCAAAATATTAGCAGCCCATAAGTCGTGCCTTCAGTCCATAAGTCACGACAAGTCTCTCATTCTCCAACAAAACCCAAAACCCTACGCCTCTTCAGTCCTTCACGCCTTCCTCTCTCTCGTTCCCCTTCACGTCGTCTCTCCTCTCTCTCTCATTCTCGACGTCTATGCCTTTTTCTTTAAAGGAGATGTTGATCGGGAAATATTATTGTCTTTGCTTTGTGCTTTGGGGTTGTCTTGGTGAAGTCAATTTTTGTGCATTTGTTAAGTTTTTACCTATTGGGTTTGTGGAGTTCAATTGAAAAAGTTGAAAAACTTTAGCTTATATAGCTGAAATAATATATGGGTTTTGTCTACATTTGTAATTAATAGCTATTTGGGTGGATAATTTTTGGATTTTTCTTGAAAACTTTGTTTTCTTCTTTGCTGTGTAAGGGGAAGAGGTGAAAAAATGGGGAATTCTGACGGTAAAAAAATCAGAAATTCTCCTCCCTCTCTCCAAAGAAAATGAGACCGCGACAGTATTGATTCTTGACTCAAATTTTTGAGATAATTTTTGGAATTTGAATTTTTGGGATCATGTTGATCACAAATGAATTGATTACAAAATATGGCAGGCGGGTAGCGGGTGACGGATATCCATTTGGGTGGCGGAGCGGGTGTGGATTTAGGAATATACCTGCCTAGGCGGGTATGGATGTTGAAAATTGTACCCGCCACGGGTGGCGGGTATAAAATTTTCTGGGTACGGGTGCGGGGGAGGGGGTACCCGCCCCGCCCAATTGCCATCCCTAGGTGACAGAGAAGAGGGGGATAATCAAGAGGAAGGACTGTGAGATCCTTCTAGGATGGAAAAACCTAGTCTAATCGATGCAATCTCAGAGCGGCAGACAGATGGTGTCAGCAATGAAAAAGAGGCCTATGAAGGTAAAAGTCTAGGCATGACTGGTCACGTAACTGAGGAGGATATTTTAAATGACTTGGGGCAGATATCATTCAAAGAAACTAGGCAAGAACAGAGGGGTAATTTCCGGTCAGCCTAGTCACTCAAAAAACTTATTAAATCCCAAGAGCCTTTTATGGGAGAAATAAACAACTGGGCAGACAGATCAGAATATTATTAGTGTAACACTCTATCTATAGAAGAAACAGAGCTTTGCAACAGAAGAACTAGTTGTAAATTCGATTTCAACTTATTCTACTGTGATCGATTTAAGTGACCCATTGCATGTAGAGGACTTATCAACTGAAATTCAAGAGGATGAAGAGAAGATTGAAGAATAGGGGAACACAAAGAAGATAACTCTACTGGGAGAACCTATTCCCATACAAACAGACTTTTTTGGCTGCCAAAAGAAAGCAGTGATGAGGTCAAATTTGTGGGTACAGTGTAATATTATGAGGATGAGCCAGGAATTCGGAGCGGCTTTGAAAGGTTGTTCTAGGGAGGCCGAAGCTTTCTTCAAAAAGATTGACCAGAGGAGACAACAGGGGATAATTCCAGCTATTTCCATAGAGCAGAATGTTGATAAATAGACAGTTCCTAAGGAGCTGAGGAACCTGATATTTGATATGAAATTCAAAGATAGGGAACCAAGGAGTGAATCAAGAAGTAGGGGGAAGAAACTAATAACTTCTTTATAATGAAGTTAAAAATAGTTTCTTGGAATATGAGGGGGTTGAATAGAGAGAGAGTAAAAGGAATATTGTGAGTAGGATACAACAATGGGGGGCAGATATCTATGTTTTGGTGGAAACAAAATTGAGTAAGGAAGTGAGAAATTATTTTCAACAACTTTGGGGAAACAGATTGGGGGCGGGGGGGGGGGGGGCACAGGTGTGCTTGGCTTGAGTCTCTAGGCAGTAGGGGAGGCATTATAATTTTATGGGATAAGAGGTTCTGGAGAGGGGAAATAATGGAAACTGTGAACCAGAGTTTAACATGTAAACTGTGTGGGATAAGTCAGGATATAAACTGGTTTATAATAGCAGTTAATGCTGATTGTGAGAGAAATGTGAGGAGGGAATTGTGGGAGGAGATAGGTGCTATAAGGGCTCTGTGTGAGAGGCTTTGGGTGGTTTGTGGTGTCTTTAATGTCACAAGGTTCCCAACTGAGAGAAATGAATGCAGAAGGTTATCTAGTGCTATGAAAGAATTCTGTTGAGTGCATCAATGCGGTAGAGCTGGTGGATCCCCTTTTATTTGGGGGATCCTACACTTGGAGAGGGCGGACAAATCACAGAATTGCATGTACGATTGATAGATTTCTCTATTCAACACTTTAAGATGAAATGTTCCAACAGATCAGACATGATGTAATGCGAAATCTGGGATCTGATCATAATCCAATCATGCTGACATGTGGAGATTGGTCGGTCATTTAAGAAGACTTATTTCAAGTTTGAAAAATGGTGGCTACATGTGGAAGGATTCAGAAGGAAAGTACAAGAATGGTGGATTTATTTTGATGTTACAGGAGCACCAGATTACAAGTTAGTTGCAAAGTTGAATTTATTAAAAGGGAAACTTAAAGAATGGATCAAGGAGAATAGGGGAAACTGGAGGGAAAGAAAAGATAGAATACTAGGACAAGTTGGCAGTTTAGAAGTCATTCAAGAACAAAGACCTCTGATTGAATATGAGCAGTCACAGAAGGCTCATTTGGCTATGGAGTATGAAGAAGTGACTAGAAATGAAGTGATAGCCTGGAGACAAAGATCTAGAGTGCAATGGGTCAAGAGTGGAGACAAAAACACCAAGTATTTTCATAGGATGGCCACAACCCATAAAAGATTCAACACTATTGACACTCTAATGGTTGATGGAGTTAGCTCCTCTGAACCTATGGATATCAAGAATGTAATCCTAGAATACTACCCGAATATTTACAAGGAGACTTCATGGAGACCAAACTTGAACATACAAGGTGTCCAAACCATTACTGTAGAAGAGCAGGTCTGGTTGTCAAGGCAATGGGTCAAGAGTGGAGACAAAAACACCAGGATTAATGTGCAAGTTGGATATTGAAAACTTATGATCATTTAAATTGGAATTTTCTTATCAACACTCTTAGACGGATGGGGTTCGAATGCAGATGGCTAAAGTGGATGGAATTCTGCATTAAAACTACTAGGTTCTCTATTCTGGTAAATGGAGAACCTATGAGTTTTTTTCCAGCAGAGACTGGGCTTAGGCAAGGGGATCCTTTATCACATTTTCTGTTCATTATAGCTATGGAGGGCCTGGACAGCATGATGCGAATTGCTTCTCGAAATAGTTGGATCAGAGGATTTAGTGTGAGAAAAAGGGCAGATGAGGTTATGGAAATCCCTCACCTATGGTATGCTGATGATACAATAGTTTTTTGTGAGGAAATTCAGGAACATATTTGCTATTTGAGGGTGATACTAGTGGTTTTTGAAGCATGTTCTAGGCTCAAATTTAACTGGAGGAAGAGCATTATCTTCACAGTTAAGGAGGTGAAGCAGATTCAAGTGCTTGCAAGTATTCTAAATTGCAAGATTGAGAGCTTGCCTACTGTGTATCTTGGAATGCCTCTGGGGTCAAGGCATAAAGCAGTGAAAATCTGGGATGGCATCATAGAGAAGACTGAAAAGAAACTAGCTCTATGGAAATCTCAATACCTATCCTTGTGGGGAAGACTCACCTTTATCAACTCAGTCTTAGATTTTTTCCAACATATGTAATGTCCTTATTTCCTATTCCAAACAAGGTGGTTAAGGCTTTGGATACTCTAAGGAGGAATTTGCTATGGCAAGGAAACAATGTGGAAAAAAATTCAACTTGGTTAATTGGGAAGAAATTCAACAAAGTAGAATGCATGGAGGACTGGGGGTAAAGAATCTAAAATTACAGAACAAGAGCTTACTCATGAAGTAGCTATGGAGATATAATTAGGAAGATCAGGCACTATGGAAAGAGGTGATCCAACATAAGTATGGCCAAAATAGAAATTGGTGTACAAATGAGGTGACATATACCTATGGTGTGGGGGTATAGAGGACCATCAGAGCTTTCTGGTTGGCTTTGAAGGCAAATGTTAACTACAAAGTGGGCAGGGGTGACAAGATTCTTTTTTGGAAGGAAAATTGGAGTGAACAGGAGACATTACAACTTCTATTCCCTGGTTTATTTTCAATAAGCACAAATCTAGATAGTATACAAAAGGAGATGTGGTCTCCCCAAGGATGGAATTTAGTCTTTAGAAGACTTTTGAATGATTGGGAAATAGCAGGGGTAGCAGAACTGTTGGCACTAATTGGTGGATTTCAAGGAATTAATTTTGAGCCAGATAAATTGACATGGAAGCATAATCAAGATGGACTGTTCTCAGTGAATAAAATGTATAACAAGGGGCTGACTGAAATAGCAGGGAAGACACTAGGACCATGGAAATCCATTTGGAAGAGTGTAGCACCAACTAAGGTGAAGTGTTTCACCTGGCTGGTAGCTAGGAGAGCCTGTTTGACTCATGAAGCACTGCAGAAAAGAGGAATCAATATTGCTTCAAGATGCATATTATGCAAGGAGGCCATGGAGACAAATAATCACCTTTTTCTTCATTGTAAAATTACAACAAAAGTTTGGGCATTGTTCATTAACTTGGCTAGGTGAACTGGATTATGCCTGAACACACTTCAAACCTATTAAGTTGTTGGATAAGAAGGGGAGGGAGCAAGAGTCAGAAGATTTGGTGGAAAATAGTTCCTGCTTGCATCTGGTGGAACATCTGGAAGGAAAGAAATGACAGAATTTTTGAAGGCAAAGAATGCTCA
This sequence comes from Anisodus acutangulus, assembly GCA_029783415.1. Taxonomy (NCBI): domain Eukaryota; kingdom Viridiplantae; phylum Streptophyta; class Magnoliopsida; order Solanales; family Solanaceae; genus Anisodus; species Anisodus acutangulus. The sequence continues at coordinate 28,791,467 of CM056494.1, forward strand.
CGGTAGAAAATCCTATGAAAAGTCATTACTTCATTAAGTTTTTGGTGTAAAGAACAATATGTAGAAGAGGAAATCCAGTTAGTGGACGTTTTAGGATTACTGTGAGTATCTTTTCTTTAAGTAAAGTGTAAATTTTTGGAGGTGGCCAGCATACCTTGATGCTCTTGATGCTGAGGAATACAAAGTTACCAGTTTCAAAAAAATATTTACATGGAAATCATGCCCCTCTCGCTCTAGTAAATCTAACTCATACATAGAAACCTCTTGGCTTATTTTCTTTTTCTCCTTCATATTGTCCATTAATGCAACATTAAGTTACCTTGGCTGGCGCTACATTTCTCCCTTGCTTCCTCAATTTACTGGCTCACAAAAGACGCAAACAAACAAAATGAACCACAATATCAGTGAATTCATTTCTATCAAACTCTTGACATTGTTTCTTAATTCACACAAGGAATATCTATTTTTCCTTATTACAGCTTTGGTACATTGACCTAGGTCAACTTTTCAAAGTATCATGATACATAGTTGATGCATATGAGTAGGAGTTTCACTAGAAATACTTTACACAAGGGTTTTCATCTCACTTGGTGATACATAACAATTGCACCTAATTAGTTTAGCTTTAATAATGTGAAAGATAGAACATAATGTACAAGAAACTTTTTCCTAAAAAAAGTCGAATTATAAATACTCTAAACATGATAAAAGAGTTTACTATTGTCGGAACAATTGTTGTTAGAAATAACAACGATGAAAAAGGTTTGTATTTTCATTTACTTTAGAATAGACCGGGCATTCTTAAATGTAGCTCATTCTCGTACCTTTTTCTCCTACATTCCCCTGTCCTTTGCTACACCACCACACTCTCACAATCACATGGGAAGAATTTGCTTCCTAAAATGCTTTATCTTGCAATATGCCATTGCATATGTCAACATTATGCCAAACGAAAAGACGATGTAGCCTTTGATTGACCAATTAAGTAAAACAATGAGAAGATAGTCCTAAAGAAAATATACAGTTAGCAATTGGCAGCATGGAAAGAACAAAATTTAGTGTAGAAGAAAACAAGAAATTATCTATTAGCAGAAAAACAAGATACTATGTCAGACCTTAACTGTTGATCAAACAATAAGCCTTGGCAGTGCATTTCACCTATCAATACTGCTCAAGAGGATAGACAATGTTGAGTGCCATTTAGTTTGGCGATTAAGAAACCATGCACTTCAATCAAATAGCCGTTCTTGGAAAAATGACTAAAAAGATATCCAAGCAGATATGGTTCAATCAATGATACCAGTAATAGGCAATGTCTTGTGCTAATATTTGACAAAAGAAAGAAAAGTTTGAGATAAAATGTACAGAGAACTCTTCATCAACGCTTTTTCAGCCCTTGTTGTTGATTCATCCTTGTTTCTTCTGACGGAAGGGCAAAACTAGGCTTCCAATGTAGATGTTTGCATCCCAAAAGTCAGTACAGTTGGTAACCTTTTGATATCTTATTGAGCCGTCCCTTAGATTGTAAATCATGAAAATTGATCCAAGCTCAAGCAAAATTTGACTTTTATTTGACATGCAAAAGAGCGGACAAAGCAGATAATTCACAAGATTATCGGGAATATTGATGGTCAACATTTTTATCCAAGATTCTTTAACCCCATACTCCTTCATAACTCACACATCTACGTGAGTCTTCCGAGTATTACAAACCATGGAAAGATCACTTCTAAATACTCCCAGCGTAAGTTCAATCTTTCCTTGTCCATAGCAGGGGTGCTCCACCTTTCCATATTTCCCATCAGCCAAATTAACAGAAACGATGTCCCAATCATCATTTTGCACAAGACCACGATCTATATCACTAACACCAGCAATAGAAGTAACCCAGTGAAGCTTCCCATTCACAAACATACCTGACTTACCATTTGGCGACCCACCATGAAAATCATCAGTACTTCTCCAACAGTGACTATTTAGACTATACATTTTGACATGACAAGAACCTTTATTGTCCCACTAACTTGTAATCATCATTACGTTCATCATAAACAAAACCATACATTAAAAAGTATTTAGACCTTAATGTAGATCTTGAATAAGGCAATTGCTTGAACTTCCTAATTGATGGATTCCAAAGAAAGTTATGTTGTTCCTCAATGGTGAGACAAATTAACCCATTAACTGAACCCACAATACTAAGAGATCTATTGGGTACTTTCATTGGATAATTCAAGCCAAATGCCCTTGTAACAGAGTCATCATGAAGTAAGGAACGAAGGGAACAACAGTGTTGTTAGTTTGACGAAGACACAAAATAAGTGCATGGTAGGCGTAGTCCTTGTTATTAGCACGGATACTGAGATGGGTATTTACAAATTGAGGGTTAGAGATTAAAGAAAGCCAAGATTTAGAAACATACCTTAATTTCAAGAGGGATTTCACTGATAGTCTTAAGAGTATCTCAGTGATGAGTTCTTGTAGAAGAAAGGGGATTGAATCTTGCATTGAAGTAGAAGAATATGATTGAACATCGTTAGTGGGTTTGCTCCGTTTAGAGGCTTGAGATTCCATTTGGGTTCCACAAATTTGAGTTCTCGGAGAAGAAAGTCTTACACGCCTTTTCTTGGAGAATAATGAGTATCAGTATTCAGTTAGTTTCCAAAATTTACTTTTCGTCGTATACAAATTGATTACTACTATCATTTACTCGAATGTATAAAAGGTTATGTAAAATGTTACGAAAATATCTTTGCAACATTAATGAACTTTTATACACTTTAAATATTAAGTTATTTTTTTGTTTTAATTACTAAAATTGTAAATTAGTACAAAGTTTGTATTTCTAAAGTCTCTACGTTTCACTAAATTAACTCATACACGTGATGTATTTTGTATCATAACTTTAGAAACTAAATCAGATATAATCCCATCATTGTATGTTTTCTCATGAGAAAATGACATAAATGGTACTTTAACTATGAAGGTAGGTTAAATATAGACCCTTAAGTATGCACTTAATAGTTTTGGTCCTTTAAGTTCGCCAAAAGTTAACACTTTTAGTCTTCGGCAAAATATTCATCCGATTCTGCTTGTTAGATTTGACGAGAACTATGGAGAAAAAAGAAAACTAGCGAGAACTCACATTTAGAGGCACACATTACTAAAGAAAATGTCAAATAACTAGGTAAAAAATTGACGGATGTCCATCGGTTATAGAAAAAACACTATGAAAAACCAACACACTTAAATGTCAAAAAATAGTGTCTGGAACACAAAAATCGACGAACTCTGTCGATTAAAACCGAGGGTGTTCATCGGCTAAGTAAAATATACCAGACTTTAAAAATAAATTAGAAGTAGTAGAAAATAGAAAAATTGTCACTACCATGGACGAAAATCAACGATAAAATCGATGGACACTATAAAAAAGCCAATGACTTTTTCTACTTTTTATGAAAAAATGACAGTTGTCCGTCAGTTATTTTCGGGCAAAAACGCAAGGAAACTATTTTAGAAAAAAATTCACTACAATGGAAGTATTTATTTTTATACCGGATTTTCAATAAAAATCGAGTCTAGTGTATTTTACCTAGCCGATGGACTCTACTCCCTCAGTTTTAACTGACAGAGTCCATCGATTTTTGTGTTCCGAGATAATATTTTATGATATTATAAAGTTTGTTGGTTTTTTCTCGATTTTGCACTGAAACCGATGGTATTTGACCATTTTTAGTTGTGTGTAACTCTAAATGTGAGTTTTCGCTAATTTCCTCTGTTTTTCATAGTTTATGTCAAATCTAACAAACAAAGTTCGATGAATATTCTGACAGAGACTCTTCTGAGTTTTCGCTATTAGTTTTGAGCTTTTGCGTGTATTTTCCCCCAAAATGTCCTTTTCGTAGCTTCATCTTGGTATTTATGATTTGCGGGGATATGTGGCATGATTTCCGGGGAAATCGGGTGGGTTTCGGATCAAAATTAGCAAAATAGCTTTTTCAAAAAAGTAGTTTGTGTTTAACGAATTCCTTTAGGAAGTTCTTTTTCGGTATTTGATAAACCGATTATGTTGGGTTAATATTTTCAAAAATATAATTTTGAGTGTAAAATTATGAATAGACAATATTATAATTTACTTTTACAATTATTTAAATTGAATTTTTTTAAAATATTTTCATGAAACACTTTAATTAAGTGTTTATTTTATTTAATTAAAATGTTAAACATAAAATAATAATATATATTAAGGTTTTAAAAAATATATAGATATAGTCAAACCAAAAAAAAGGGAAGAGGAGAAGAGGGTTGTATTTGTATTTGAGATATATATTGGTTAATTAATGAGATATAGTTTGGTAAATATAAGTTTTTGGTAAGATATTTACCAAACTATCTCTCATTAATTTTGGAATTCCGCTAACCTCTATGTCAACTTTCCTCCAACCACATTGCCCTCACTCACTCTCTTCTCTCAGCAACTCTATTTCTTAAACATAACTAGAAAGTCTCAGTACGTAGATTTAAGGTGAAAGAGATTAATATTGTATATTTCCTCTATTTGGATTTTATCGTGAAAACAATCAACAAGGGTTAGAAGTTTGTATTTGAAAGTTCTTATCAGCTTTCCCGATGATATCTATAAGAAGGAATACCTGCCGTAAGGTAAACAGGAGTTCCCAGCTCAAGCGATCACATAAAAACATAAATTTTGAGGCTCAATAGCTAAATATATAACTACGACCCTGAGCCTATAATGTTACTGATTATGAACATAAATGAATTAAGTGCACACATTATAGGCAATAGAGTTTTAAAAAGTTGTGTATGGACTTCAATACATAATGAACATAAATGAATTACATACCAATAGAGGTTATAATTAACTTATAAACAACATAAGCATGTACTTCCCTAATTTGAATTCTTATACATCATAGCCAAAAAAGATGAATAACTACAATGTGAGGAATATCAAGCACATCAACTCAAAAAGGTTGAGGTTGGATTTCTAATAAATCAAGTTTTCGTAAATCGATACTGTTGAATTTATACATGTGGTCACGGACACGTGAGTCTCAAGTGACTGATTTGGCAAATAGGTTAGTTGATAAATATAACAAATAAAGAATAACAAGATTAGATTAGGAAGTAATTAGCCTGAGCTTGCTAGAAGCTTCTTGTTAAGGCTTCCAGATCAAATGTTCCGTTAGTGTGAAAGCACAAGTATTAAGACAAAGAATATGAATCGAAAAGTGGTGTTGTAATAGCTTGAATATGATGCCTTTACAATGGGATAAATGGTCCTATTTATACTTAAGCTCACAGGTACACGTTTCACGATTTATGCATATATTAATATAAATAAATGAATGTTGTAATAATTAGACAATTAGTGTCTTCATTAATGCTATTAATGCACCCTTAAAAGGTGTAGAATCAGACAAGTAACGGCCGCCCGTTGGAATTCGAACTGGCCCTTTGATCTTCCTGCTTTTCGATACTTGGGGGACCTTTTGATACCCCCGGTGCTACTTCTACACGACCAGTAGTACTGTAAGTTGACTTGGATCCAAGTCACCGCTACTTGTCACGTGTCATGACATAATTCGACCAACTGTACAATGCGAATTTTACCCAATACAGATAGTCTCCGCACTTTCCGGACGCGTCTTTCGCGCTCCCAGAAAGTGGATTTGATTACTGAAAACCCTATTCCTTGGCAGGAAAACTTTAATGCAATGATTACTCAATTTCAAATGTCAAACGTCGCATCTCATTTAATGTTTCTGAAATGGCGGCAACCGTCCAGTCACTCTGATTGACGTAAAGCTGTGCGAATGTGTTAAGAGGTGTCTTTTCACTTCTCAATTGTTACTTTTTCCTTCCTTAAATAGGAGGCCAAAATTATTCAGTGCAGCTAAGATTTCCTTCATTTTTTCAAAGCTTACAAACCCTTCAAAATTCTTCTTCCTTCTTTCTGACTATCTCTTATCACAATGTCATCTTCTAAATCTTCCCCTTCGCATTCTCCCTAGAACAGTGATGACTGTCGCGCCCGATTTTGACCTGCGGGCTTCGCGACGCGGTGGCGTCGATCGCCTCTGGATTGGATAAAAATGCTTGCTTTGAAGAGTCGCCACCTAATTATTCTAAGGTGAATTAGGGCACCTGAAAGATAACTAAAAGCTGTAAAATAACTCCAATTTTGTGCTCTACAAAACTAATGAAATTCTAGGTAAGGGTTCTTTATTATCCTAAAGGGAAGGGGTTAGGCATCCTTTAAGATCCGCTAACTTGCAGTTATCCGGTCAAACTCAGGTTAATTATTATACTAAGAAAATGCATATTTAAAAATATAAAGTTAAAATGACGTTGCAAGTATTTAATGAAATGATGCATTTGTACAAGTATACATTTGTATGGCATTGATATACACGTAAAGCTGAAAAAGAATATAAATATGCATTTGTATGAAAATTGATAAAGATGTATGCAATGTGATTTTTATGGGCGACGAGCCTAAAAATAGGTAAACTAGAGATTTTCAATTTTAAAACTAACCAAGCCTAAAATAAATAAACTAGCGATGAGTTTCCAGTTTTAGACTACCCTATTAATTAATTCTATACCTATTCTAAATATTTCAATAATTTCACGAGTACAATAATACTACAATACAGAATGAAATAAAGAGTAAAAACAACAACAAAATAAATAATCTCCGAGGGGTATTTGCCTTCTTTGACTTTATCCCTTGCAAGCTATCAAGAACAAACAGTTAGAAACAATTGAATATACATAACTTCAAATCCATATCCAAAACAATAAATATTTTGATTACGGAGGACTCAGACTTAAATTTTGAAAAGATCATTACAATCACGTCGTGGCTGTGAACATATGACTCGTTGGTCATTTTAGTTGCCTTGCCTACCGAACATGTTGGTCTCTCGGGTGAAAAGATTTAAGTTTCATCATTGTCCAGAAGCTTTATTTTCCGTCTTTACAACTGTGGAGGCCTAAAAAATCGACGGATATTTTTTCATCGGCCAATGTAGTATAATAATTCAAATCAGTAAAATGGTGTCCAAAACAGTAAAAAGAAAAACAGAATTTGAGAAATAATATCCGAAGGGACGCGACCTCAAATTCAATTTTATTGGTCTAAATACAATATTTATATAAATAAGTAAGACAATCTGTGCACGGATGTTTAAATGCCAAAACAGTAAACTGAAACAGAAACGAAAAAAAAGCGCGGCCTCGAATTCAATTTCATCGGCCTAAATGCAATATTTGTTAAAAACAATAAAACAACAAATTATCCGTTGCACGGATGTTTAAACAGTAAACAGAAAACAGAAAACAGAAAAACAAACAAAAAAGCGCGGCCTCGAATTTAATTTCATCGACATAAATGCAATATTAGTTAAAACAGTAAAACAACAAGATAGCTGTGTAACAGATGTTTAAAATGCCAAAAAAACAGCAGCAGTTCGCAATTAAAACGTCCGACCCGAATTCCAAAATTTGACCCGACTCGGACACTGAACAGTGATCCTGCCCGGATCTCAGATTGACCCGACCCGGATTCAAACATTTTTTGATTTTCAGATAATAAACAACAAGATATTAAAACACAAAACCTGGAAATTTATTCGATCCGGGTCAACCCGACCCGGAACAGCGACCCGACCCGAAATTATTTTTTTTATTTTATTTTCAGATAGACAACAACAGAATATAAAACACAAAAATCTAAAAATTTACTCGAACCGGGTCGACCCGACCAGGATCGAATATTTCAATCCGAATCGATTTCTTCCAAATTTCACATAACCAACAACAAAATATTAACACAATTAATCTGGAAATTTAACCAAACCGGGTCGACCCGACCCGGATCAGTGACCCGACCCTAATCGGATGTTTCAACCCGAATCGATTTCTTTCCAAATTTCAGATAACCAACAACAAAAATTAAAACACAAAAATCTGGGAATCTATTCGAGCTGGGCCGACCCGATCCGGGGATCAGTGACCCGACCCGGAACAGATTTTCCCCAAATTTCAGGTAACCAACAGCACAATATAAACGTACAAAAAGCTGGAAATTAACCGAACTGGGTCGACCCGGGTCGGTGACCCGACCCGAATCGGATGTTTTTCAACCCGAATCGATTTCTCCAAATTTCAATTAACCAAGAACACACATAAAACATAAAAATTTGGAAATTCATCCAAACCGGGTCGACCCGGCCCGGAACAGTGTCCCGACCCGGAACAAATTTTTCCAAATCTTCAGATAACCAACAAGAAGATATAAAAGCATAAAAAAATATGGAAAAACTTACCCAAATCGGGTTGACCCGACCCGAACCGACAGTGAACAAAAGGGGCAAAAATCCATGCAAATCCGACCTAAATTCCGACCAAGAACTCCCTTTTTTCGGACAAAAATCCACACAAATCGACCCTCAAAACAGTGAACAAAAGGGGGTATTTTATGGATGGGTTTCGGATTATGGGGGATAGGGTATGGGGTTGACGGGTTGGTTGGTGGTGTTGGGCGACGGTGTCAGCGTTGTGGGGAGTTGGTCGGCGATGTGGCGGCAGTGGTAAGTTGGTCGGCGACGTGAGGTCGGGGGTATGGAGCTGGTTGGTGTCGGCGACTGTGTCGGCGTCGTGGTGGTGATGTGTGTGTAGGTTGTCTGGCGTAGGTGGGGTAGGGTGGCCGGTGGTGTGGGGTGTTGGCGAGGTGACCGGCGACGTGGGATCGCCGGTGTAGGGGTGCGGGGGTGTGTGCGGCTGATGGAGAGAGAGAGTGAGATGAAATTGAAATATTTTGTAGGGTTTTGGTTTAAAAGGGGGGAAATAAAGGGAAATGGGATTGGGCCGGTTCGGGTGTGGGCTTCGGTTGGGCCTGGTCAGTTGGGTCTGAAAAATGGGTTATTTTTATTGTAATGGGTTGAGTAGAAATTGTTTTTGGGGAAATGAAGTGGGTTAAGATATAAAAAGGATTGAAATGGGTTATGGGTAAAAATATAAAAATGGGTTTTATTATATAAAAAGAAAGCTTTGTAAAATTTATAAATTATAAAGATGATAATATGATAAAATATAATATTTGTGAAATGCTTGATGCTTAAATAAAAAATAAAAATGCAATGCCGTTTTGCGAAAATAAAATAACATATAATATTAGGATAAAAGTATGCTTGTGATATAAAAATGCAAATGACAAATAAAAAAATGCAAATGATAATAATAATAATGATATATATACATATGTATGTCTATATTTTAAAATTGTCTTAAAGTGTCAAAAATATTAAAATTTGCAAATAAAATAAAAAAAGATGGGACAAAATTGGGTGTCAACAGATGCCCCTCTTTGGCCGGAGACGATGAAAGAGTTTTCGGCCAAAGAAGTTGACTGAGTAGCCAATTTTGTCCTGATCATCGGGAATCGAGGAAAGATTAGAGATGAATGGGAAGAAATAGAATCCCGAGGGAAGAGAGAAGTTTCAAAAGATGGTGCAGATTCAAGATACAATGTCCCAGTGTCGACTTATGATGACACTGGTTGCAGATGTGGCGAGATACTGGGGGAAAGGCTGAACGATGTTCGAAGTATTTCCCAATGTAGCTGATGATGAAGTGACGTCGTTGCTTAGACGTTATGCAGATGACGCAGTTGGTGGGCGCTTGTTTAAAAATAAGAATACCCGCATTAGAAGGTGGGTGCCTGATTAAGATGAAATACTCGCATTAGGAGGTGGGCGCCTGATTTAAAATAAAATACCCGCATTAGAAGGTGGGCGCCTGATTTAAAATAAAATACCTGCATTAGAAGGTGGGCGCCTCATTTAAAATAAAATACCCGCATTAGAAGGTGGGCGCCTGATTTAAAACATACCCGCATTAGAAGGTGGGCGCCTGATTTAAAACATACCCGCATTAGAAGGTGGGTGCCTGGTTTAAAATAAAATACCCGCATTAGAAGGTGGGCGCTTGATTTAAAACATACACGCATTAGAAGGTGAGTGCCTGATTTAAAATGAAATACCCGCATTAGAAGGTGGGCGCCTGACTGAAATTGAAATACCCGCATTAGGAGTTGGACGCCTGACTGAAATTAAAATACCCGCATTAGGAGGTGGGAGCCTGACTGAAATTAAAATACCCGCATTAGGAGGTGGGAGCCTGACTGAAATTAAAATACCCGCATTAGGAGGTAGGCGCCTGACTGAAATTAAAATACCCGCATTAGGAGGTGGGCGCCTGACTGAAATTGAAATACTCGCATTAGGAGGTGGGTGCCTGACTAAAATTAAAATACCCGCATTAGGAGGTGGGCGCCTGACTGAAATTAAAATACCCGCATTAGGAGGTGGGCGCCTGACTGAAATTGAAATACTCAGATAGGAGGTGGGCGCTGATCAAATCGAAATACCCGCGACAGAGGTGGGCGCTGATCAAATTAAATACTGCGATGGGAGGTGGGCGCTGATCGAAATTAAAATGCCCGCGACAGGAGGTGGGCGCTGATTGAAATTGAAATACCCGCGTTAGAGGTGGGCGCTGGTGAAATTAAAATACTCGCATTAGAGGTGGGCGCCTAATCAAATTAAAATACACGACAGAGGTGGGCGCTGATCAAATTGAAATACCCGCATTAGGAGGTAGGCGCCTGACTGAAATTGAAATACCCGCATTAGGAGGTGTACGCCTGACTGAAATTAAAATACCCGCATTAGGAGGTGGGAGCCTGACTGAAATTAAAATACCCGCATTAGGAGGTAGGCGCATGACTGAAATTAAAATACCCGCATTAGGAGGTGGGAGCCTGACTGAAATTAAAATACCCGCATTAGGAGGTAGGCGCCTAACTGAAATTAAAATACCGCGATGGGAGGTGGGCGCTGATCAAATTAAAATACCCGCGTTAGCAGCGGGCGCTGATCAAATTAAAATACCCGCATTAGAGGTGGGCGCTGATCAAATTGAAATACCCGCGATGGGAGGTGGGCGCTGATCAAATTAAATACCCGCGTTAGGAGGTGGGCGCTGACTGAAATTAAAATACCCGCAGAGGTAGGCGCTGATCGAAATTGAAATACCCGCGATTAGGAGGTGGGCGCTGATCAAATTGAAATACCCGCGATAGGAGGTGGGCGCTGATCAAATTGAAATACCCGCGACAGAGGTGGGCGCCATCAAATTAAAATACACGACAGAGGCGGCGCTGATCAAATTGAAATACCCGTTAGACAGAGGTGGGCGCTGATCAAATTGAAATACCCGCGTTAGGAGGTGGGCGCTGATCAAATTAAATACCCGCGTTAGGAGATGTGCTTTGAATGAAATTAAATACCGCATTAGGAGGTGGACACTGATCAAATTAAAATACGCGCATTAGAGTCAGCGCTGATGAAATTGAAATACCCGCGATTAGAGGTGGGCGCTGACAGAATTTAAATACCCGCATTAGGCGTTGGGCGCTGGATCAAATTGAAATACCCGCATTAGGAGGTGGGCGCTGAAATTAAAATACCGCATTAGGAGGTGGGCGCTGACTGAAAATGAAAATACTGCATTAGAGGTGGGCGCTGATCAAATTAAAATACCCGCGTTACAGAGGTGGGCGCTGATCAAATTAAAATACCGCGTGACAGAGGTGGGCGCCTGACTGAAATTTAAATACCCACATTAGGAGGTGGGCGCCTGACTGAAATTAAATACCCGCATTAGGAGGTGGGCGCCTGACAGAAATTTAAATACCAGCATTAGGAGGTGGGCGCCTGACTGAAATGACGTCGTTGCTTAGACGTGATGCGTTTGTGACCCGCATGGGTTGAAATGACGTCGTTGCATAGACGTGGTGCGTTGAAAACGTCATTGTGTAGACGTGTTGTGAAAATGACGCCATTGCATAGGCGTGTTGCTGATGACGCCGTTGTATGGGCATGTTGTTGTCGTTGTAATGCTGTGAAAGATGTAAATGAAGTCGTTGCCGTCAGTTTGGTGTAATATGATTCCACGTTGTGTTGAATCTTCTGCCGATTCAAACTCCTGTGGACTGTGAATTGAAATGTCATTCTTGCACGGACGAAAATGTGAGGCGACGTCTTTGCCAAATTTAGCACACATGTTGCGACTTCTCTGCCTTTGTCAACCTGAAGACCTGCACTCAAAGAATTTTGTGAGTTGTAGCTTTTGCCCTGGACGCTTGCAAGCTCAGACTGGTTTAGATTGAAGACTTGGTTGTCTAGCATTTTTCAGGTCCATTGGCATATTCTTGCAGTGAACCCTTAAAATATGCCCCAGTTTCTGATATATATGAAGATGCTGAACTTCCATCTGGACAAAATCGAGTTTGTGCGGGCAACTTGCTTGTCCTATTAAGACGATCATGTGGCCTATTGCGTTGTGTGCAAGATAATGGAAGACAATTTCCAATGGTGTGACCGAAGCCGATATAGGCCGCCTACGTATTCTGACAAAGGAAATCAGGTCATAACGTAGTTCGTTGCAAGCAAAAATGGTGATTGTGAAGTTTTCCAAAATGAGACCGAAGCCGATGTGGCTGCCTACGTATCCCGCCGAGGGAATCAGGTCATAACGTAGTTCATGTAAACAAAAAGAATTTTGTAAGGGCTTTTTTTTTTCAAAAATGGGACCGAAGCCAATCTGGCCGCCTACGTATCCCGCCGAGGGAATCAGGTCATAACGTAGTTCATGCAAAATAAGAGATTTATAAGGATTTTTTTTCCCAAAAATGGGACCGAAGCCAATGTGGCTGCCTACGTATCCCGCCGAGGGAATCAGGTCATAACGTAGTTCATGCAAGTTAAAAGGTTTTTGTAAGGATTTTCTAAAAAATGAGACCGAAGCTGATGTGGCCGCCTACGTATCCCGCCGAGGGAATCAGGTCATAACGTAGTTCATGCAAAATAAGAGATTTATAAGGATTTTTTTAATGGGACCGAAGCCGATGTAGCCGCCTACGTATCCCGCCGAGGGAATCAGGTCATAACGTAGTTCATGTAAGCAAAAAGGATTGTGAGGATTTTCTAAAAAATGAGACCGAAACTGATGTGGCCGCCTACGTATCCCGCCGAGGGAATCAGGTCATAACGTAGTTCATGCGGCGGAAGAGATTTGCAAGATTTTCTAAAAAGTGGGACCGAAGTCGATGTGACCGCCTACATATCCCGCAGAGGGAATCGGGTCATAACGTAGTTCATGCCAAAAGGATTTTGTAAGGGTTTCTTTTTTAATGGGACCGAAGCCGATGTGGCCGCCTACGTATCCCGCCGAGGGAATCAGGTCATAACGTAGTTCATGCAAAATAAGAGATTTATAAGGATTTTTTTTCAAAATGGACCGAAGCCAATGTGTCCGCCTACGTATCCCGCCGAGGGGATCAGGTCATAACGTAGTTCACGCTCAAAGGATTTGTAAGTTTTTAGAATGTTTTTTTTGGTAAAAAAGAGTGACTAGAGTTTGAAAAATGACGCAGTATTTTTGCTAGGTTTTTTGAATTTTTTTTTTTTGAAAATATGAAAAGGACAGAATCATATTTTGACTTCAGTTGGTACTAACAATTAGTAATGTGCTTAGGGTTCCCGTTACTGCTCTCTGTATAACCGAGGCTGACTTCAGGGTAATTCCTACAGCTTTAAATGCTACCTCAGACATATCTGAGTATCGACACTCGCTTCAAGCCAAGGTTTTGACATATATGCATCCTCATGTTTCAAATGCCCTCACTGAAAGAAAGTCTCATTCTCACATGTATTTCAGTATTTTGAACTTTGGGACGTCTAGAGAAACACACTCACCCTTAGAAAGATGTTCAATACATTTAATTGTGATACCATAGGTTTGGCCGTCATGTGAGTATCCACTAATGTGAGAACCCTCGGTATAGGATCATGTAGGGCTTGTTATGGGTTTGTAATGTAGGCTTTGGGAAAGGAAAGGATATTATTTGGGTAAAGAGTGACTAATCCTTCCTTGAGCGTTGGAATATGTCCGTGCTTGGTATTTGTGTTCATTGATTCCGATTTGCTTCTTTTTGCCCCCTTTTGTTTTGTACCGGCTTCTGTTGAATATTTCGTTTGGAGCTTTTTTCCCTTTTTTTCGGAGTTATTTCCTTTTTTTTTTTTGATATTGTCGGGGCTTTTAACTTCCTCTTTGTGTGAAGTCGTCCTTTTGTTTTGTTTTGTTTTCCTCTTTTGGAAGCATTGCACTTCAACTCGGATCTCTTTAGCAATTTGCACATTTCTGATGAGCTCAAGGAGGTCGGGCCAAGAGAGGGATAGTGCGTGTACGCACTCAGAAAAGCTATAGGCATAAGTTGTGGTTGTTAAAAAAAATAGGCTTTTGGCTCAAAGGGGAAGTGCTACGGATAATGTTATTTGGTAAGCTGAAAAGGCTCAAACGGATCAAAGAAAGCCTACAATCCTTTCCTATACCAAGTGTTACTCAGGATTTCGCCTCAACAAACATTCGAGCCAAGTTCTAGATCACAATGCAATGCAATTGAACTTATTCTAAAAACTCACCACACAATGCACATGAAACGATGAAGTTGACTTTGTTCATATCTTGGAAGCATGCAAAACAATTTTTTTTAAGTGTCAACACAGGCGTGAATGAGAGGTACCAGAAGAATCTATGGTTTACCACGAAGTCAATCTTCTCCGCTGGTTCTTTCCTATGCACACTCCTAACTGTGTTGGTATCAACCAAGTCCATCAATGATTCTTAAAATATATTTTTTTGTATTTTCGAATAAAAGGGTACCGATACCGAATAGGGCTGCCTACGTATCTCATCTTTGACGAGAATCAGGTGTGCGTAGTTCGTGCAGAAAGTATATATAAAATGTATGTTTAAAAAAAATTCATCCACGCTGGGATAGTAAAAGTAAAAATTGTATAAAACAGATGATTATCCACTATGAGACGAATGCAAAGTAAAAATAATTGTCCACAATAGAATGAATGCAATGAAAAAATGATTATCCACAATAGAATGCATGTGAATGAAAAAAGATGGATAAAACAGATGTCCCTCTACGGTGGACAAGGAAGTGCGTCTTTTTCTTTTTTTTTTTTGATTTTGATTTTTTTAATGCTGTCGAACCCGAGAAGGGCTACCTACGTATCACACCGTACGGTGAGAATCAGACACTCGTAGTTCGTGAAGATATGTTGTAAAAAAAATGATATGATATAAAGGAATTATGTAATGAAAATTAAGCATATCAATTGAATTTGCAAATATGTAAACAAAAAAAAGTATCGACAAATTAGAGTGATGCCTCATTTAATTTAGTGTTGGCTGATTTTTTTTTAATCAAAACATCTTTCAATCATCTTTATGAAACCCTTTGGCTTTGTTCTTTCCTGGAGTATATCCAGGAATAATGTTTTAGAACGACCCCCCCAACTGTTCGCGATGACGATCTTCCTGCA
The DNA here is from genome assembly GCA_029783415.1 of Anisodus acutangulus. NCBI lineage: Eukaryota > Viridiplantae > Streptophyta > Magnoliopsida > Solanales > Solanaceae > Anisodus > Anisodus acutangulus. Next base: position 28,806,955 of record CM056494.1, read on the forward strand.
AAAATAAGAGCAACGGGTGAAAGGAGGAAAGTCACTAAAAGAATAATAAAATGTAAGAGTGTGAAAGTATGGTCAAAAACTCCCCTAATTGCTTCACGAGATCCGAGTCTTGATGTTCAAGAACGCTTTATCCTTGGGCAGTGACACAATTTCTATTCAAGAGTCGCAAGCGACATGGTATGATATGTACAAAATTGAAGCAGCTAATTATTGCATTAAATAATATGTACAGAGATAAAAGAAGAAAAATAGCAAACAAACTGTGCAGGAATTAAATATGCGTCCTATCATGTATGGAGCCTCTCTTATGCCAGAGGTGGGCCTAAACGCCAAATATGAGAGATTATGACAGAATAATTCAAGCTGTCAAACTACAGTACTTTTGTTGGAAATGAAGACAGAATGTATGTACATTTTCCAATATCGGCATGTCAGGATTAGGCTTGGATTAGTCCATCATTATCACGCTACAAATAATATGTTGATGGTCGTTGGGGGAGCGGGACCCGTCGACAATTTTAGTGGATTTCTTAATTGTGGAGTCGATGCCAAGGATCGACCCACCTATGGTGTATGTATGCATGATTAAAAATAAAAGGGTATAGCTCTATCCAAAATTTACTAAGATTAGGCTTACTGGACTCAAGGTTCCCGAGCGGACTGCTCGAGTGAGAAGGCTACGCGGCCAACCGGATGGCCCGGACACTCCGCGCATACGCCAACTCTCCTAAAATTTGGTAATTTGAAAGAATTTGCGGGTGCGCAAAACACACCTCGCGTGTAATGTGTGATAGTGTCAATTTTCCATAGTGGAAGAAATATGAGCGGAATGCCAATTTAAGAAAAGCAATAAAAGAATATAGCAATTAAAGAAGTTAAACATACAAATTTCAAAAAGAAAACAATTAGAAGCAGTAGAATAAATAAGAAGCAAAATAAAGCGCAATAATAATTAACCTGAACATGCTATGGTTAAGAACCTGATTTCCCCAGTGGAGTCGCCATGCTGTCTTGCCCGATTTTGACCTGCGGGCTTCGCGACGCGGTGGCGTCGATCGCCTCTGGATTGGATAAAAATGCTTGCTTTGAGGAGTCGCCACCTAATTATTCTAAGGTGAATTAGGGCACCTGAAAGTTAACTAAAAGCTGTAAAATAACTCCAATTTTGTGGTCTGCAAAACTAATGAAATTCTAGGTAAGGGTTCTTTATTATACTAAAGGGAAGGGGTTAGACATCCTTTAAGATCCACTAACTTGCAGTTATCCGGTCAAACTCAGGTTAATTATTATACTAAGAAAATGCATATTTAAAAATATAAAGTTAAAATGACGTTGCAAGTATTTAATGAAATGATGCATTTGTACAAGTATACATTTGTATGGCATTGATATACACGTAAAGTTAAAAAAGAATATAAATATGCATTTGTATGAAAATTGATAAAGATGTATGCAATGTGATTTTTATGGGCGACGAGCCTAAAAATAGGTAAACTAGCGATTTTTGATTTTAAAACTAACCAAGCCTAAAATAAATAAACTAGTGATGAGTTTCCAGTTTTAGACTACCCTATTAATTAATTCTATGCCTATTCTAAATATTTCAATAATTTCACGAGTACAATAATATTACAATACAGAATGAAATAAAGAGTAAAAACAACAACAAAATAAATAATCTCCGAGGGGTATTTACCTTCTTTGACTTTATCCATTGCAAGCTATCAAGAACAAACAGTTAGAAACAATTGAATATATATAACTTCAAATCCATATCCAAAACAATAAATGTTTTGATTACGGAGGACTCAGACTTAAATTTTGAAAAGATCACTCCAATCACGTCGTGGCTGTGAACATATGACTCGTTGGTCATTTTAGTTGCCTTGCCTACCGAACATGTTGGTCTCTCGGGTGAAAAGATTTAAGTTTCATCATTGTCCAGAAGCTTTATTTTCCGTCTTTACAACTGTGGAGGCCTCAAAAATCGACGGATATTTTTTCATCGGCCAATGTAGTATAATAATTCAAATCAGTAAAATAGTGTCAAAAACAGTAAAAAGAAAAACAGAAATTGAGAAATAATATCCGAAGGGACGCGGCCTCAAATTCAATTTCATTGGCCTAAATACAGTATTTATATAAATAAGTAAGACAATCCGTGCACGGATGTTTAAATGCCAAAACAGTAAACTGAAACAGAAACGAAAAAAAAAGCGCGGCCTCGAATTCAATTTCATCGGCCTAAATGCAATATTAGTTAAAAACAATAAAATAGTAAAACAATAAAATATCCGTTGCACGGATGTTTAAACAGTAAACAGAAAATAGAAAACAGAAAAACAAACAAAAAAGCGCGGCCTCGAATTTAATTTCATCGGCCTAAATGCAATATTAGTTAAAACAGTAAAACAACAAGATAGCTGTGTAACAGATGTTTAAAATGCCAAAAAAAACAGCAGCAGTTCGCAATTAAAACGTCCGACCCGAATTCTGAAATTTGACCCGACTCGGACACTGAACAGTGATCCGGCCCGGATCTCAGGTTGACCCGACCCGGATTCAAACATTTTTTGATTTTCAGATAATAAACAACAAGATATTAAAACACAAAACTTGGAAATTTATTCGATTCGGGTCGACCCGACCCGACCCGGAACAGCGACCCGACCCGAAATCATTTTTTTATTTTATTTTCAGATAGCCAACAACAGAATATAAAACACAAAAATCTAAAAATTTACTCGAACCGGGTCGACCCGACCCAGATCGAATGTTTCAACCCGAATCGATTTCTTCCAAATTTCGGATAACCAACAACAAAATATTAACACAATTAATCTGGAAATTTAACCAAATCGGGTCGACCCGACCCGGATCAGTGACCCGACCCTAATCGGATGTTTCAACCCGAATCGATTTCTTTCCAAATTTCAGATAACCAACAATAAAAATTAAAACACAAAAATCTGGGAATCTATTCGAGCTGGGTCGACCCAATCCGGGGATCAGTGACCCGACCCGGAACAGATTTTCCCCAAATTTTAGGTAACCAACATCACAATATAAACGTACAAAAAGCTGGAAATTAACTGAACCGGGTCGACCTGGGTCGGTGACCCGACCCGAATCGGATGTTTTTCAACCCGAATCGATTTTCTCCAAATTTCAGGTAACCAACAACACACATAAAACATAAAAATCTGGAAATTCATCCAAACCGGGTCGACCCGGCCCGGAACAGTGTCTCGACCCGGAACAGATTTTTCCAAATCTTCAGATAACCAACAAGAAGATATAAAAGCATAAAAAATATGGAAAAACTTACCCAAATCGGGTTGACCCGACCCGAACCGACAGTGAACAAAAGGGGCAAAAATCCATGCAAATCCGACCTAAATTCCGACCAAGAACTCCTTCTTTTCGGACAAAAATCCACACAAATCGACCCCCAAAACAGTGAACAAAAGGGGGTATTTTATGGATGGGTTTCGAATTTTGGGGGGATAGGGTATGGGGTTGACGGGTTGGTTGGTGGTGTTGGGCGACGGTGTCGGCGTTGTGGGGAGTTGGTCGGCGATGTGGCGGCAGTGGCAAGTTGGTCGGCGACGTGAGGTCGGGGGTATGGAGCTGGTTGGTGTCGGCGACAGTGTCGGCGTCGTGGTGGTAATGTGTGTGTAGGTTATCCGGCGTAGGTGGGGTAGGGTGGCCGGCGGTGTGGGGTGTTGGCGAGGTGACCGGCGACGTGGGGTCGCCGGTGTGGGGGTGCGGGGGTGTGTACAGCTGATGGAGAGAGAGAGAGAGAGAGTGAGATGAAAATGCAATATTTTGTAGGGTTTTGGTTTAAAAGGGGGGAAATAAAGGGAAATGGGATTGGGCCGGTTCGGGTGTGGGCTTCGGTTGGGCCTGGTCAGTTGGGTCCGAAAAATGGGTTATTTTTATTGTAATGGGTTGAGTAGAAATTGTTTTTGGGGAAATGAAGTGGGTTAAGATATAAAAAGGATTGAAATGGGTTATGAGTAAAAATATAAAAATGGGTTTTATTATATAAAAAGAAAGCTTTGTAAAATTTATAAATTATAAAGATGATAATATGATAAAATATAATAGTTGTGAAATGCTTGATGCTTAAATAAAAAATAAAAATGCAATGCCGTTTTGCGAAAATAAAATAACATATAATATTAGGATAAAAGTATGCTTGTGATATAAAAATGCAAATGACAAATAAAAAATGCAAATGATAATAATAATAATGATATATATACATATGTATGTCTATATTTTAAAATTGTCTTAAAGTGTCAAAAATATTAAAATTTGCAAATAAAATAAAAAAAGATGGGACAAAATTGGGTGTCAACAATGACTCTCATCTGAGCTACCGTCCAGGGAAAGAACCGGCTTCTCCCAAAAGTCATGAAATTGACTTGAACTCTCTTGCCACATAAATTCTCCCCGATGGGTTTGATTTTTCAGGAGACTTTCGCATCGAAGAACACTTCGAATATGTGGAGGAGATAGAGTTATTGATAACTGCATAGGTCCTCCCTGAAGTCATAAAGGACTGTAACTTTGATCCCAACACTGATGTTAAGATAGTATGTCCAACTTCAAGAATGAACAATCATGTAGAAGGGTTTTTGATGGTTCACACGTATCCATTCACCATTGGTTTTTGCCTCCTAGTACCGAAGATTATCGAGGACATTTGTCGATGATATCGTGTATGCTTAGGGCAAGTTTCCCCTCAAATTTAGAAATTGGTGTATTGCATTAAGATATTAGCTGATTGTACCAACGCGCCATCCACCATCGACCATCTTTTCCTTCTTTATTATCCTTGATTTTTTTGATGTGGCATCATCCATTTATATTCTTGTGGGAACTGCAGTCTAGTGAATGCTGAAGATGACTTTGACCGGGGCTGGGCATCATCCGAGGTGGCATCATCCATTTTTTTTCCTTTTAATTAATGCCTTATCACTTCATCGTAAATAGGGGATTCCCCTACTCATGCATAAATAATATTCTTTTGTAGCCATTCTCGTCGAACCACAACTGATCGATGGGATCTTTGAGTGGATTGTTAGTCTCCTCCGTGCATCCCCCAACACAATTCGAACATGGAAGAGCATAACTTCCAAGTGGTGGAAGGGTAAATACCACGGTAAGATTCATCCCTTTAAACTGATACCGAATACATCCCTTTGTGATATTCCTCCTTATTCTTCGTGTACCTCCTGTAGAACTCCCGGTAAGAAAACCCGCAGCCTAGAGAATGCCTTATCGTGCAGCCGCCCTGGCTAACATAATCCAATCGACCTTCAGCAACCGAAAGCAGAAATTCCAGCTGGGATTGGCTCTAGGGTGAGAACCCGCCATAGGCTAACAGAACTCTAGAGAGAAGTGCAAGCGGGAGTTATCCATATTGACGATGAGGATAAGGAAACAGATAAAATGTGAATACCGAAACTCTCCCATCTGATGCTCTTAAAAATGAGACAGCAGTTCCTACGCCCCATCCTCCAAGGATAGATATATTCCTTCCTCCGGTACCGAGGTCGGGACATCCGCTTCTCCTCGAAAGTGCTCGAGTGCAACTCCGGAAGCTTCCCTTTCACACCTAGCATACTTGCTTCTACAAGTAGAATCTTGCTTCATTTTTGCAACATTTAAAATCACAACTCCTTGCTGACACATTCTTCCTTATTTAGGGGCATGCCACTAATCTTTCTATGGCGGATTTAGCTAGGTCTATGACCCCTTCACAAGAAGAAAATAAGCTATCGGAAGAGGTTCAGTACCTATGAGCCGAGGTTGAGTATCTTCGATCCGATGTTCTACACTCTAACTCTCTTCAAGCCTTCCTTTGATTACGCCTGCAGGACGTCGTTCATTCATTGAGGGATCGAGATAATTCTCTTTAGATCCTGACTTCCTCGTACGTGAACCTATAGGGAAAGACTGCTAGACTGGAAGCTGATTTGGCAACAGTCCTGGAGCAATTCATCTCCATTGAGAATACTATAACCGAGCTTCAAGCCAAATGTCAAAGGTGGAAGCTTCGCAGGGATCTGGTCATCCTAAAGACTCGTAAGGATACACTTGAAGAGGCCAGCAAGCCAGAGATCGACATCCTCTCAGAAATTCTTGATGCAGAGATTGACCTTCATGAGTCTAAGTTATCCTTGGAAGAACTACGTGAAGATGACGTTGATGATCCCCCCCCCCCCCAACTTAATTTTTTGATCTGTTATTTTTATGATCTTTGAGAAACACCCTGGCGGACTATAGAACGAGTGTATCGTATCCTTTTGCACGGGGTTTATTTTGTTTGTTTTTGTAACAGGGTCACTTTTGGGCCCGGTATTATCTTTTGCAACCGAGTTAGTTTAGGGCTTGGTGATATATGAATGAATGAACTTTCCTTTTTTGAAATTTATTCTCAAGGTTTTATTTCATGCCTTTATTTATAGAAGTAAGTTTGTATTTATCCTATAAGTTACGCTGTAGTTGTAACTTTACCACACTTTAATTGGTTAAGTAAAATTTGAGGTTTATGAACTGCCTCTAAAAATTCTAAGTCTTGAAATTTATCTTGATGACTTTTAATAAGACTTGAATTGATTCAAAAAGACGTGCTTTTCATTTGGGCTTTACATGACCTTGTAGTTAATCTCGGACCTGCTTTTGGTCTTGGGCAACTTCTTACTCGGGTGCTTTGAGCAACCGGAGTTTTAACCTTTTCTTTTCTGCTAAGATTTTTTAAGAGAGAGCCCTTATTTTTAATGGTGTTGTAGAAAATGACGTCTCCCGTTCATTACGGAACTTATAACAACACACACTTTAATAATTCTTATGATTTCGATGGCAAGAATTTTATCATAAAAGGAAAATTTTATTGATTCCTTTAACTTATAATTGTAAAGACAAATGCAAGAATAATCTAGCTGCCGTCTAGTGTGGTCAGTACGGTTACATATATGTAATATTTAGTGATCCGGGAAGTCCCCGGTGATAAGTGATTTTCCCTTGAAGCTTTAATAGTACCAGAATTTACTTTTCCTTTGAAGATTTCTAGCATATACTTTCTTATTTTCGAAAATATTACCTCTTGGCATGGGTATATATGGTCCCCAGTGTTTGGATGTTCATACTGTGGAGACCCAGACACTAGATAATATTCTTGTTCGAAGAATTTTAACACGCTTTTATTAGTGTTGCCTCATTAAAAGCCTTGTCAGAAAAACTCAATTGGGACAAAAACTGGACGAAGGAAAAAAGAGTGCAGCGTGCGATCGTCTTGCTAAATGTAATATTTCTTCAAGTGACTTACATTCCAATTGCTAGGAAGTTTGTTTCCTTCTTGATTTATTGATTGGTATGATCTTTTACCTGCAATCTCGTTGACTGTATATGGTCCTTCCCAATTCGGACCTAATTTTCCTGCATTAGATTCCCGTGTGCTCTGAGTCACCCTTCAGAGCACCAAGTCTCGGAGTTTGAAGGGCCGGAGATTTGTACGTCGGTTATAGTATCGCTCCATTCGTTGCTTCTAGGCCACCATCCAGACGTATGCGAGATCCTGACGTTCTTCGAGCAAGTCTAGATGTACCGACATTGATTCTAAGTTATCTTGTTCCTATGACTGGAGGTACCGCAAGTTTGGAGTTCCTACTTCCACCGGTATCAACTCTTCGGCACCAACCAGGGAAAATGGAGTTTATCCATTAATCATTTTTGTTGTGGTTCTGTATGCCCATAATATCTCAGGCAACATGGAAGGCCATTTCCCTTTAGTAACTTCCAGCTAATTCTTTTTCAAATTCTGTATTATAGTCTTGTTTGTTGAATCCGCCTGGCCATTCACGCTAGGATGATAGGGGGTATAGGTGATGCGTTTGATGTTCAAGTTATCCAGGAACTTTGTGACTTTGGCCCCAATAAAATTTTGTCAATTGTCACAAGTTATCTCCTTTGGGATGCCAAAATGACAAATGATATGTTGCTAGATGAAATCAATCACTCATTTTCCCGAAGCTTCATATAAGCTTCAACTTCAACCAATTTAGAAAAATAATTAGTCATAAATAAAATTGTGATACCAGTCTTGGGGCAGAAGGTAAAGGTCCGACTATATCCATTCCCCATTTCATAAATTTCCATATAGACAAAAACAAATGCAATTTCTCTCCTGCTTGGTGCAGCAATTGTGCGTGACGCTGGCATTTGTCACACTTTCTCACAAATGCCTTCGTATCTTCTTCGATTCACGACTAATAATATTCGGCCCTCGTGAGTTTTCTCATCAAGGATTCTGCTCTAGAATGGTTTTTGCATATTCCTTCAGGCACTTCCCTCATCACATAATTAGCTTCTTCGGGACCTACGCATCGAGTCAGGGGACTATAATAACACAGTCGATAAAGTTTTCCATTAACAATACAATACCATACGACTTTGGTCCTCAAGGCTCTGGACGCTTTCGGGTCTTCTGGTAGCCTTCCGTTTATGAGGTAGTATATGAATTCATTCCTCCAATACAAATTTAGGCTTATGGAGTTCACCTCGGCATACCCTTTTGGATCCAAGTTCAAATGTAGGATTTGAACAACCAATTCAGCTTTGGAGTCTCCTGCTTTTGTTTTGGAACCCAAGTTTACAAGTGCATCAGCTTCTACATTATTATCTCGGGGGATATATACCACCACTCACTCTTGGAACTGCGAAATCAGCTTTAGGACCTTCTCGAGGTACCTGGACATACACTCCTCTTTGGCTTCGAAAACCCCATGGACTTGGTTTACCACCAATAAGGAGTCGTATTTGACTTTAATTATTTTCGAACCTAGGCCTCGAGCTAATTCCAAACCTGTAATCAGCGCCTCAAACTCGGCTTCATTGTTGGTCAAAGGTGAACTATGAATTACATGCCTTAAGATTTCCCCGATGGGAGTATGTAACACTAGTCCCAATATGGTCCCTTTAACATTGGATGCTCCATCGGTATGGAGCGTCCAAACCCCGAGGGTAGCCCCCGAGAGCAAAGTGGCTTCTTTTTCCACCTAGGGGTTACTCCCGGACTGAATTCAACCATAAAATCTGCGAGAACTGTGACTTTATCTCAGTCCGGAGTTTTTACTCAATATAAAATTCACTTAATTCCACCACCCACTTAGCCAATCACCTTGAAAGTTTAGGCTTATGCAATATGTTCCTAAGAGGAAACATTGTCACCATAACTGTCGAGTGGCATTGGAAATACGGTCGAAGCTTATGTGACGACATAAATAAAGCAAAATCCAACCTTTTAAGTAGTGGATACCGGGTTTTGGCCGCTGATATGACTCTACTTACATAATAAATGAGAAATTGCGTACGTTTTTTCTTCTCGTACTAGTACTGCGCTTACCGTTACTTCCGAGACCGCTAGATATATAAGGCATTGCTCTCCGTCCTTTGGCTTAACATGAGCAGAGGACTAGATAAGTAAGTTTTCAGGTCTCGGAGGGCTTGCTGACATTCAAGCGTCTATTCAAAGTCATTTTTTTAAGAAGTGAGAAGAATTTATGGTATTTCTCCGAAGATCGGGAAATAAACCTGCTGAGAGCTGCTATTCGTCCGGTCAGCTGCTTTACTGCCTTTATGTCTTCTAGTGTATCCAGGATATCCTCGATGACTTTTATCTTATCGGGGTTTATTTCGATTCCTCTTTGAGAAACCAAGAACCCTTAGAACTTTTCGAAGCCTACCTTGAAGGCATATTTTTCGGGGTTAAGTTTCATGTTGTATCTTCTTTGGACCTCGAATGTTTCCCGCAAATGACTTAAATGGTCTTCTGCATGAAGACTTTTACCAAGAATATCGTCATTATACACTTACATAGTCTTTTCTATCTGTTTTTCAAATATTTTATTTACTAGTCTTTGATAGGTGGCTCCAACATTTTTTAATCCAAAAGGAATAACATTGTAACAGAAAGTGCCAAAATTAGTAAAAAATACGTTTTCTCTTGGTCTTTTGAGTACATTATTATTTTATTATACCCGGAATATGAATCGAGAAAACTCATGATTTCATGTCTGGTCATTACATCGATCATTTGATCCATGTTCGACAGCTAGAACGAGTCTTTGGGGCATAATTTATTTAAATCTTTAAAATCAATACACATCCTAAATTTGTTCCCTTTTTAGGTACTACGACTTCGTTTGCTAACCAATCCATATGTTTACTTCTCGGATTGACCCTATATTAAGCAGCCTAGTTACCTCTTTTTTCACAAACTTGTTACAGCCTTCAATGATAGGTCGTTTCATATGCCGCAGGGGAGGGAAACTGTGATTTCCTCTCTTACCCGAAATTCGAAAGCTTAGCTAAGACTGAAATCCAAGCCTAACTTATGAGTTGCAACTTATGGAGGGATGCGTGTCATATCTTTATGTGACCAAGCATAACAATCACTGTTAGCCGTAAGATAATTCAAAATTAAATTTCTAAGCTCCGGGGTTAGCCCCGTGCCCATGCATACCTTCCTATTGGGATTTTCCTCTTGAAACGCTATTTGTTCAAGCTCTTCAACTATTGATTTGGTGGTGTCTGATTCGTCCGGTACCTGAAAATATCTAGGCACCTGATATCGGTCCGAGAATTCTTCCTCCAGATATGCTTGTTCTACCGCTGTTGGTAGAGCCTGATGGATATCTTTTGGTGCAAGCTCCACTTCCTTTAATTGCTATTTTGGGTCTGTAGCTGCGTCCGACTTTTCTATGGCATACATTTCCCTGGCAGTTTTCTTTTCTCCCTTAGTTTGCTGGACTCCTTCCGGTGTAAGGAACTTTATCAACAAGTGCAATGTAGATGAGTCTGCTTTCATGTCATGAATCCAGGCCTCCTGAATATTGTGTTGTACCTAATGTAACCATCAATGACATAAAATTTGGTTACTTTTACAACTCCCTTAGTGTCTACTGGCAAGTTGATATCTCACTTCGTGGTTTCACTAGACATGATGAAATCGGAGAGTGTTCTGGCAGCTGAAATAATCTTATCTGACATTTTCATTTCCTCGACCACCTTTAATCGGATGATATTAGCAGAGCATCTAGGGTTGGTCAAGATTCTCTTTACCTGGAAAATATCAATAGGAACCGTAATGACCAGAGCAATATTATGAGGGAAATGACTCCAACGACGTCCTCGTCAGTAAAGGTGATACTTTTTCGTCTGGTATTTCCCGAAACCTTTTCTCCCAGGTAACATAAATTTTTATTTTCTTAGGCACCGTGAAAAATGGAACAGCGATCATAGATCCACCAAAAATTATGTTTACACATGAGGTGGAGCGTCCAATTAGGCTTGCCTTCAGTGGGAGGTCCTCATTCATAGTTTTTGCAAGCCCTTTCGTTCAAGTACTCCAGTAGGTGCCCCCTGTTCAGCGTTCTTGCCACCTCTTCTCGGAGGTGTCTGCAATCCGCGGTTTTGTACCCGTGAGTTCCATGGAAATCACACCAAACAGTCTGATCTTTTGGATTTGGATCGGACCGTAGTGGCTTTGGTGGTCAGTACGCCAGATAAGTTCTCAATACCGCCACTATTTGATCTTTATGGATGTTGAAGTTGTATTCGAATACTTTTGGGTATTCGGGTCACTTTGGAGAGGAGTTAGATGAATTTTATTTATCATAATTCATCAGTCCTTAGTTTCTCCTTCCAGGGCCTCTCTTGTTATTTGTTTTTTCAAGGGAACAAAAACCCTATCCGTCCATTTGCTTCCCGGGACTTGGATAAGGCTGAAAATAATTCTTTAAAGAGTTTCGGTCATGTTCGGCTCCTTTGTCTGATCGTCGTGAGATGCTTCCTACCGAAGTCCATAACAAATCATTTTCCACTCGAATTTCCGTCTCCTACTAGTTTTGAACGTCTTCCCAGGTTGTGGCCTGGAATTCCAGGAGATTTTCTTTAAGTTTCTGTGAGGCATCTAAACTCAAGGGGTTCAAACCCTTTGTGAAAGCCTCAATAGTGTCACACCCCAACCTTGCGGGTGTGTGGCCAACACCCGGTGCCTGAACGGCCCGAGCGTACCACATGTATATGATAACCTGAAAAGATAATCATCTAAGCCGACAAGGCCTCAACAGAAAATTTTAAGAAAAATCAAAACAAAACAACCTGTACAAGTCACAACCAACTCAATATGTACATATATCACAAGGTTACGCACCCATGACAAGTACACTAGCAACTGACAAAGGGGTCGACAAGGCCAAACAAAACATATATACAACAATCTCTAGTCTACAAGCCTCTATGAGTGCTATAGTATGTCATCAGGTCGGGACAGGGCCCGCCCGTACCAAAATAGCTATACACATAAGCAAAAGTGCCTATCGACTCTGTACAACACCTCAGAGAAGTGGAGTATGATGACCAATAGTTGAAGTCAGATAACCTATTATGGAGGTACGTCTGTCTATTTATTTGTACCTGCATGCATAAAACACAACGCCCCAGCAAGGAACGTTAGTACAAAAGAATGTACTAAATATGTAAGGCAGGTAAACCATATAAATAAAGAATGTAATACAAGAGATGGGTACAAAATTCAACCTAAAACTCAAAAAGGCGAATGAGGGCGCACAACTGACATAATCATGATCATATGCATAAAAGGTAAAATCGGGCCACTCTACGGTGCAATATAATATAGTATCAAGCCTCTCTGTGGGGGTAAATCTCATCATAACGTACTCAGCCATAATAGGACTCGGTAATGTCGTACCTAACTATAGTGGTGTGCACATTTAAGTGCCGTACCCGACCAACTATAGTGTAGATTGGTAGAAAATAGCTACACATATATATAATGCAAGACCTCAGAACATCAACATGAATAGGGCGGAGTTACCCAAGGTCGTTAACCCTTGTCTATTATTATGGAATCATATACAATGAGCATTATAATCCAATAAGAGTTCTCAAAATCAATCATATCATAAGATGCGAATAGGACTTCCGACAAGGGACATACAAGAATCACATGCATTAATAAGGTAGGAACGCAAGGCAACCAAACTATCAAGAATGGAATCGTTCAATGACATTTTGTTTCATTTTTGTTTGAAATAAGATCATGCCAAAAGACAGGATAAGCCTTACATACCTTATTGTCTTAGCTATATGGAGTCCACAAGTCCTCAAATGATCAACGAGCGATTATGTATATTATACAAATGATAGGTATCAACGACAAATTCATAACTTATAAGAAAACTATTTTGGGCATTTCATCGAACACCCTATGTTCATGAAGTTTACAAAAGCTTTTACATTCAACGTTTACATGAATTCCAATACTATAACTTCATACCAACTCTCCTCTACCTCCATAACCTTATCAAAATCCCAACAACCTCATAACATACTCTTAGTTCACATAAATTAGCACAACAATATCATATTCTAGTTTCAAAATTCTACAACTTGTTCTAAGAGGATTCTTCAACAATTATATTCAAAATGCTTGTATAATTTTAAGAATAAGAAGATGTAGATGAGACTTACCTTAAATCACAAGAACCACCTCAAACCAGAGATCACTTCAACCTCAAGAAGTCTCCACAATCACTACAACATAAAGAAAGATGATAAGATGATGATTACGGGATTCATTACGTTAGTTTTGCGTAATTTGCCTTTGGTTTTAGCCTAGAATCATTGGACAACCTTAGGAACTGATTTAGATATGACTTTAGGGTTAGAAATGAATTGGAAATGAGGGTTGGTAGAAGGATAGGTTATTTATACAACTTAAAAGTATTTCCACCGCCACAAAATACGCCCACCATGTATGATCCATACATTATATACGGTCCATACATTTGGCCGTATAAAATGTACAGCCTGTAAATCCTTGGCCGTATCTCATTGGGCAGAAATTTGGAATTTCTCGCATGCTTGATACAGTCCCACAATCAATTTTTATACATCCAATACATTTTCATACGGTCCGTATTTCTTAGGATACTTTCGAAAAGTTGTCAAATTTTGTTGAAACGTATTCTCTCAGGTTCGTTTAACTCTTATACTTCCCGACACTTCTAGAAAAAAGTTCTTAACCATCATTATCTTTCCGTAAAGTCTCATACCTTATCGAGATACTTAAGTTAGTCAATGATACGACATATAAAAAAACTACGAGGTGTAACAAGCGGCCCATTCCTCTAGGACCGTAGGTAACAACATAAGCTCCTTCTGGAACTGCGTAACAAAGTCCCTGAGGAGTTCAGACTCTCTTTGTGCAATGCAGAAGATATCTGCTTCTCTTGTTTTCACCTTCCGTGCCCCCGCGCGGGCTTTTACGAACATGTCAGCTAGCATGAGGAATAAACTGATCGAATGCTTGGAGAGAAGTGAATACCATATCAAGGCTCCCTTCGTGAGCGTTTCATCAAATGTTTTGATCAAGACCGACTCTATCTAATGCTGCTTCAAATCATTTCCTTTTACAGCCGTAGTATATGCCATTAAGTGTTCTTGAGGGTCTGTTGTTCCATCGTATTTTTGTATGAACGACATTTTATACCATTTTGGGAATTAGCTCAGGCGCAGCCTCTGGCTTATACGCCAACTGAATATATCTTTTCACGTCCGATCCTTCGATCACTGGAGGGCCCCCCGATATTTGGTTTGACCGGTGACATAATTCTGTGGCATTCTTCTTTTCCTTCTGAGAATTTATGCCCACCTTGTCTGCCATCTTCTTCATGAATTTCAGAACCTACTTCTGGAACATATTTTTAGGAACAATCTCACTCCTCAAAGCGTTACCATGTCTTTGCTCATTCTGACTATTTCTTGCAGCACTTGGAGCATTTGCCGGTGGTGTTGCCTCGGTCGCCGAAGTGCTTTTAGCATCTCAGAGAAATATTGCTTTAGGCTGCACAAATGTTCTCTCATCGCAACATTCTGTGCCCTTAGGATCTGCATGGCTTCCTCGAGTATTTCATCATTGGGAGTCTCCTCGCCCCGGGTTTGTCTTCTCCCGAAGTGGCTTCGTCTGTGACCATTGGATCTTCTAGTACCTAATCAACGATTGGAAGGACATCTGGTTTGATTTGGGCATTCTCAGTGTTGTTCCCGGGGAAACGACTGCCTCCAAGTTCTTCCATACCTGTCATCTGTTTAGTTAAATGAAAATAAGACTTGAAAAAAAGATTAGATTGTAGAAGAAGGAGTCACTTGTGACACCACTACTTCCCAGGACTCAGGTGGGCGCCAAATTGTTTACACGCAAATTGATACAATTGAATTTATATACGTGATCAAGAACACGTGGATCTTAATTGGCTTATTTGGCAAATTGGTTAGTTGATAAATATAACAAATCAAGAATAACAAGATTAGATTTGGAAGTAATTAGCATGAGCCTGCTAGAAGCTTCTTGGTAAGGCTTCCAGATCAAGTGTTTCGTCGGTGTGAAAGCAGAAGTATTAAGACAAAGAATATGAATCGAAATGTCTTCATTAATGTCATTAATACCCTTGAAAGGTGTAGAATCAGAAACTAACGGCCGCTCGTTGAAATTCGAACCGGTCCTCTGAATTTCCTGCTTTTCGGTACCTGGGGGCCTTTTGATACCCCAATGCTACTTCTACACGACCGGTAGTACTGTAAGCTGACTTGGATCTGATTCACCTCTATGTGCCACGTGTCACAATATAATTTGACCAACTGTACAATGCGAATTTTGGTCTATACAGTTAGACTATTTTTTTTAATTTTCTGATATTGCTCATGCGATTTGTATTACCTCTATTTCATTAAAATTGTTATGAATCAGAAAGTGGCATTACAGGTGCTCAAAATGAACATTAACCAATGGAACAATAATTTCCTTAAGAGGAGTCGAAGATATTTTTGGTCAAACCTTTTTTTCAATTTGTAATTTTAATCTCGATAAAGTTGTTTCAAGTAAGCTCTTCTATCTATCGAGGGCTATATGTTTTCTTACCGAAATAGGTTACTTATTAGGTTTCCAGCTCTGCAATTCTAATCATCGCGCCAAGCTTCTATTCAACTATTAGTAATTCACATGAAACCAACAATACCTTCTCTTGATTCAACTTTTTCTTTTTAATAAAGTAAATGATAGTTATCAACTAACGTTAAACTTTCTGATCTTTGATCCTCCTAATAGAGAAGGCTAAGTGCACAACTCTTTCTGATCTACTCACCTCCCACCGGCAAATGTTCCAGGTAACTCTGTCCACCATATGGATACATGAAAGTAATCACCTAATGTTTTTTCCTCGCTGGTATTAAATTTTGAATAATTAACAAATATTCTTACTTAACTTCTGCAATGTTGTACGCGCAATAGTATTTTTTGTTGTTGATATGTTAGGAATACTCTTTTTTGAATTCCGTTGGTTTTGCCTTCGTTCCTTGAATAAATTAACTAAGGCATTGATATTTTCGATACTGATTCAAAGAAATATTTTTTGTACAAAGAGAGGTTCTCTATGTTACAACAATGCTAGTTAGTTTTCAAAAGATTTATCTATTATGTCAAAAACAAAAATAAGATTAGACAAGATACAACACTGAAAATGACACATGATCTGCTTGAAACTTTTGTGCCCATTGTCTCTTGAAAAGATTTTTGAGTCAAATATAATTAGTGATTTGACAAGAAATACCTTGTGTGGTCTTGAAACTATTAGCAATTCAGATAAACCAGAAATACCGTTTCCAGATTCAACTTCTGCTTTTTAATAAAGTAAATGATATTATTAAACACAATCAAATAGTTAGACTAGAAAATCAGTACACAATCAGTACACACTTTGGGTATATGAAAACTGAATATTTGATCCTTCTGATATAAGGCTATAAAAGGAGCAAAGCTCTTTCTGATCTGTACTCACCTCTTAAACATTTACTCAATATAACCAATTAATTTCAGTATTTTTTGCAATGACATTTAACTTCTAGCAGTAAGAAGTAAGAACTTGCGGTCACCCCAATCTCAAGGCTTGTTCTACTGAGACACCCTATGGTCTAGAATGTTGAGAAAATTTGTCGAGAGGGAACAATGTTGGCATAAGCACATCCTAACTGGTGTACTCTAGGGCCATGACGAACCTACTTTTGTACATAAGTTTTGAAAATGGAGGACAAAAACGTCCTCAAGGAAGAGGAACACTGCTGAATTACCACACACCTTCACTTTGGAATGTTTCCCAAGAAACCTTAATATACCTCCGTAATTCATTTTTACATAGCATACACATGCTCGGTGTCAAACCTAGTGTAACGACCCGTTAGGTCATTTTATTTATTTTGCTTATTCTCCCGCAAGTATATTTTCCCCTAGCCTTGATGTGGTGATTTTAATGTGCGGGGATGGGTGTCGCGACTCCCGAGGCAATCAAATGAGAATAACGGAAGAAAATATAAGTTTTGTGTCTTTGAAGTTTCATGTTTGAAAAATTTGACAAGAAATTAACTTTTGAGTAAATGTGTCCGGAATCGAATTTTGTTGATTCCATCAGCTCTGGGACATGATTTATAACTTAGGTGGACTGTTGGAACAGGTCCCCAACGATTTGAGTGAGTTTCGGGTAAGTTTATGGAAATTGGAAAGTCTTAAGTTATGAAATAAGCTTTAGTTAACTAAAGTCAACATTGAGGGCGTTCGAGTCTTTTTGAAGTTTCATCGATTCTATCAGAATATTGAATATGGTCTAGTCGAGTCCTTGATTCGGTTCCCGCGGCACTCGAAAATATTTTTAGTGTTGGATTGAGATTCTAAGTCTTATGGGTAATAGGGGGTTTGGTAGGACATTTGGTTATGATGATTTCGAGTGCGCGAACAAATTCGTTGCATGTTTTATGAGTAGTTTGCATATTTGGTTTGTATCCGGGGGGTTACGGATGAATTCGAGGGTCGATTCCAATATTTGGTGACACCGGATTTTCTGGTGCCGGCTTCCTTCTAAGCGATTGCATAGTAGGAGTCGCGTTCGTGAAGCTCTGTTGGGCCAAAGGGTCGCATTCACGATATGGGCTCGCGTTCGTGAAAAAGATTGGGGACCTGGGCCAGGTTGGGCTGCCTCATCGCAATCGCGATTGGCATGTCGCGCTCGCGATAGGTGGGTCGGGTCAGCTCTCGCGTTCACAATCGCCTGTCGCATTCGCGAAGAAGGACATGTAGCTGGGCATAATTAAAAGACCATTTCGAACCATCTTTCCATTTTCATATTTTGGACTCTAGACTTCGTGTTGGGGTTGTTACAATTCACTTTTACGCGAGGCATAAAAGCTACAAAGAGGTTGTTGGACTCTATTCAAATATTTATTTTTAGAGTCACCACCTAATTTATAGGGAAATTAGGAAAACTAAGTTAAAATGGTTTATTCAAAAATCAGTGAAAATCCTTTAAAGACATGAGTTCGAGGTTAGGGTTCTGTTGATCCACCCCAGTATTAAGGATCCGTAGAATATGATTGATCTTGGGACTCTATAGCATGTTTAATTACAAGTAATTGCCTTAAAGAGTATTTATTTTCCGCAAAATCATAGCATATCATCTCATTTTATTTCAAGTTTTGGAAAAAGGTTTTGCAAAACAAAGAGTTGAATTCCGCCTAGAAAAGTTCATATCAAGGTATTTTAGTCGATCCATTTTCGGACTAAGATACACTCAAAAATTAATTTGAGTAGAATCCCGCTAGATTTAGTCCAATGTGTTGTCTAATATCCTTATATGTTTTTGAAAGTCTTTTTGAAAATGAGAAGTATAATCCTATTGAAATAATATGCTATGGTTTTAATCGAATTATAAAGTTTTCCTTTTTATTATTTTTGAAGGTCAATCAATATTCCACTTTTAAACTACGTACTTCAACTTGGGTCATTGAATTATAAAGTCACTTAGTTGGGCTTGACCCAAAAATAGTCTTTTAAAAGATAAAAAGGGTTTGTAAAGTTAGTCATTTTCTGTGTCCAAAATCAATTTCAAATTCATACTTTTTGAGAAGTCTTTAGAAAATAACTCTCTTAAAAACAATCCATTTTTCTTACTTTTTTAAAATAGTCCAAATTATATCCAAATTATCCAAGTTTGAAACCTTTCGAGTATCCAAACGTTAAAGGAAATTAGTTTATTCAATTTTTTCTATTTCAAATTCAAAATGATTTCATCATTCCTTAGTTGTACCACATATTTGCTCAAGTATTCTTTTTCTACTCGTATCTTTACCTTTCTAATTTCCGAAATTTCCCTTTTTCATTAAATACTGAAAACAAGATATTCTTTCCTTCTCAATGTTGTTTCTCTTTTTGTTGACCTTATTTCTTGAGCGTCTACCATGTTCACTACCCCCAGACTTATGGTCTTCCGAAAATAGCATTTCCTTCATACTAAGAGCGCGTACTGGCCCTTTGTAATTCCAAAATCCTTTATACGTCATATTCGACTATTCGTTTATTTGGTATCTTTTGTACACTTGTCCCCAAAAGTAAACCTTTGATATACTTATGTTACTTTTCAATATTGCTCATGCTAGGAGTCACCCTACTTCCTTTTTCATTGAAGGATTTACTTTTGCAAGGTGTTGATCTACTTGATCCCTTTGTGGTTACCGTACTTGAGTCAACGTTGTTGCCTTTATTTCTTGATTTCGGGCTCCTTTGTAACTAATTTCCTTAACCTTATGACCATTACACTATTCTTCTTGTAAGGTTTCTAGTTCATTCGACAGTGAAAATTTACCATTACTCGCCCGCTCATCTCTTGTTCCCTTGATTTTATTCTTTAGCTCTTCTCCTTATCATTTATCTTAGACCATATCTTTATTATCCCGTCATATGCTCATATCGGGTTTCATTCGTCCTTACTGTTACTCACATATCCTTAAATGTCCTATCAATATTCATGGCGGAACTAGTGCTCGAGATATTCAAATTCAAGTCATGGCTGGATTCAATCTTGTTGCTTATTCGGCCTTTCTCACCTTAATTAGTATTAGTGTCCTTCTCTATCCATCGTTCAGCCAATTTGAATTCCTTTAAAGATTCTTCGTCTTAGTGTATTCCCATTACTATTGTTTATGGATGTCATAGATTATATTTTTTGGCTTGGAAAGTTTAAGTACCACCTCTTTACTAATATCCTTATCTTTTAATGGTAATCATGTTGCTTGGAATCTTATTCCAATCCCGTTATCGATATTCTTACCATTACCGTCTTTCCACCAATCTATTTGTGTGAGAAATATCCTTCAACCTTATTACGTTGTCATACCACTTTTGCTTGTGTTCACCAAACACTCGGTCACCATTTATCTTTATTTAATAAAGAAATCCTTCTATCTTTTACTACCGTCCACGCACGTGCTGCTATGGTAAGGAAGGTATATCATTTGCCTTTAACCGACAACACTCCTCCCGTCTCACGGTTTCCTTAAATGGTTTAGCCCTTGTGGAGGAATTGGGGTTACTAGTTTATGTCTGACATTTCACGTCTTTTTTCCTTTAACTATTTTTTTAACAAAGCTTCAGGTAACTTATTTCCCGAAATTCATTTTTCCTTATCATTCTTCTAGGGTTTTTAGGTGACAGAGTTCGTAGGCATGGAACATAAGTAAGATGACGAGGAAAGATTATGGCACGATGATCACCAAAGTTGAGGACGTGAAAATAATGGGGTTATCTAAATCCATTTCCTCCTCTGCTCTTCTTCTTCATTTCACTATAGTGTCCTTATATGTTACATACGTTTTGAATCCTTTTCCACTTTTACTTGTAGTAAATTTCGAATAAGCATCTTTGATTGGGACTATACTCTACTTGTTGGTTACTGCCTTTCTCAACTGAGTTCAGTATTATGATCACAAATATACTTAGACAAAATCTTCCTCCCATGACAAGTTGAATTCTGCTCCTGACATCACATCCCTTAAAATGTCTCCTCATTAATCTAGGTGTTCTCTCATAACTTACTACCTCAAATTTGATATTGTTACTTTGGGTTCATTCCCTTTTTGTGATTTGATAAGAGTCTTACTTCTTTACTGTGTATAACTCTTTATCTGTAGATCTGGTAATATGTCGCTTAATAGTCATTGACCCTTATTCCAAACTTTCCCCCCTTTCGGCCTGTATGTTAATGATAGATGTGGCCTTTGAGGCTGGATTGTCTTTCTTTCATCCTTTTGTCAATTGTGACCCTCCCATTCAAATGGTTGTTTTGTCCTTTATATAACCTTTATGGTTGAATGATGCCGCCCTTGTGGCGCTTGGTCCTTTATATCGCCCTTATGGCTAGATTGTGCCGCCCTTCTGGGGCTTTGTTCTTTATGAGGCCCTCATGGCCGGATTTATTCGTTCCTCAGCGTCGGGGTTCCCTCTTCGTGTCTCACCTGTTTTTCATTATGAACAAATGAGTTAGTGAAATAAACTGCCATCCTCCTGAAGACATTTTGGAACCTGTAATCACTAATTTTTTTAGTTTTCATGACATCGACCCATGCCGCCAATTCCTGATGTGTCGTTCCTCTATTTCCTGGTGCTGGCCCACTTGGGCACGGTAGTATGATAGATGATTTTATACTTATGACAAAAATAATGAAAAATGTTTTTCAAAAATGTTGATCATAATTTTAAAATGAGTTTGATTGAAAATATATTGTCATTTATGAAAATCACTATTATCTCATTGTCATGACAGGTACGGTCTGAGAGATTCTTTGACCATCCTTGGCGCTTCGGGGCGTGCTCCTTGGTTGTTCGGCAAAATTTTAAGACCCCCTCAAAAATTTTGCCCCGATTGAAGGTTGACTTGCTATTACACTCCGTAGATCACACCCGATCGAGAGCGTAGTTAGCCGACTTAAGTTGTGAGAACTTTAGTTCATTCCCGAGGGTTCATATGGAATATAGGATGTTAAGGAATAGTTTCGGAAGGTTGGAAGTCAATAGGACCAAAGGAAGTATAACTCGACGAAGATTGACTAAGTTTTGACAATACTCTAATCATTTTGCATAGCGGATGGGATCCGCCTCTCATAATTGTGTCGCGGAAGAGAAGGAATTTTTTTTGTAAATTATGGGAGAAAATGCGTCCCCATATGCGGCCACATATGGTCTCACATATGTGATGTGGTGAGCGGTGCTTCACTTTGGAACTTTATTTTTTCGACCTTTTTAAGCCCTAAACTCCGCTAAAATCACCTAAGAACATCCCTAAAGGTTTCTAAGTCAATCCCAAGCTAAATCACTTCCATCTTTCATAGAAAGTGAAGTAGAAGTGGTAGAGATCACCTAGTTGTTGTTGTTGTGGTTGTGGTTGTGCACCTTCTTCTGATTGCTCGTGATATTTTCCAGATGGTTTTTTTTTCTGATTTCTCATGTTATTTTTGGGATACTCTCCCTTCTCCAGATATGTGATTATGTCGGCGTACCAAGGTTGGCCGTTAGGTTCTGCTTCTACGTGGGAACATTAAGCATATTCTTATCTGATGTTGATCCCCAAATGATCAATGTGACTGCTTTCAGGGTGCTGTATCATAGATGTTATGGTTGCAAGAGCATCAATGAATTCATTCTGGGCTCTTTGTGTGTGCTTGAAGTCGATCTTTCAAAACCTTTTGCATACCCTTTGTGCGAGGTTCACGTATGGAAGGATTTTGTCCTTCTTCGTATCTCACTCTCCCTAGACTTGATGAATCAATAGATCCGAAACATCTATTAGTAATAATTCCATCATATCCATGTCGAGAGCCATGCGGAGACCCAAGATGCATGCCTCGTAGTATGCCATGTTGTTAGTACATCAGAACTTGAGATTTGTAGCCATTGGGTAATGCTATCCCATTTATGACACTAGGACCACTCCGATTCCTGAACCTTTATAGTTAACTGTGCCATCGAAAGACATTCTGCAACCTGAGTAAATTTTGGTTATGTCGCCCTCTATCGCCAACACTTCCTCGTATGGGAATTATATGTCTTGAGTGGTTCGAAACCTTCATCAACCAGACTATCTATGTGTAAATCGGCCATGCTTTTCCCTTGACGGCCTTCTTAACCACATTTGTTATGTCAAACTCGCTCAAAAGAATTTTCCACTTGACTATCTTCCCTATAGGCATGGGCTGGCGAAAGATATATTTAAAAGGGTCCATTTTGCAAATGAGGAGGGTCGTTCTGCCTCGCGGATAGGGCAACATATTAAGGCATATGTTCCTTCACCTCAGATGGCACATAACCAGCCGCAGATGTGAGGAGGTAGAATGTGCTATTTATAGCCAAAATCAGTGGCCTTCTCATTTCACCTCAAATCTAACCCTAATATTTCCCAAACCCTCTCCTACATCTCTCTAGGGTTCTTAGGTCATCAAGGATTGGTTCCATACCAAATTATAGGGAAATCCTCCATAGATAATCATTATGGAGGGGAATGACTCATTGACAATGATGGCGATTGAGTAAGAACCAAGATTTAACCCCAGAGTGGAGCGTGAGGCTAGATGTGTGAAGAACCCCTGAATAATAAAGGTCAAGATTAATCGATATAGTGTAAGGTGCTTACCCAAAAAGAAACAAGAAGATGGGGTTGTTTATACATAAAGACAAGATGGGAAAGCTAAGTCCATGACTTAGGGTTGACAACAGTAAGCCCACATCGGAGGTATAACTACGAGAATCTTCAGTGTAAAGTTAAAACGAGTTTTTCTTACCAATAAGTAAAGGCACCCTCTTGCCGTATAAGAGTTTGGCCCTATGACCTTTCAAGGAGAAAGTTTGGCAGAACATCATAACAGCCTTCAGAGTAGCCTAAGGTGAGATATGTAAATGGTTTAATCTATATCGTAGCCCAGAAGAAGGAAAGACTGCAAAGGGAGCACCAACAGATAGCAAGTTTAAAGGTCCAATTTCAGGACTCCAATGATAACAGAGCGATACACATGGAATGTTGGTGTCACCCCGATGACAAAAGGAAAATAAATAACAAAGGGAGAATTGGAAGTTGATACAATCAGAAGATAGGGTTCCATGGTAATAGAGCTAACACCAGAGTTAAAGCGAGACAAAATTCTTTAGCTACCAAGTTAACAGAGTGTCCCAAGATTAGCTAGGTTATGAAATAGGATTGGAATGAAAATGCCTTATTCTCGCTATATTGTTCGTACGTATTCGATAAGGACGTACTACGATATCAGAAACCTTAATTGATATGGTAATGACGGCAGAGAAGTGTTAAGTTAAGGCATAGTAGCCCAATGGCTATCGTGAAAGGATAAAACCTTAGAGTCCTATAGGGCTAGTGTATAAAATACGGATTCCCACCTGAAGAGAATAGCGTGGTCTGAAAATAAAGGCTCAGTATAAGTTCGTGAATATCACTCCCAATAGTCGATCGCCAACATATTTACAGAGTTGACCCGATTCTTTCCAAAATAAAGCTATTCACACAATTAAGGAATAAGCTAGCTGTCTATTGACAAAAAGTCATAAGATTCCGGGACATTTAAGCACTCAGCAACCCAAGTGGAGAGGGCTTAGTTGCAATGAATTTCCAATATTCCCCAAGAAGGATTTAGAGACACAGAGGAAACCCTTGTAACTGCTTCCAGATAAGTGGTCGAGCCGAGTGCACAATTCACATATTCGAGGATGTGACGCATGAAAGTATGCTTGATCTATAAGAGGCGTGGGGTGACCATTTACTCCACTACAATATGTGTTTTATGGCGGTTATTGAGTTACCATTAAGGTAAATTCTTATGGGACCTTGGGTGGTCGAGAGAATAGGCCGTCAATCAAATGAGTTGACGTGAGAAGATAAGAATTATTTAAAATGGTGTTAGCCCCGCTAGTTCGCCAACTTATGAAGGAAGCAAAGCCCTTTGAAAGTTAATGTTAGTCGTTCAAGATTGCCAGTAATCACCTACTGAGATGTAATATAAAAAGTTTAAAGAACGTCGTTGACGCTAGATTGCTTTTTTGGAGTTGCTCACAAGAGGCATTATGAGATTTAACTAGAAAAATGAGCTACCCTCAGATACTTTGGGTCATATAAGATTACTCAAGAGTCTAGCCAAGTCATGCACGAGCTTAACATTTTCTTCAGAATCAAAAAAAGCTCATTCAGTTCTCACGTAATGATATTATCGAAGTATATAGAAAGCTCCTCTTGTATACTACCAATCGAGGACACGTAGATTACTAATGACCTATCTTGTGAAGAGGTATTAATTACTATCTTTCATCACCAAGTCCAGAAGTTTTAGACTCACGAGATGGCATTCAGTAAAGTACTATGGAAAACCAATGGAATAGATGTAATGATATGGGCGACTAAGAAAGGTATGAGATCAAGATATTCTTCCATAGTCCTGAAATCAGATGATGATCATAACATGGATATGACAGACGCAGCTCAGACACTAAGATTTGAAAGTCAAGGTGAGTTATGGCTTACCCTTTTGAGTACCATGATAGATAGACGGACGTGCGAGGCCGGTATGATGTTATCTTGCTTTGGGTAGCCCTGTGTGGCAGTTGTGTTGATTATGGCTATTTGGCAGGTGTGGAGTTAGCACTATTTATAGAAAAAACTCTGCCAAAATTTTGGAAAAACTAAAAGAGTTAACACCTCTCAGTTACATCCCTCAACATTCAATGGGAAATGATGTTACATCCCGCGACTCAGCGTGGAAATCAATGTATGGTTAGTCAATTTGAGATTCGACAACCCAAGACCCCTTATGAGGTTCACATATGACTTATATGAGTATTACACATGTATACGGAAGGTTGGAAATCAATTGGATCAAAGGAAGTACATCTCGGCAAAGTTCGACGAAGATTGAGCGATATGCTAAGCAATCTGCCCCACGGAAGCCGTTCCACCTCGTGGATGGGGCAAACAATTAAGGGTTATGTTCCTTCACCTTACTGCCACCATCTACGGTGGCATATCCAGCCGCAGATGGTGATCTGTGGTGCATAACCGGTCGCGGATGTGAGGCGGTAGAAGATACTATTTATAGTCAAAATCGGTGGCCTTCTCATTTCACCACAAATCCGACCCCAACATTTCCCATACCATCTCCTAAATATCTTTAGGGTTCTTAGGTCATCAAGTATTGGTTCCGTACCAAATGGAAGGAAAATCCTCCATAGATAACCATTATGGAGCTTGGAGATCTTCATATTAGCACTATACTACTACATTAGTATGAAATTGAATCACCTTGAAATATTTCTTATTTCTTATCGATTCCTGTCAAAAAGGAACAATTGGAATAGAGGATTCATATATTTTGTTTTTTTTCTTTTAAAAAAAGTTTTTATGTTATTTCGTACTAAAGATGAAGTAAAGGTTTTTTTTAGCTTGGAAAAGAGATTATGGTGCAAGCCTTCTAGGATAGTTTAAGGTAAGATCTTGATATCTTAATGATCTCTAGATTCTCATAGCTTATCCGGAGTTATTGATAAAGACAACTTATGATAGTCAAGTTAAAAACTCTATGAAGATGTTGCTATTATTCTTGGGTTGTTCTTGAATGAACTTAAAGGTGATTGTGGCTAGAGGTTGGAATATGTATTATTGTTGATTTTTGTAGTTTTTGGGGTTGTGAACTTGTGGTTGTTATTGTTTTTATTGGAAGAGGACTGATGATGTATGGATAGTCATAAAAACCACAACATAAGAACATGCCTTCTAGGTGGTCGACAAAGTGTCGTACTAAGACGATTCTTGATTTATGGATTCCGTCTTGACCTGAATCACTTATATTATGTAGATAATCATTCGTAAAGATCTTGGGAGTTTGTAAGGTATTGGTAGAATAACAACGTAGGTATGTAAGGTTATTCCCTTCTTTCAAAAGCATGACGTCTAAAGTAATTGTCGTTTACAAAAAGAAACGTCTAACAGACTATTCTACTCATTTATGGATTATCCCTTATCAGGAGTAGTTCCATTACTATTATCGCATTCCATTTTTATTGTTGGTTGTCCGGTTGAGACCATACTCCTTCTTGAAAGAGTCTTTCAAGTCACAGTCTTGTATATCGACAAGTTGTTAGTAAAAAGCAAAAGAAAGATCGAACCACAGTTAAAGGCTAAAAGTCGTGATTACCTCTAACAGGCGAGTATCATTCACATGTTGGTCATTGAACACATCTTTTGTCTTATTGTCGAATTCTGTATATCTTGTTTGTCTCTGAATTTCATAGACCTCAAAAGGGAGAGTTCCAAAGAATTAATCATCGAGTCAACCAAGAGTTATGTCGAGGCAGAGTCAAAGAGTTTATGAGTTTCAAAATAGGCCAAAGAGCCATTGTTATCAAATTATGTTGTCCACACCATTGATTCCCATTGGTGCTAATATAATTCTCATTGGCATTTGATATCATTCATATAATCATAATCATATATTTCGACCAGGTTGCATGTTCGGCAATATATACATATATTGGACCGGCTTGCGCTTCCACAATTATACATATATATTGGATCGGGCTGTGCGTCGTAGCAGGTACATGGACTTTGCAGGTCCCTTATGGGTCATGACTACCGAGGTGTGGAGGTATTCTTCCCATAGCGTGTGTGTACATTACATTGCATATGCATACATACATGTCAGAGTATACCTGAGGGTAGTGACAGATCACCTCAAGTTATAAGCCGAGGGCAGATTACAAACCAAAGTTTCTATACCAAGAGTTCAGTACAGTTTCTGAGTTTCATTGTTCGTCCTATGTGGCATACAGTTATCAGAGTATCATATTTTTTTTGGCTTAACTTTACAACTTATATTTTCATATTGCTACTCATGTTTTACATACCAATACATTTCTTTCCTACTGACATCCCATTTACCGGGGTGCTGCATGTCATGTTGTAGATCCAGATAGAGGTGCAGACAAACCTCTCCTATCGGAACTGGTTGAGTTCTGCGGATTGGGTGGTGAGCTTTACTTCATCCGAAGCTATCGAGTCACAATTATGAGCTGAGTTTAGCACAAGTACAGTTGATGGGTAGGTCGGGGCCCTATCCCGGCCATATCTAAGTTATGTTTTCCATAAAGGCCTGTAGGTTTGGTTGGTATATTCAGTTGATCTGTACAACAACCTTGTTTGTCTTGTACCATATTGTATATAGTATTTGGAGTTGTTATACTGTTCTTGTTTTGATGTCCAGATGATGTCTTGTATATCCATGTTATTATGGCCTTGTCTGCCATAATTTCTATTCAACTTACATGTTATATTTCAGAGTGGTACGCTCAGGCCAGTCCAGCACTGGGTGCCGGCTACAGCCCCCCAGTTTGGGGTGTGAAAAAAGTGCAACATGTTTTCTCTACCAAGGTGTATCTCGACTCGCATGTGGTAAATTTCTTACTGAGATAGTAAATGACTTATTCCTTCTTGGCAATTTCATCGTGTTGTGCTAACACACATCTGAAAAAATTGTCCGATACTGACAGATATAGTAACAATGGGCTTCCTGGCTTGGGAGGGACTAAGACTAGCGAATTGGAGTGATACTTCTTGATAGTGTCAAAGGCTTTCTAACACTCATCCATCCATTTAGTGGGTGTGTCCTTCTTCAACAACTTGAGGACCTGTTCCACGATTATCATGGACTCTACTATAAAATGGTTGATGTAGTATACTCCTCAGGGAGTGATGAAGGTTATTTTCTGTGCTTCTTCTTCGCTCATCAAAATTTGATGGTAATCGACAAAGAAATCCTCGAATGACTGTAACTCGTGCTTCGCATAATTATTGATGAGTATGTGAATGTTCGAGAGTGGAAAGTTGTCTTTGGGACTAACTCTGTTGAGGTCACGGTAATCCACACAAATCCGAATCTTGACCTCTTTCTTCGACATGCATAATGTTAGCCAACCACGTTAGATATGGAGTTACTCCCACTACACTAGACTTGATTTTCTTCTCAACTTTATCTTTGATTCGGATACTCAAATCTGCCTTAAATTGTCAAATTTTCTGCTTAATCGGGGTGATACCTTCATTGATGGGTAGCCTGTGGGATACTATGTCTGTGCTTAGCTCGAGCATGTCTGTGTTTGACTACGTGAATATGTCGACATATTCTCTCAACAAATTTATTAGTTCCTCTTTTTGGGGCGCTTCCAAATGCACGCTTATCCTAGTTCTTTGACTGTTTCTTCACACCCAAGATAGATTACTTCGGTCTCATCCAAGTTAGTGATGTAAGTACAGAGGGCTTTGAGTTGTTAAGTGGTTTGGATCTTGGTAAGATTCAGGTTGACCTAAAATTAGGCAAGGAAGGTGGGGTTTCTCAGGTTCTCGGTAAGCTGAGATGTGGGGTGTTTGGCGATGGTGTCGGGTAAATGGAGAAGGAGTCGGGTTAAGAAACTTTGTGTGGTGGTCACAATTGGTATGAGTATTGGGATGATGGTTAGGGTTCGGTAGTTTAGTAGTGGTAGGGTCGCGGCACAATCCTAAACAGTGGGGTTCTTGATTTCTCGGGTGGGATGAACAATGGGGTGGTTAAAGGACAATTCGGGTGGAACAACTTAAAGGTCTGTTAAGGAGATTTGGGAATGTGTCTCAGGGGTCTTGCGGGACAACATGGTGGTGGTGGTTTGGTGTTTTGGTGGTGCTAAGGTTGCGGAATCAACCTGAGACAGTAAGGGTCCGAGGGGTGGGTTCGGTAGGGATGTTGGTGTGTTTGATAGTGTTTGCGTGGAATTACGATTGGTTTCGGATGTAGGCCTTTTTAGAGAATGTTAATGAGGTGTTGTTGGACATAGTAGAGTGGGGAATGAGTAATTGGAACAAAGAATGCATACAGATTGTTGGAAACAATCCAAGACACAAACCAAGTCTCAATTCGGTCGATATGTAGTTCTTGGATGGTAATACGAGTAGTTAATTGCTCGTGTGGTCTCTAAAGATGTTGGGGTCAATTGCAAAAGGACTAGGTTGAGGTTTGTTGACCGCGAGGCTCAACACTAACCAAGCAAGGGTGGTCGGTAACCTTATGATAGACCCTAGGCTTGGGTTTGGTTGTATCACACAGTTCAAACGTCCACTTGCACCAAGGGTGTTCCTTAAGCTTGGACTTAGCTAATTCACACAGTCTTTACCAAGCTTACGCCGAAGGGAACCTTAGCTTGGGTTCAACTAGATCACACAGTTCTAGTTAAACTTGCACTAAGGGGTTTGGCTCACACAAAAACCAACTATGAATCACAACCCCGGGTTGAAACACTTAGCAATGAGTAAAACTCAACTTTTATATATCAACAAACTCTGCATTTTACAATGGCCTAAGTCCTCTATTTATAGTACAAAATAGACTATTCTAGAAAGTAAATGAAAAGACACAAACCAACACCTAGTGTGGATGCATTTGGATTGACTTGGTGACCAAGGGAGTTCGACCAACCCTTCCTCTTCCCTAGGCCGAAATTGTTGTCTCCTATGTAACAATATTCATGAACGTGATTCTTTCAACAACCTCATCTTCTTGGAATGTGTTGGAAGCTTCTATTCTTGGTATTTGGTTGGATGATCAATTCGACCAACACATGCATTTCCCATTGGCCGATTTTGAGCTTTTAAATGTAGCCAAATTCATGAGTTTGTTAGTCCATAAATTCACTATTTGAAATCCACATCCTCTAGATGTCCCTTGTCCTTGCCAACTTGTCCTTTCTACCTAGTCACCTTTGTGACTTATTAATTGTGTCCTAATGTTAGTTATTACACAGCACACTATGTCCTAAGCTAGCAACTAAGCTAGGAACTAAAGGAAAACAACAAGCTAAAAGAAATAAACAAACATGGTCTTCGGCCAAAACCTACATACAAAGTCGAATATAAACACCTTCTTGAATATTTATGTAACAAGTCCAATTCCATTCCATTTTCCATGCCATGATAAGCATATATATCAGGTGTTGGTTTTCACACTCCACCTCTCCAGAGTAGCCGAATAGATTCGGTAGGCATTGCTGAATATGTACATAGTTATTTTGGGTATATCGGGGCCTTGTCTCGAATTTATGAGACATGATAGTACTTGTAGAGGCTTGATGTTTATAGGTTGTTGTATATATGTTTTGTGAGGCCTTGTCGGCTTTAGTTTATACATATGTATTGTGTTGGGATTTTTTTGCGTGCAGGTTATTGTTGCTTTCCATTTTATTATTGCTATTAAGAGGCGTTGTCGACCCAAGTTTTGTATCATTGTATTCAGGTACGTTAGTTGGTTCGCTCAAGCCTTAGGGTGCTGGATTCTGCCCTCCCTCCCCCCAAGGTTGCAGTGTGGCAAACTAAGTATTAGAGCAGGTCTGTCCTAGGGAGTTTGTAAGGTGTGTCTAGTAGTGTATTGTTTATGGGTGTGTTTTGCACCACACTTATAAGCAGAAGACTATAGGACATTTAGGATTGTTATCTTTATTCTTGATCTAGAATCGGGCCATAGAGCTGAGTCGTAAGAGTTCTTTCCATAACTCTTATCATGTTTGTAAATATAGGAACACCTTTATCGAGGAAAATAATGGCTAGTATAGAGATTGAGGATCAGTTGAGGGGAGGTGTGAGTAGCACACCCTCTATTTAATCATATCCGTCAGAGGACACATATGAGTCACTTTTTAGGTGTCTTCGACTCTAGTAATACCAGAAGAGCTAAGGGAAGCTCCCACTTTATCAGTCCCGCTGCCAATTCGGTCTTATGAGGATATTAGGAGAGTGATACAAGTGTTGAATCAGTTGGTTGCCTCCAAGGCATGACGCTATCCTAGAGCATCTCATACTAATAGTCCACATGAAGGGTCGGGTAGTTCACAACCTAGGTAAATTTTTAGTTAAATACCGACGATGGTTATCGAATTGGACCCTGTTGAGGGTGATGAGAGAGCCAAGAGGGCCAGGATAGTTGTGGAGTGCAGTGGAAGACCATATGGCAGTGAGTTATAGTTGTATGATCCACAACTTGAAACTTCAAAACATATCGAGTATAATCAGAGTTCTCGGGTGAGGCCGAGGTAGGGTTTACAAACCCATTGTCTTTGGGTATAGAGAGTACAAGTTGAGTGAGGCCATCCTGGCCAACTTGCAAGCAGTATGGTATGATGCATATGGGGCCGTGTCGTAGGGGTACATGATTTTGCTATGGGTGTGGCAGGCGAGTCTACAAGGTATGTAAGTGTCCATGGATGATCGGTAAAGGTAAGGGTAAGGGAATTGATGGAGTTGTTGTCGATATCTTTACCATTTATAGACTTAATGTAGATCATTTGTGTTGAAAAGTGTTAATAGGACTCTTGTCTCAAGAACTAGTTATATGACACTACTAAGTAGATCCCCGTATATACGTTAGTAGGTTGGAAGAAAGTGAAACCCCACTGATATAGTGACATAATAGGTAATATGATTCTTTCTTTCTAATGATTTTGTTAGGTAGATCCCGAATTCATGATATTACGTTACTCTGATAACTTTACAAAACCCAAATTTTGTGAATAGAATGGTGAGCTGAAGACATGTTACAGAGATGGATTGTGAGAGTATTTTTTAGAAAAAAAGGGTTATGAAAAATCTATGTGTTTCGCGTTGACTTTATGGACATGGCCAAAAGAAAATTTTATGAGCACCTGACCCAATAAATGACCTTGTGTAAGGAAGTAGGGATGACCCAAGATGTTGTTGATGTGAATGGATTGTTTCAAATGGGGTATATTTGGACTGAATTTGGTGACGATTGAGGGAAAAACATAGGATGACTCACTCATAATAGTCACCTCAAGTTATATAAAGGGCTAGTTACCAATGGTAATAGAAGACAATACAAGTCCTTTTGTCTAGTCATAAAGAAGTTATATCATTACCGTTGAAAGTTACTTATCGGGGTGTTAATGAGCCGGGAATTCTATAGACTACGAAGTGAATATGGGTCATAATCCTAGATACTTCTAGGTAAGAATAGTTCGTTGAAGATCAAAGATGGCAAGAACCTTGTGATGACCGACGAATGAGTAAAGAAAATCGATAGTGTTTGAGCAGCATGAATGAGAGAGCATGATAAATTATTAAAATAAAGGTATGTATTCCAACAACAGAAAGGTGTCTTATGACGAAGGGGATGAAAGTGAATGAAGTTATGATAATATAGGTTCTATTTAGATATGATTATGCCAAGACAATGTAAGGGGAGTAATGAGGATTCATCGACTAAAGGTGTCAGACCTGCAATGTTTGAAAAGTCGATATTAGAAGTGTATCAAAGGCAAGAAATTCCCCCGATATCCTGAAACGGAAAAGTAATATTAAGATGAGCGAGTAATTGGGTGAGGAAGGATCTGATTACGGAAGGACAAGGAGATTTGGGAAAAATCATTGCATTATGTAACGCCGCAAGTTGGATTGAAATGTGCGATGACTCGCAGTGAATGTGTAGATGAGAATAATGGTGGGTAAAGTTCTAGATACTCATAGAGAGAAGCAAGGAAAAGAGGGACCCATAAGCTTACAAATGTCAGAGAGGCACTAGAAGGGTATGTTAAGGGGTAGTAACCCGATAAGGAAACTTGAATTGTTGGACAAGCAAAGATATCCGCGAGCATCTATGAATTGACTAAAGTCTATTCTACATATAATACAGATAGAGCGGGAGCCCATGACTTAGTGTAATCAAGGAAAACTCTTCCTCAATACCACTAGCAAAAAAGTCTTAGCCATAAGGGAAGGAAAAAAGTCTGGATCTAAGTGCGACGACTGGGTTAGATGTGACTAGATAGTGTTATATAGTGTTAAAAGCTTCAGAATTTAGTTGGAACTCATAAGATAATAAGTCAACAATTTATTCTTTAAGGGATACAAATCATCACAAATAAGAAGTGGTAATAATGTTTGTGGCTACGTATGTATGCCAGAGCATTTCAGAATGAATAACATACGATGGGTAAGCAAATGGAAGAGGCAAGTGTAAATGGAAGTAAGGAAAGAAACTCGCTCATAGTTACAAGTAATGAGAAGATACGAATGAGTTCTCTTCAAGATCCTGAATGAGAATTTCGATAGTATTATCTGTGGAATAATCACGGCTGAGACATTGTCGGCCCTAAAGAATTCAAATGTATTGATCATTAATCGAGATTAAGTTTATAAAAGGAGTAAATACTTAAGTATTCCTAAGGGTCTTATGTACTGATAGTCTGATATCTCTGGAATTAAGTAATATTGTAATTCCTGCAACCAACAATATAACAACAGTAGACTGATTAGCGGAAATTAAAAGAGGGGAAATAGTCTCAAGAGTGTATCAATGAGTTGAGTGAAAGCCGATGAATGAATTCAGAGGATAGTACTTCTAGGATGTAGAACTCAATAAAGTCGACCTTCATAAGGGAAGATAAGAAATATCAGGATAAAGATTCCATCTGTGCAATTTGAGAGGGGTATATTAAGAATAGAAAATCACAATCCTTGAGCCTAGCAGAAGAAGGGGATCCTCAAGTACAATGAGCATGTGTACTCCCAACCTGACGAAAACTATGAAACAAGATTACCACAGAATCCCCGATTACTACACTGGTATTCATAGAGGAGGTACTAAGGAATATCGCATTGTTAAAGGGATTCATTAGTGGGGTGGCATGAAAAAGGTACCCCATAGGGGTTATAGCTAGTAAGTTAAGGGTCAGTAGGTAAAAGATTACACACCAGAAATCAATGGATGAACTCGGAACAATAAGAACCCGAGAAGGCTGAAGATAGCTAAATATGAATTTTCATCTAGGGATTTATCTCACCATCATGATGAGTTGAATCGTCCAGGAAATTACTAGTAATCCAACTAGCTGGTTCACTTTTGACAATTAGAATTATCGAAGCGACTGAGGACTACACGAGATGGTATAATTGAGAAGATGGTTCATCTCCATAGTGTCTTGGGTTATACACCTTTCGACAAGGGTATTTAATTTATGACTAAGTTCAGAAGATTATTCGGAAGGACTTCAGGGCACTCCGGTTAGCCTACTCTTAGATAAATATGTATATTGAGCTTATGATTCGAATGATTGAAGGTATGTTAAAGGAAACCTGGATGACCCCCTATCTCTTGGTAAATTACATATCGCAACGGCTGTCGTGTAGAGCATCGAAATAATATCATATGAAACTCTGAATGAGGGATGACACTGGACCCCTATCAAATGGTTAGAAGTAGGTGTGGCTAAGCCAATGAGACTTGATTTAAAGTATTAAGTCATAAGGCAGATAAAGTTCCATGACAAAAGATATCGACTGCCTAGAATCAGTAATTTGAGTTTAAATGGATATCGACCGAACCTATAATTTTAAGTTAGTGATACTCGAAAGTATTATCTATGAAGGGCGTGAGGCTAATCGAAAGAGAGGGAAGCTTAGCCTTAGATATAATGGATATAGTTAGAAGATTGGTTAGGTAGCCTATAAACTCAAACTACCTCCATGAATTGAGCAGATCTTCTAATGATTTATAAGCCAGCTGCCTAAAAAATGCATAAGAAACCCCTAGATTACAAAGGACTCAATGCTTGAAGGAATCTCGTTTACCCTCTTGAATCATTAAATCCAGAAGCTTCAGGGAAAAATAATAACCTTTATTACAACATTGTAGGGAAGTACTAATATTGAAAGGATGATACGAGAAATTAAGAAAGATATGAAGTTTGAATATTTGTGCTTGCTTTAAATTTCAAGTTTATGCTATCATTCGGGCGATTCGACTACCTTATTTCTTCACATATCAAATTTATCTTATTTATTTGTATAGGTAAAGTTATTGAGACAGATGTGGCAGGTGCAACCCAAGTTCCAACAATTGAGGTGGGTTATGGTTAACCTTATTTCATTTCTGAGTAGAGGAATGGTCGTGTGAAGCCAGTATTACTCTATTTTTGTTATTTATGGCCCTGCGTGGCATTGGTTATATGTGTTGGGTTGCTTGACAGGTTTTAGATAGTTTTGGTTACAGAGAAAACTCTGCCAAAATTTTCAAAAACTTTGAAAGTTAGAATACTTCTCAACATTCGAGGACAAATGTTCTTAAGGAGAGAAGGATGTTACACCTAGTGTTTTCATGCGTCATCGCTATCATAACGTATAAAACATAGGCTCAGAGATGGTAGGCCCCCTCCAAGAGGTTTATTAAGGTTTACAGATGTATTCAGTAAGTTTCGGGAAGGTTTAAGACTCATCGGATCAACATAAATAGGTTTTTATGAAAGTCATTCAATACGTCGCGTTTCTGAGCCCTCTATGAATCACAAGGCACAACATGTGACTCACAAGAAGTGCTTGTGAGACGCAGGAAGGTCGCATGAGTTGACAACCAATTCTAGGGCTTAGGACATGTCCTGAGAGATGAATGACATGTCTTTGGATAGGTCGGTGCCAACTTTCTCTTTTCCTAGATATAGAACCCTTATTCGACCAAAGCTATATTTCACTCCATTTTAGAACCCTAAGCAGCTCTAATACTCTCTCTAAGGAGTTCCAATAGAACTAAGGTGAAACGAAAGATAAATTACGCAAATCCGACGTATAAAACCCCATGATCATCGCTAGATCGTCTCCTTCCTTGTCCTAACAATTTTGGAAGAAGCTTGGTGGTGAAGTAAGCTTGGAATTAGAGTGTTTCTTGCAACTCAAGATAAGTTTCATCTCCTATATGATCTTCTTAGGATTCTACTAGTGTTTAGGATGGAATTGTTTGAGGATTATTAAAGAACAAGTATTTGTAAGATCCTAAAGTTATGTCTTGTTGTGGTGGGTTGTCTTACATAATTTGAAGGTGCTATATGCAGTTGTAGTGTTATAAATGAAGTTGTGGTGATGATTAGGAGCTAACGAAGATTTTTGTGATATTATGTGTAGAGTTTGAGCTATGAATGATCTTGTGAACATATGCATGCAAGTTGCTTGACGAAAAGACTAAATGAAATTCCTTATAAGCTGTAGATTCGCTATTGATTCAAATTATTTGTATAATATAGATAATCGTCCATAGAATATGTGAGGGTTTAGGGAACTTAAATAGCTTCGATGATAAGCTATGTAAGGCTAATTACCTTCTTTAGCATGACTTGAGATAAATGTTTCCTTGAAACCAAAATCTTCTCGTTAAGATTGAAATAATCATGTTTCTGTCTTTTTAATGTTGTTCATATTCCTTGTATGTTCCTTGTGATTCCTTGTCGGGAGTACTTCATCTATTCTACATGTTTATTGGTAGTGTGTTGAAGAATTGGTGAACGTAGCGGCAATAACGATAGTCGAAGTATAACGACCATAGGTCATTCCGACTCTATTCAGGGTATCCCTCGAGGTCAGTCTTGCACTGCACTGCACTTATATATATGTATCTATTTTCTTACCGAGCCACACTGTAATCTGCCGGGCAGATACTTATATGTGCATACCAGTAATCAGTTTGGTAGATATTACCGCGTCTTATATGGCCAGATAGTTTATAATGAGCTAATCCCATAGAGATATTTGATACTATACTATAGGACCCCATATGTCACGCCCCAAAACCCACTATGGATGGAACATGCATCCGATGGTATGAACAATACCAGAAGCACCTTATAAAATCAATGAACGTTGAATCTCTTTTAATAATATTTTAACATTTATTTCATACGAGCCATTTAAGACTAATTGAAATCATATTCACACTTATAAAATAAAATAAGCAAAAGTCTAATATAAATAGTTAGTCATAGATGTGGCAAACCTCAATAAATCATACGAGACTCTCCATATCTATCCACAGTCTAACAATATCTATGGAGCCTCTAAGATGAGAAATAACGCATAGTCTAACTTCGGGATGCATCCCGGAAACTAAAAGCAATAACTAAGATAGGAGTGTCCCACGAACAAGAGTATGGGCTCACCAAAAGTCTGGAAAATAGCAAGCTCTCCTAGTCCGAACGTGTATCACGAGCTTGCTCTTCGACGTTACCTCACACACAATAAAAAACAAAAATGGTATGCATGAGTACTGGGTACTTAGTGAGTGTCTCCGGAACAATGAATAATGTAAAATAATATAATATTAGGCAGTAAAATAATGTAAGTAAAGCAGTTCGAAATCCAGAGATAAAACAAATCATCAACTTAATAAAACCATTAAAGGAATCATTTAAGGAGAAATAAACCAACTTCAACTCATTATGTCGTTTATCACATTTAAGTCTTTTCGATCATAAATTCCAAATCATCAACAAGTTACTCACGTGCAACCAACATATCAACATATGCCAACTCACGGGCGAACAATCAATCGATTGACTGGGGTTACCATCCCTCGGAGTCTATTCGTCCTCTGGACTAGCACAATAATAGATACTCTAGGGTTAGTGTACCTCAGAGGCTAATCATCCTCGGAACTAGCACAATAAAAGATGCACCGGGATACACACCGCGGAGGTCAATCGTCCTATAGACTGACACAACAATACTCGTATCGATACGTTAGAATCCATAATGGCTAATCGTCTTTTGGACTAGCACAACTTGCCCATATAGGACAAACACAAACAAACACAAGTCATGGCATATTAACCGAATCATCAATCATGGTTTATAGTTGAATTCACAAATCATGGCATGGGAGCCGAATCTCAAAACATAATATGATAGTCAAATTGTTCATTATGGATTATATTCATAACCCCGTTAATAGGCTATATCATGTCATTAAACTGTTTAGAAACCATATTAAATCATTAATCAAATTTCAACTCACCAAAACCCGTTCATAGAGTAAAACACATTAAAGATTCAAGCTTTGGAAAACAAGTTTAAACCATCCCTTACAGGGGAAAAGCATATTCAACGGTTAAATCTCTGTAATCCAGTTTCAATACTCCTTTGATAGGAAAATCACGAATACATATATATAGTATGATACACCTAAGTTTCCGTGAGGGCTTTTCCCTCACGCACATGAAACCTTGCCAAAGAATCACTTTAAAATTGGAAAAGTATGTTAAAAAAAGAGACATACAAATCATCTTTATAGTCAAAAGGATTTTAAAAGAGACATACCTCATTTCTCGCTAAAAGATAGCAAACATATTCCTCAAGGTTCAACAATCGCTCTACAATTGATTAGGATAATAAATATTAGAATTTTAACCTAATTTTACCCATGTTACCTCCTTTAGCGAAGAACTAGGGTTTTCTTGTCTAAAAATGTGTTCTTGAATTCTCCATGAATCACTCATGGGTTCTTATAGTTTCTAATACCATAATATCGTCCCATCCCGCTAAATAATCTCAGTAAGATTCATAGAACATACCTTTAAGAAATTTCCCAAAGTTTCTTTCAACTTCTCTTTCTTTGATTTTCAAGAATCTATGGTTATGAAGGATGAACTAGAGTTAATTGGATGTTATATTGATGTAAAACCAATGGGATTTGATCAATAACCTACCTTAGGGTTTGAGAGAGGTCTCTAGAGCTCTTTTCCTCCAAAAGGTCATCCAAAATGAAGTGAGAAACAACTAAAAGGAAGTTAGGCTTTTTATAACATCGTTTCCGTGCACGGTCGCGCAGCTGGGGGCCTACTTGATGCAGTACTTTGCGCAACCAGGGCAGAAGCATTGGCAATGGTGTACAGTCGTGCACCTATAGGGTACTTCATGCAGCACTTCACACATACTTTACAATGTTCAGTAAAATGCACATAACCTTTTGCACAAAGATCTATTTGAGATCCATAATATATGGTTGGAAAAGTATTTCAAATACCTAGATGAATTTAAGAATTTTACAAGTGAGAACTACCTCATACTTCGATGAATTTAAGAATTTTACAAACTCCCTTGTTTGGTTTGAGTTCAAAACGACTATCTATCACAAGAATTCATCCCGAAGGGATTCACATAACTAATTATATGACATGTCAACACTCATTTAATTCATTCACACCTAATTCGGATTTAAAGAGTGTTACATTATCCCCCTATCGGGAACATTCATCCCCGAATGAAAGTCATGGCTTATGATTTTCACTAAACCTCAAACTTTCGAAATTAACAGGGCCACTTTTCAAAATGAGCTATTCCTCGAAGACCAAATATAATATGTCGACTAAAAAATAGCGACATGGTCTTCACAGGGACTCCCACAATTATTTCATTCAAGCCTAAATACGAAAATAAGGAATTCATATCTTTAGTTTACAATTTCGCAAGAGTTTGATAAACCGAAGGTTCAATACATACCTGGGATATGAAATAAGTTAAGGTATTACAACCTAAATATCATTGACAACAATTA
Source organism: Anisodus acutangulus (assembly GCA_029783415.1). Taxonomy (NCBI): domain Eukaryota; kingdom Viridiplantae; phylum Streptophyta; class Magnoliopsida; order Solanales; family Solanaceae; genus Anisodus; species Anisodus acutangulus. The sequence continues at coordinate 28,847,323 of CM056494.1, forward strand.
GATGATAATTACACCTCTTCGAGTTCATTTGGTGAGTCTTAAGATACAAATAAGTCTACCTCAAGGTTTAACAATTTTATTCCTCCAATGTATAATCGGTTTATTAGGAAATTCAAGCCTACCTATTTTGATTGTAAATCCAGAGTTTCATAACACTTGGAAAACCATTTTATCCCCATAATCACATCAAAGTTTATCATTTGCAATTCAAACAGATCAACAGTAGTATCACAACTCTTAACTACACTATGCAGTCTCTATAGATCTTGGAAGAATTAATGAGAACACTAGCAGGGGTATTCACAAAATAAGGGGTTCTAACAATTATCCAGGTTCAACACCAAAACAAAGGTAGAGAACGGAGCCATATCAGAATGATTCTAACCTAGATCGACCAATGAGTACACATTAAAAGAGAAAATAGGAAGAATACCTATCTCAAAACATACCACACCTTACAATCACCACCAAACACCTGCAACAGAATTCCAAGAGACTTTGTACCATCCCTCAAATTATACAGCACAACCAATGTGCACCTCATAGAACTATTGTTCACTAGGTTAGAAATTACAGCACGAGTTAAAGCGATCTCTAGGAGGCACGAGTATCGAATACGTCAAAATGATCCTAAATAGAAGTTCAAGATATACAACACAATCTAGAATCAAGATGAATGAGAAACACCTATAATTTCCTAGTAGTCATACATCCATATATATGTGGCCAGTCAGCATGAAGCAGACTACACTAGACACAGCTTTGCATACAATCCTAGGACACTTCTAAAACTAAGCTTTGATACCAATCTTGTCGGGCCCCAAAACCCACCAGGGACGCAACATGCATCTGATGATATGAACAACATCAGAAGTACCTTATAAAATCAATAAACATCGAATCTCTTTTAATAATATTTTAACATTTATTTCATACAAGCCATTTAAGACTAACTGAAATCATATTCACATTTATAAAATAAAATCAGCGGAAGTCTAATATAAATAATTAGTCATAAATGTGGCAAACCTCAATAAGTCATACGAGACTCACCATATCTACCCACAATCATACACTATCTATGGAGCCTCTAAGATGAGAAATAAAGCATAGTCTAACTTCGTGATGCGACTCAGAAACTAAAAGCAATAACTAAGACAGGAGTGTCCCACGAACAAGAGTGTGGGCTCACCAAAATTTGGGAAAATAGTAAGCTCTCCTAGTCCGCACGCGTATCATGAGCTTATTTGGTTTGACTTCAAAACGACTATCTAACAAAAGAATTCATCCCGAAGGGATTCACATAACTAAAATGTGACATGTCAACACTCATTTAATTAATTCACACCTAATTCAGATTTACAGAGTGTTATATTATCCCCCTCTTAGGATGATTCATCCCCGAATGCAAGTCATGGCTTAAGATTTTCACTAAACCTCAAATTTTTGAAATTAACAGAGTTTATTTGCAAAAAGAGCTATTCCCCGAAGACAAAATATAATCTATCGATTAAAAAATAATGACACGGTCCTAACAAGGACTCCCACAACTATATCATTCAAGCCTAAATACAAAAATAAGGAATTCATATCTTTAGTGTACAGTTTCGCAAGAATTTGATAAACCGAAGGTTCAATGCACACCTTGGATACGGAATAAGTTAAGGTATTACGACCTAAATATCATTGACAATAACTAGATGGTAATTATACCTCTCCGAGTTCATTTGGTGAGTCTTAAGATAGAAAATAAGTCTACATCAAGGTTTAACAATATCATTCCGCCATTGTATAACGAGTTCATCAGGAAATTCAAGCCTACTTATTTTGATTGTAAATCCGGAGTTTCGTAACACTTGTAAAGCTAGTCTATCCCGATAATCACATGAAATTTCACCATTTTCAATTCAAACAAATCAATAGTAGTATCACGACTCTTAACTACACTATGCAGTCTCTATAAATCCTACAAGAATTAATAGAAACACTAGCAAGGGAATTCACAAAAGAAGGGGTGTTCAGGTTCAACCCCATAATCGAGGCAAAGAACAGAGCCATATCAGAATGATTCAAACCTGGATCAACCAATGAATACACATCAAAAGAGAAAATAGTGTATCTCAAAACATACCACACCTTACAATCACCACTAAACACCTGGAACAGAATTCCAAGAGACTTTGTACCATCCTTCAAATTATACAACTCAACCAATGTGCGCCTCATATAACTATTATTCACTAGGTTAGAAACTGCAACACGAGTTAAAGCGATTTCTGGGAGGCACGAGTATTGAATACATAAGAATGATCCTAAATTGAAGTTCCAGCTCTACAACACAATCCAGAATCAAGATGAATGAGAAACACCTATAATGTCCTAGTAGTCATACATCTATACATGTGGCTAGTCAGTATGAAGAAGACTCAACTAGACACAGCTTCACAGATAATCCTAGGACACATCTAAACCTAGGCTCTGATACCAAGCTTGTCACACCCCAAAACCCACCCTGGACGCAACATACATCTGATGCGATGAACAACATCGGAAGTACCTTATAAAATCAATAAACATCGAATCTCTTTTAATAATATTTTAACATTTATTTCATACAAGCCATTTAAGACTAACGGAAATCATATTCACAGTTATAAAATAAAATTAGTGGAAGTCTAATATAAATAATTAGTCATAAATGTGGCAAACCTCAATAAGTCATACGAGACTTACCATATCTACCCACAATCATACACTATCTATGGAGCCTCTAAGATGAGAAATAAAGCATAGTCTAACTTCGGGACGCGACTCAGAAACTAAAAGCAATAACTAAGATAGGAGTGTCCCACGAACAAAAGTGTGGGCTCACCAAAAGTCTGGAAAATAGAAAGCTCTCTTAGTCTGCACACGAATCAAGAGCTTGCTCCTCGACGTTACCTGACATACCATAAAAAACAACAATGGTATGCCTTAGTACTAGTTACTCAACGAATGTCTCCGGGATAATCAATAATGTAAAATAATATAATATTAGGTAGTAAAACAAAGTTAGTAAAGCAGCTCAAAATCTAGAGATAAAACAAATCAATAACTTAATAAAACCACTAAAGGAAATCATTTAAGGAGAAATAAATCAACTTCAACTCATTATACCGTTTATCACATTTAAGTGTTTTCAATCATGAATTCCAAATCATCAACAAGCTACTCACAGGCAACCAACATTTCAACATATGCCAACTTAAGGGCGAACAATCAATCGATGCTCCGGGGTTACCATCCCTCAGAGGATAATCATGCTATAGACTAGCACAATAATAGATAATCTGGGGTTAGTGTACCTTAGAGGATAATCATCCTCTGGATTAGCACAATAATAGATGCACAGGGCTACATGTCTTAGAGGTCAATCATCATCTAGATTGACACAACAATACTCGTATCGATACGTTACGATCCATAACGGCTAATTATCCTCTGGACTAGCACAACTTGCCCATACAGGCCCAACACAAACAAATAGAAGTCATGGTATATTAACCGAATCATAAATCATGTCCTATAGTTGAATTCACAAATCATGCATGGGAGCCGAATCTCAAATCATAATATGATAGTCAAATTGTTCATTATGGATTATATTCATCACTCTGTTAATAGGCTATATCATGTCATTAAACTATTTAGAAACTATGTTTAATCATTAATCAAATTTCAACTCACCAAAACACATTCATAGAGCACATTAAATACCCAAGCTTTTGAAAACAAGTTTAAACCATCCCTTATAGGGAAAAAACATATTCAATAGTTAAATCTCTATAATTCAGTTTCAATACTCCTTTGATAGGAAAATCACGAATACATATATATAGTATGATACACCTAAGTTTCCATGAGGGCTTGTCTCTCACACATGAAACCTTGCCAAAGAATCACTTTAAACGTTGGAAAAGTATGTTAAAAAAAGAGACATACAAATCATCTTTATAATCAAAATGATGTTAAAAAGAGACATACCTCAATTCCCGCTAAAAGCTAGCAAATGTATTCCTCAAGGTTCAACAAGTGCTCTACAATTGAGTAGGATAATAAAGATTTGAACTTTAATCTAATTTCACCCATGTTACCCCCCTTTAGCGAAGAACTAAGATTTTTTTATCTAAAAACGTGTTCTTGAATTTTCCATGAATCACCCATGGGTTATTATTGTTTCCCAGTCTCATTCAACTTCTCTTTCTTTGGTTTTCAATAATCTATGGTTTTGAAGGATGATCTAGAGTTATTTGGATGTTAGATTGATGTAAAACCAATGGGGTTTGAGCAAGAACTTACATTAGGGTTCGAGAGAGGTCTCTAGGGTTCTTTACCTCTAAAAAGTCATCCAAAACAAAGGGGGGAGCAACTAAAATGAAGTTAGGCTTTTTATAACATCGTTTCCATGCGCGGTCGCGCAGCTAGGGCCTGCCTTCGCACAACCGGGACAGAAGCACTGCCTCTAGTGTGCGGTCGTTCACCTGTAGGTAACATTATGCAACACTTCGCATAGACTGCATAATGTCCAGTAAAATGCATATAACATTTTTCACAGAGATCCGTTTGAGCTCCAAAATATATGGTTGGAAAGGTATTTCAAAGACCTACAACTTCCAACTTATGAGGTTTCTCAAATTCCCAACTAAACGGCCAGAAAACATAGCACAAGTGAGAACTACCTCAGGCTGAGATAAATTTAAGAACGTCTACGAACTCCCTTATTTGGTTTGACTTCAAAACGACTATATATCACAAGAATTCATCCCAAAGGGATTCGCATAACTAAAATATGACATGTCAACACTAATTTAATTCATTCACACCTAATCCATATTTACGGAGTGTTACATTATCCTCCTCTCAGGATCATTCATGCCCGAATGAAAGTCATGGCTTAAGATTTTTACTAAACCTCCAATTTTTGAAATTAACAGAGTCTCTTTGCAAAATGAGCTATACCTCGAAGACCAAATATAATCTATCGACTAAACAATAATATTATGGTCCTCACAGGGACTCCCACAGCTATATCATTCAAGCCTAATACAAAAAAAGAAATTCATATCTTTAGTCTACCATCTCGTAAGAATTTGAGAAACTGAAGGTTCAATACATACCTGGGATACGAAATAAGTTAAGGTATTACGGCCTAAATACCACTGATAATAACTAGATGGTAATTACACTTCTTTGAGTTCATTTGGTGAGTCTTAAGATACAAAATAAATCTACGTCAAGGTTTAACAATATCATTCCTCCACTTTATAAAGGGTTCATCAGGAAATTCAAGCCTACCTATTTTGATTGTAAATCCAGAGTTTCATAAAACCTGGAAAGCCAGTCTATCCCCATAATCAAATCAAAGTTCACCATTTTCAATTCAAGCAAATCAACAGTAGTATCACGACTCTTAACTACACTACACAGTCTCTATAGATCCTAGAAGAATTAATGAGAACACTGGCAGGGGTATTAACAAAAGAAGGAGTTCTAACAATTGTTCAGGTTCAACACCAAAATAAAGGCAAAGAACGGAGCCATATCAGAATGATTCTAACCTAGATCGACCAATGAGTACACATCAAAAGAGAAAATAGGGAGAATACCTATCTCAAAACAAATCACACCTTACAATCACCACTAAACACTTGTAATAGAATTCCAAGAGACTTTGTACTATCCCTCAAATTATACAGAACAACCAATGTGCACCTCATAGAACTATTGTTCACTAGGTTAGAAACTGCAGTACGAGTTAAAGCGATCTCTGGGAGGCACGAGTATCAAATACGTCAGAATGATCCTAAATAGAAGTTCAAGCTCTACAACACAATCTAGAATCAAGATGAATGAGAAACACCTATAATTTCCTAGTAGTCATATATCCATTTAGGTGACCAGTTAGCATGAAGAAGACTCTACTAGACATAGCTTCACAGACAGTCCTAGGGCACTTCTAAATCTAGGCTCTTATACCAAGCTTGTCACAGCCAAAAACCCACCCTGGATGGAACATGCATATGATGATATGAACAATACATGAAGTACCTTATAAAATCAATAAACGTCGAATCTCTTTTAATAATATTTTAACATTTATTTCATACAAGCCATTTAAGACTAACTGAAATCATATTCACACTTATAAAATAAAATCAGCAGAAATCTAATATAAATAGTTATTCATAAATGTGGCAAACCTCAATAAGGCATACGAGACTCACCATATCTACCCAAAATCTTACACTATCTATGGAGCCTCTAAGATGAGAAATAAAGTATAGTCTAACTTTGGGACGCAACCCAGAAACTAAAAGCAATAACTAAGATAGGAGTGTCCCACGAACAAGAGTCTGGGCTCACCAAAAGTCTAGAAAAGAGAAAGCTCTCCTAGTCCACACGCGTATCATCAACTTACTCATCGACGTTATCTGACACACCTTTAAAACAATAATTATATGCCTTAGTACTAGGTACTCAGTGAGTGTCTCCGGGACAATGAATAATGTAAAATAATATATTATTATGGAGTAAAAAAATATAAGTAAAGCAGTTCTAAATCCAGAGATAAAACAAATCATCAACTTAATAAAACCATTAAAGGAAATTATTTAAGTCTTTTCGATCATCAATTCCAAATCATCAACAAGCTACTCACATGCAACCAACAGATCAACATATGCCAACGCACAGGCGAACAATCAATCGATGCACCGAGGTAACCATCCCTCGGAGGCTAATTTTCCTATGGACAATCACAACAATAGATACTCTAGAGTTAGTGCACCTTAGAGGCTAATCATCATCTGGACTAGCACTACAATAAATGCACCGGGCTACATGCCTCAAAGGTCAATCGTCCTCTAGACTGACACAACAATACTCGTATCGATACGTTAGGATCTATAATGCCAAATCGTCCTCTGGACTGGCACAACTTGCCCATACAGGACAAACATAAACAAACACAAGTCATGGCATATTAACTGAATCAGCAATCATGGCTTATAGTTGAATTCACAAATCATGGCATGGGAGCCGAATCTCAAATCATAATATGATAGTCAAATTGTTCATTATGAAGTATATTAATCACCCCGTTAATAGGCTATATCATGTCAGTAAACTATTTAAAAACCATGTTCAATCATTAATCAAATTTCAACTCACCAAAACCCATTCATAGAGTAAAACACATTAAAGACCCAAGCTTTTGAAAATAAGTTTAAACCATCCCTTATAGGAGAAAAGCATATTCAACGGTTAAATCTCTATAATTCAGTTTCAATACTCCTTGATAGGAAAATCACGATTACATATTTATAGTATGATACAACCTATGGTTCCATAAGGGTTTGTCCCTCACGCACATGAAAACTTGCCAAAGAATGTTGGAAAAATATGTTCGAAGAAAGGGACAGACAAATCATCTTTATAGTCAAAAGGATTTTAATTAGAGAAATACGTCAATTCCCGATAAAAGCTAGCAAACATATTCCTCAAGGTTAAAAAATTGCTCTACAATTGAGTAGTATAATAAAGAGTATAACTTTAATCTAATTTCACCCATGTTATTCCTCTTTAGCGAAGAACTAGGAGTTTCCTATCTAAAACATGTTATTGAATTTTCCATGAATCACCCATGGGTTCTTATTATTTTTAATACCTTACACTAGTCCCATCCCTCTCAATAATCTTAATAAGAATCATAGAACATACCTTTAAGAAATTTCCCAGTCTCCTTCAACTTCTCTTTCTTCGATTTTCAAGAATCAATAGTTTTGAAGGATGAACTAGAGTTAATTGGATATTATATTGATGTAAAAATAATGGGGTTTGAGCAAGAACTTATCTTAGGGTTTGAGAGAGGTCTTTAGGGTTCTTTTCCTCTAAAAAGCCATCCAAAACGAAGTGGGGAACAACTAAAATGAAGTTAGGCTTTTTGTAATATTGTTTCCATGTGCGATCGTGCAGCTGGGGGTATACTTCGTGCAGCTCTTCGTGCAACTGGTGCAGAAGCACTGCCTCTGGTGCGCAGTCACGCACCTGCAAGGTACGTTGCGCAGCACTTCGCACAAACTGCACAATGTCCAGGAAAATGCGCATAACATTCTGTACATAGATTCGTTTTAGCCCCACAATATATGGTTGGAAAGGTATGTCAGATACCTACAACTTTCAGCTTACGAGTTTTCTAAAATTCCCAACTAAATGACTCAAAAACGTAGCACAAGTGAGAACTACCAGACTTAGAAGAATTTAAGAACTTTTACGAAATCCCTTATTTAGTTTGACTTCAAAACGACTATCTATCACAAGAATTCATCCCGAAGGGATACAAAGGTCACAACCTGGTTTAACAAAAGCTAACTTAGCCGACAAAGTTATATACCCATACTATACATACCAAAATAAGTCTGTGAGCCTCTATGAGTAACTGAACTGACATATGACCGGGACAGAGCCCCGACCTACCTATTCGATACATAAATCTGCAAAATACTCCATATAAGATGATGAAGCTCCGGAAAGACGAAGCTTACTTACTGACGGCTGAACTCGATAGCTTCTACTGAGGTGGCCTAGTAGAGTCTCTATCAGAATCTACGGCATGAACACATAATGCCCCCGGCAAAAGGGACATCAGTACTAAATAATGTACCAAGTATGTAAATCATGAATAATAATATGAATTTGTAAGCTGTAAGGGAAATCATATAAGCAATATGAAGTGAATAGTTGTAAGGGAAAACATATACAATCTGAGCCACATAGGCGAACAATGAAATTCTAAAACTTAATACAACATGTATGGATAAGTCTTTATTTTATAAACCATCCTCGTCTTATAGTGCAAGGTATAAGGTGTCACTAACCTTGGGTATATGTATGAATATGCAATGCAATATGCACACCAGCTCATATATGTGTTGAAGAATACGCAACCCAATCCATTGTATGTATATATTGTAGAACGTGTAACCCGATCCAATAAATATATATGTTGTGGAACATGCGATCGATCCTCTATATGAATATGTTATGGAAAGTGCAACCCGATCCTCTATATGTATTTTTGCGAAATATGTAACCTGATCCTCTATATGATTACGATTGCATGTATCATATCAATGCTAATATGAAAACTATATCAATACCAAAGCGGACTCGGGGTGTGAACAACAGACTATGATAATGACAGCTCGTTGGCCCTTTTTGAAACTCGTAGACTTCTTAACTTAACTCCTAAAATGACTCGACGATTATCTCTTTGGAATGCTTCCTTTGGAAGACTTATGACATATTCAGTAACCAACAACGAGTATCATAAGAATATGTATAAGTGATAAACATATGTTAACATAAGACTTTGATAAACAATAGAGTGGAGTTCACTACATTTCTTTTTTAAAACAATGGTTCTTTGGATTTCATGCTTTTGAAGGAAGGAATAGCCTTACATACGTTATCCACGAAGTGATACATCATGCTATAAGCCCTCGTATTCCTCACAAACTATTAAATAACAAATAAAGGGTCGATATCAATATCGAATCCATAACCAAATAAGAAACTCCATTTAGGCATCTTCTCGATAACCTTAAACAAAAAAGATTCATAGAGTTGTTACAAAAGGGGTATTTATGTAATTTGACTGCATGATTCTACGAAACAGACCTGCTTAGGTTCACGATACCAACAAAATCAGCCCACAACTCAATTTATCATAATTTCATAGGTTTAAGGGTTTCGACTACGAAAATCCTTTCACAACCTATCCCAAATCATCTATTAATTGCATATATAGATAAAGAAGGGTAAAGTTTTCTTCAACGCAACCAAACTTTCAAGAAACAACAAGTTGCCCCAATTTCTAGGGTTTCCAAAATCACCTCTCCATGGGGGTGAAGATTTCTACGATAATCACAGAATTAGTGATGTTAATCCAACATAATATGCTTTGGAATTGGCCTTGAATGGTTGGAAATCTCTAGAGAGGATTTTGAGAGTGTTAGAATTGAATTTAGGGTGAAAATGAGGTCTAAATTGACTTGACCCGTTAAAAAAATTCCATCGCTGTTCTTTGATGATACACTCAACGGACCGTCAAACTACCGATGGTCCGTCAATCTTCCCCATCAAAGTATTTGACTGTTCGTCAAAGTATTTGACTTTCTTCAACTGTCGTGATGTAAAGAAGGTCATGAGCATAAGTGTCCAACATGAGCCACGAGGTGATTTGCTAGGAGTGCCGCAAATTGCCATTCGTCCTATGGTTATATGCTTAATGTGTAGTGGAGTTGAAGACATAACTTGAAGATCTAAGAAGGAAACATTTTTTTCGGCTTTTATGTAGATCTTGGCCGAGACCACCTTTATCCTGTTTTAATTCCTACCTTAATTATTAGATTTCCTTATAGATTAATTACTATTCCATGTAATAAGATAGATGACCAAGCCGAAGAACCATCTAGAAGGAGAAGCTTCCAACGTTCCCCAATGAGGTAATTCATGAACTAGCTAGTTCATGCACTTATGTACATGGATGCCACAAAAGGGTGGCCTAGAGAACATGATGAGTTAGGTCTTTTCCCTTGTCCCAAATCAGTAAAATAGTTCATTCACCTATCTACATGGATGACAGAAAAGGGTGGCCTAGAGAACATGAAGAGTTGGGTCTTTTCCCTTCTCCCAAATCGGTCGAACCCCTCCCCATTTCCCATTCGGCCTAGATGCATTGTTATGTCTATCTTGTTACCTCATCTAGAAGGTTTAAAACTAATATAAATAGGGAATGTAGTTGATGAAAGAAGACATTGAAATTTTATAAAATATATTTGAGTTTTCTCAAACTTGCTAAGTTCTCAACTTTTGTGTTGTTATCTTAGTTAGACCTTTTGTGGTCCAACCCTTAGTCCTTTTGTGGTTCAAACCCTGGTCTTTTTGTGGGCCACGCCTTGGTCCTTTTTTGGTCTAAACCCTTGGTGTAAGTCTAGTTATAACTTTTGTGATCTAACTATACCCAAGCAAAGGTTCTATCCGATTACTTGTTACAAACACATTGAAAGTCTTCTCAGCCTACATTACCTTACCCGCACACGAATTTGTTTATCAATTTCGTGCCCCATCCTTGTCTAAACTGCCTAATTCCTTTCACCCCAAGACACTCCAACACTTCCTCAACTCACACCCAAAAGGTCGTCAACCTACTCCTCCCACAAACACCCGAAACCCCAAACCAATTCCCCACCATCCCAATCGCACCCGTATTCCACCAACCTTACTGTCCTGACCAGTTTCTGCCACCTTACCACCAACAAAATACCAAATACCAAACATAATAACCTACAACGTGTCTAGGTCATCCCCTCCAAACGACTTAGCCCAACACCATCTAAATTCACATGCACACCCCCCACCAAACACACACTGCCCAGAAACCCACCAACCTCTATTTGACCCTGATTTTCATATCCACCCGGTCCCACTCCAACTATGACCCACATAACCATACAATCCCCTACTTATATACATCATGTCCTTTCAAGTTGCCCAGTTTTCTATTTTCATCTAAACATACTTCCTTCGATTTGTTTAACCCTTAAACACTCTGGTACCTTCATAACCAAGCTGTAACACTTCATTATGTTTCCATAGAGTCATATCTCCTCTCGAAACTTCAATATATATTAACGTCATGAAGGAATGCGATACTATGAGGTGTATCAATTAAAGAACAATTTTACAAGATTGGGATGTGATCCTCCTTCAAGCAAGCTTGGATCATCTCAGAAACTCTCTTTGATTGTTAGAAAAACTCAGAAGTCTTGGAGAATTGAAAGGAGCTTGGGTATGAGGGAACTCTTGGATGATTTAGGTATGGTTCTTGCTATTTTTTTTTATTTCTAAGCTTCTTCTAGCTTAAATTATCTTGTAGTAAAGAAATCCATGGAAGGTTAAGGTGAATCCCCTAGTTGAGCATGATGGTTGTTCTATTGGTTGACAAATTGATATAGTTGAATTTTTTAAAAGAGTTAGGATTAAGATCTTGTGAAATATGGTTGTTGTAACATTGGAATTGTGTTGGATGATAATGGGAGGATTATATTATCTTGGTTACCATGAAAACAATATAACCAAATTACACACGCTAAGTGTTCCACGAAATGTCGCAAAGACGAAATTATGAAACCGTTGATTGGATATTGATATGGATATTGATATGGATTGTCTTAGTTGTTTAGGTTGATGATTATACGATAAGTGAGACGTCATATGAATAGTGTGGCCGTACTAACAAGGTATGTAAGGCTCACTCCTTCATTCTTTTGACATGATCCATGAGTAAACGTAACCATAACAACGTCACTTAAAAAAGGAATTCTACTCTTGAGATTAAAGCTTATGAACCTCATTATTTCATATTGATGTATGTTTGTATGACTCTTATTATTGTTATTTGTCAAAAACACCTTGATGTATATAAGGAGGGGTGAGTGATGGTAAGTTGGTCGGAGTTTGGTTGGACACGGGTTGATATGAAAGTGAGGTCAAAAGTAGGCTACTGGGTGGGATATTTTCTGCTGAGTAGTGGGGTGTTTAGTCGGTTAGAGGAGTAGTTTAGGGTTGACGTGGACTAAGGCATTTTGTGGGGTGATTCTAGACAGGTTTTGGGTTGTTTTGATGGTCGGGGTTTGGTGGTTGGATGGTGGTAAGGTGACAGAAACTGGCTAGAATAGCAAGGTTATCGGTAAGGGGTGTTTTGCGGACTTTTTGATGTTGTCGAGGTTGGACGGATATGTATGGGTGGTTTCGGTTAATGGCCTTTGGTGTGGGTGTTTGGGAAGTGTTATGGTGTATGATGGTGAAAGTAATAGGGTTGTTTGCACAAGGAATGGACACGATATTGCTAAGTGCAAGCTCGGGTGCAAACCAAGTGAGGGTCGGTCGGAATAGACAAGGATAGAGACGCGAGGTTGCTTTGGGCAAGCTCAGGTCGACACCAAGTCAGGTAGGGAAATTGGACAAGGATTTGACCGAGGTTTCTAAGTACAAGCTCGAGAACAAACCAAGTGAGGGAGGCTGATGACCATGTGATAGTAACCGGATAGGCCCTTGGCTTGGGTTTTGGTTGAAGCACAAAAGTTCCCACTTCAACTTGCACATAGGGGAACCTTAGTTTGAGTTTAGCTAAATCACAAAAGTTATAACTAGACTTTTACCAAGGGATTGACCCACAAAAGGATCGAGGTTCGGACTACAAAAGGACCGATGGCCCATAAAAGGACTAACTAACATAAACAATGCAAAAGTTGAGTAACTTAGCAAATGAGTAAAACTCAAATATTTTTCATAAATCTTCCACAATTTTTTACATCAACTTTATGCCATATTTATACTAAGACTTAGACTCTTCTAGAAGGGTAACAAAAGAGACACAAACTTGAACCACTTCAGCCACAATGGGAAAGGGTTCGACACTCTTGGCCAAAATGGGAAAGGGTTCGGCTTATCTTGGTGACCATGTATGAATCCAACCTTTCATGCTTTCTAGACCACCCTTTTGTGTTTCCCATGAATTCATGAACTTAGGCCACTCATGAATCATTCCCTTGGAATACGTTTGGAAGCTTCCATCTTGAGCATGTACCTTGGCCGAAAGGAAAGGGAAGAATACTCGGCCAACCCTTCATGTTCCCTTGGCCATTCTTGGTGTCTTATATGTAGATAAGTACATGAACTAGTTAAGTTCATGAATTATCTCCTTGGAAGCCTCATCTTCTAGATGGTTCTTGGCCTTGTCACCCGATCTTCTTACACGACTTAGTCTCCTTTTCCCATTACATGTCGTAGTCACTCTAGCATATTACATGGCATATTAATTATGTCCTAAGAAGAGCTAGTAGTTAAACTAAGAATTAAAATAATCTAAAAGAAAATGGTCTCGGCCAAGACCTACAAACAAGCCGAAAATAAAATGACTTCGTCTCGAATCTTCACGTGATGCCGTCCATTTTACTCCACACTTAATCCCATTTTAAGCATGTAATCATAGATTTACGGGCAATAATTGGCACCCTTAACAAATCACCTCTCGGCTTATGTTGGGAGTTTAAGTTCACAAACTTTCTTTCATCACACCTCTGGCCTTGATTGTCTTTGAATCTTATATCTTTCTATGATCCTTGTGAACTCTTAGACAATTGACACAAACACAATTACATAACGATAATTGGAGGATAACGACCTTGAGTCACTCTGAGTGAATCCATAAGGCCCTTCAAAGTCATCATCTTGCATTGCACTTATATATATATATATATATATATATATATATATATATCGGCTGGGTATGATGCTTATATGCGCACACCACTGTAGTTGGTTTTTGATATTTATCGAGTCCCATATATGGGTCGGGTATGACCGAGTCCTCTATGAGGCTGGGTACGATATGACATGACATGATTTGACCCACATAGTGGCTTGATATTATATTATATACATATGGCCTCGATGAGTGGCTTAATTTTTACAAGTCATGCATACATGCTCAGGGTTAGGACATATAGGACCACAAAGGCTTGTTATGAGTTTTAGGTTGACTTCTATACACTTCTTTCGTATTTCATCCTTTATTTACATGTTACCTGCCTTACATATTCAGTACAACTTTCGTACTAATGTCTCTTTTTGGGACACTTTGTTTCATACCTGCAGGTGCAGATAGAGGCTCAGAATATACATCGCAGTAGGTGACTCGACTCAGCTGAGGATTATCATGCTCCTTTCTTCTGGAGCTGTCTAGTGAGCTGATAGGTATGTCAGTTGTATATATGTATATAGTTGGGTATGCGGGGAGCAGTCCCGACCAGGTGTTGTTATTATACTTTCTAGAGGCTTGTAGAGAGTCATTTTGTGTATGGTGATCTTATGTGGCCTTGGCGGCCACTTCAATAGACTCATTGTGTTCATATATGCCTTATTGGCCTTGTTGTATACATATATGTATATGTTGGGCCTTTTCTGCATGCAGGTGATTGTATCTTGATTTGTAATCTTTCATTAGAGGCCTTATCGGCCCATGTGTTGTTGGAATATGTCCCAGGTATCAGGATTGGTACAATCGGGCCTTCGGGAGCCGGCTACACCCCCCAAGGTTGGGGTGTGACAAAAAAATTCCTCGATAGAACCTCACACTCATCCAGCGCTAAAGTCCTTACTATTAGCCAATCACTGGCTCCCATTAGCCTATGACAAGCCCAACATACCAGCGCATACATGACTTCTTACATACACTCTATACTAAACACCGTGAAATAACTGACAAATCAACAATCTCTTGGTATCAACAACTCCCCTATCATTACTAACCTCAAAATGCCAATTAAACCCATGAACACACTCTTTAGGTGAAGAAGTGCGACTATCTATTTCACTAAGCTTCACTCATCACAAGTAACATTGCCACCTGATCTCGAACAGAAAACCATTTCCTGAAAGAACTCACAACCACTAATTCTACTCTGCTATCACAATACTGTCAAATAAAAGCCAACTCAATATTTCATAGCCTATACAACATCCACCCTCGTACACCTTGCAACTTGTCCCAACAAACACGTCAGATACCAATTTCTCCCTTCATACAACGGAGATTGATCCCTCCAAATTCTTTCTCTTGCACCCCTGAATTGTCATTTCTTCTTTCCAAGGCTACCACAGAACTGAGGAGTCATAAACCTAACCCCAATCAATCGTACCCTTATATCATAGCTGAAGACTGAACTTGGTCACGCGCCCATATCATTGTAGCATAAATCATAACCCATCGTGAGACATCATGTCGAACCACTCACGTACTAATTTAAGAGTGTGTTACCACCATCAGTGATAGAATAGGAAAAAGAAGTTCAGTTATCAATTTGATTCAACTTAGCATGAAAAGAATGAAGAAAGCGAAGTTTCCTCAATGTCCCATAGCGAAGATAAGTACGGACGCCTCCGCACCAATCTGCATGACTCTACTAGACATTGCTCTTGTATTTAAGACCATTTAACCTAAAGCTCTTATACTAACTTTGTCACGACCCCTTTTCAGGAATCGTGATGGCACCTACACATTTCCACCGATAGGTGAACCACTTCCCATATAAACAAAACAATATAAAGAAATGCAGAAATATAATCAAATACATCAATACACCCTAAAAATCGGGTTTGTGATAAAAGAGCACTAAAGCGGAATACCAGTCTGAATCAAGGCAATAAGACCAAAACTGAATAACATAATAAAATGTCTAACTACGTCTTTCGAATACAAAAGGTAAAGATAGAGTAAGAGAATAAGCATCAAAGGCATGCCGGAAGAAGCAACCCAACCCTGGAACGCCAAAATCCACCTACCCGGACTCACACTCAAGCTCGTGAACTAGTAGATGGACTTGTATCTGTATCAGAAAAGATACAATAAGTGTAGCATGAGTACACAATGTAATCCCGTAGACATCATTGGCTGACAAGGATGGAAGATACGTAATACAGATAAATATCAAGTTGATACTAGATAAGCCAATATTATATAGTTCAGTAGCCTATATAAGTCACGTTGTGCATATATCAATACACTAATTCAACAAGTCATAATGTTCATATAAGGTTCCATTCCCAGTCAAGTATAATCAATCCATTCACATATACATGGACCCTACTATCATAGTGCCCACCAACTAGTACTATCTTGTCCAAGTCATATTCAAGATTAACCCCATTTACCCAACCTTAATATATCAATAAACTAGTCAACACTTACATCACAAAAACCCATTTAGAACCCCTTCCAAAAGCATTACATTTAAACTAACCATGACGACATGAACTCCTTTATACTTCTTAGCCTTAGATTTAGTTAAGTCTCTATACTGTTACAGTCTGACACAGATAGATTATTCCACGTCTACTTTCCCAATAGAAACACTTATTACAAGTTCCTTACTAGACTCGGTTCCCAATCACATGATCAACTACAAGACAACACACAATGCACATATTTTCCTTGGACCTAGACAAGAGTCCTAACATATTGACACTCCCGACCACAGTAGTAGTAGACATCAAGATATAGACTTACAAATTATAACCACAAACCCATGCATAAGAAATATAGACACACATGGAAACTAATTCAATATTTATCCAAGTGTTCACAAATCCAATTATCCAGGTATCCATAGAGAAGTTCAATCATGGCAACAATCAATCCATATTACCAAACAAAATATAATCAAGGAAATGAGATGTGAGTGTATGATATGAATGCAATGCATATGCTCGGTACCTTTCCATCAATCGGTATACATACTTTACAGGAGTTTGCCATATAAAAGTGACCTGTGAGGTCCATATACCCCTCCGCTCCTGAATAACTCATCAAATCACGGAGCCCAACTCTTAGTTGTAATAATGTTATGTTACAGGCGTGTAACTCCAATCCCCGCGTATCATCATATTCATTGTGGCGTGCAACCCGAGCCATCCATAATATTATTATCATCTTGATGTTGCTAATAATATCATAAGTACCATGCCTTCTCGGTCTCTTGGACCCATATCATTTTCATACTACTCTAATAACAATATCATCAGAACCATGAATGTATGAATGCAAATGACAACACATGGGAAAAAATCAGGATGTATGAGATGGAACCAAGTATAGGGGATGAATAACACATGCTTTCAGAATTCAACAACAAGTAACCCAAGTACAATTCGGATAATATATCAACAGTCCATCCATAGTAATCCAAGTACTATCGGTATATCATATTAAACAGTCCAACCACAATAATCTAAGTACAATCAGGATACCATATTAGACAGTCCAACCATAAGAATCAAAGTACAATCAGGATATCATATTCACCAGTATAACCACAATAATCCAAGTATAATCAGGATATCATATCAAGTATGTGTGATGAATAAACATGACAATATCAAATATGGCGATGAGTTCAAATAATGGCAACAAGTCCACATAACAACTGTTGGAATCAGCTTAAGACTGATTCCCAAAATCATCCATCAACACAGTTCAACAACGGTGCCCACTCTACCGTTCATCACAACCAACCCCTAAACACGCCTAATAACCTCAACATTTATAACAACTATGTACTTCTATCGAAGTCTAGAAAAACTAAACCGTAACCCTACCTTAAAGTCGAGCAGGAGTGCTATATGATCAAGCCTCTATGACAGACATGCTCTTTCTCTATGCCTCATGATGGTCAAAGTCTATCCTCGTATATACATTATCCGTTAATATAAAACTCATGCAATATATAAGGATATAAACCCTACAAACAAGACTTTAAAATACCAAAGTGCCCACGTCACCAAGACTCAAACATTAATACCTAAAAATCATGAATACATACTAAGTAGTCACATCCTTAAGTTAATTTAAAAATTATACACGTTTGAACCCCCTATTGAATAATATTCAAAAGCCCCAAATTGAAACCGTAGAATTTTCCCCCTTTTGAAAATAAGCTTCTATAATCGTATTAATCCTTAAAATATCATTATCAAACATATTCCAATCCTAATTAACAATAATAACACCAATAAATCCATAAACCTCCATTAAAATCAACAACATAACTCTCTTATTCTCATAGAGACTAGAAATTCATTTTCCCCAACTTAATATCACACTATATCACCATTAATGAACTTAGAAACATAAACTTAAGTCATAAAATGGAAGGATCCATTACCTCAGGGATGAAATTGCTCATAGGGTTTTGAAAATACTCAGTGGCGGCTCTAGTCTCAAGGTTTTCCAATTTGGAAAACAAAATTCTGTCCTAAAGAATATATAGGATCCTGATGCATTACTTTCGCCCCAGCAAAATCGACTCCACTGGAGCGGACCCGCTATGACAAACCAAAGCCTCGCTGAGGAGTCATTTGACACCTCACCTCAATGCCACAGAAAAAATGACTCCACATAAGCGTATTCGCCCCTGCGGTCAGACCCTCCGCCACGGTGGATGTCCACACTTTCCCAACTCCCGCTTCGGCGAGCCAACCTCATGATGAGGCGGACACACCAGAGTAGAAATTGGTGCCACCGAGGCCGACACCAGACACCAGAAATGGAATAACAAGACAAAACCTCTACCAAACACCTGAAACACTTCCAAGACCCCCAGACACAAACCAGACATGCTCGTCTAAGGTAAACAGTGCTACAAACTTGTTCGTCCCCTCATATTTCATATTTAGCCAAGCTAAGTCATACTTTTCTAAAGAATTATCAAGGAAAACCAAATATCCAAACATTACAAATAATGCCACAAAACACATATGATTGACTCGAGAAGTAAACTAATGACTCGACTATGTCATAAATGACCCTCTGAAACTATAGGAAATGACGGAACTCGAAAATGAACCCATCTAGACAAAAGTCAACTTTGAGTCAAACTAACCAACTCTAAGTTTCTAATTTTGGATTTTCATCTGAAACTCATATGATTGGACCTTGGGATTCATGCCACCTATCTTGCGCATCACAAACCCTACATAGAGTGTACGAGAATGGTAAAATAGTCAAGTAAGGGTTTTTATCTACAAACGACCAGATGGGTCGTTACAGTACATTTGAATTGTACTTGTATATAAAGCAACTGGAAGAATAAGCAGGCATATAAAATAATAGAAATATGACACTGAAACTGAACATGAACATGGATATGATCTGACACGAGTATGATAACATGCAGAAAATTTGTATAACTGTATATCTGTATATTCATGTGAGAGCATTAACAAAACTGACAGGTAACCACCATGTGTGAATGTGGCATCTGATCTCTGCCTGATCAGCTAAGTCATTTCGTACCTTGCTAGGATACAAGACATGAACATGACATGATGGATCCAACAATCCCATAAAGCGATAACATGAAAGTATTGTCCTCTAGGCGGAGAGTTCCTTATACTACACTGGCATACATAGTTTAAGGCTATATGAGCCTTTTCAGTAATATGTATAACTCCCAAAACATGTACTTGAATATAGTTGGCTTGTAAGTCCATGATTTTTTGTAAAATAACTTGCAAACATGATTCGGGTTTTATAATTTAGCATGTGAGTAAATATATATAATATAACCTGTGTAAAACATGAAAACATGTATAACGTCATAGAACTGAGAAATAACGATTATAACTTTTATTTAAGAACTCATGGAATTCAAAGCATACATCCATGGATTACGGACATGTTCATGACAATTGTAATGACCTATCATGAATACAATCGACGAATTGTAATATAGACGTGAAATATTACATGTATTATGGTTATCATGATAATAGGACAAAACCCTAAACTTATGATGAATTCGTATGTCATGGAAAAACGTCTCGTGGGGAAGAACATTGATATTCCCACATATGGATCGAGCCCTACATACCATAATCACTCCAAAACTTGTAATAAAGATCTGAACTTTGAAAAGAAATCCAAAGCTTGAACATTAATCTTATGGGTTGGTTTTTCTAGAAAATCCTAGGTTAAGAGTCACTGGTTTCACTTAGAAATTAAGCATACTTGATTAGAGTCACGTGGAAATACTTGAAAAAGTCTTACCTTGAGTTATGAGGATGACGGAAGGAGAGGACTTTGTTCTAGGGCTGATATAAATAAGAAAACTAATTTTTCAGGACTAAGTTGCCTATTTATACAATTCAGTTGTCGGGGAATTTTACAGTCATATTGTACAGTCCGTAACTTTTTATACATTACGGGTATGGACCATATAATTTTGTATGGTCCGTATAAATAGAATGTCACCCACGTGTCAATTTCTAGTGACTTCCAAAAGCTAAGAGAGATTTTACGATTAAAATGAACGGGCCATATAATTTTATACGGTCCGTATAAGTCACTGTATTCTATCATTTTTTAACTGTGATTTGTATGGTCCTATTCGATATTCCGTAACAAATTCTACGATCCATCTAATTCAGGCATAAAACTAGGATTTCAGAATTGAAATTTGCCTTGATTTCCTAAACTCTTGAATCATGATCATGGATTAGTTTGAAGGTATGAGGTGTTACAATATCTCCATCTTGGGATCATTTGTTCTCGAATAATGGGTCATGGTTAAGAATTAGACTAGACATATCATGAGTACATGAACGTAAATAAACATGACATGAAACATAGGGACTGAACTGACATGATTACCTGAAAACATGAACATGGGGGCATGAGACATGAGTACTGAATATGTGAATGTGAATAATGAGTCTAGAATTTTACAAAAATTCTTATAGGGTTTTCTCTTAAATAGGACTATCACAACATCTTTGAAACACCTGCCAACAAACCAGAGTATTAACACAAGCCTCACAGGGCATCATAGTACGCATGACATGACATAACATGGTAACTAAAATATGGATTTGGCTAACATGGATATTAAACTAGCATGAATACGTGAATACTAACTATCATGGCTACCGATCTTACCTGAACACCTGGATGTTGAACTAGATGAATACATAAATACTATACATGGGATTTGGAAAAAAATTGTAGGCACAAATGACATGGATACTATATCATAAGCATGAACATAACATGATTACATGGACGCGAGGATCATGAAGTGGGACATGAATACATGAAGACTAGCTGACATGGATACATGATCTCTAAACTGACATGATGATGAAAAGAAGGTCGTAAACTTAAGTTTCTAACATGAGCCGCAAGGGGATTTTCTAGGAGTGCCAAAGATTGCCAACCGTCCTATCGTGACATGCTTAATGTGGAGTGGAGTTGAAGATAAGACTTGAAGAACCAAGAAGGAAACATTTTTTAGGCTTTTATGTTAGTCTTGGCCGAGACCATCTTTTAGCTTGTTTTAATTCCTATCTTAATTACTAGATCTCCTTACAGCTTAATTACTATACCATATAATAAGATAAGATGACCAAGCCGAGAACCATCTAGAAGGAGAAGCTTCCAACGTTCCCCAAGGAGATAATTCATGAACTATCTAGTTCATGCACTTATCTACTTGGATGACACAAAAGGGTGGCCTAGAGAACATGAAGAGTTGGGTATTTTCCCTTCTCCAAAATCGGTCGAACCTCTCCCCCATTCCTATTCGACCTAGATACATTTTTATGTCTATGTTGTTACCTTTTCAAGAAGGTTTAGAACTAGTATAAATAGAGGATGTAATTGAATTTTATTAAATGTATTTGAGTTTTCTCAAACATTGCTAGGTTATTCAACTTTTGTGTTGTTATATTAGTTGGTCCTTTTGTGGTCCAAACCTTGGTCCTTTTGTGGTCCAACTATCGGTCTTTTTGTGGTCCAACCATTGGTCCTTTTGTGGTCCAAACCCTAGGTGTATGTCTAGTTAAAACTTTTGTGATCTATCTATACCCAAGACAAGGTTCTATTCGGTTACTTTATCACAAGCATATTAGAAGGTCATATCGGCCTACATCATCTTACCAGCACCCAAACTTGTCTATCAATTTCGTGCCCAATCATTGTCCAAACTGCCTAATCCCTTTCACCCCAATACACTACAACACTTCCCCAACCTACACCAAAAAGGATGTTAACCAACTCCTCCTAAAAATACCCAAAAACCCAACCAACTACTCCACCATTCTCGCCGGGTTCAACCTTCGTACCTTAGTGTCCCGACCAATTTCCGCCACCTTACCACCATCCAACCACCAACCACCAATATAACCTACAATGTGTCTATTTCATCCTCTCCAAACGCCTTAGCGCCAAACCACGTAAGGGTACCCATACACCTCTCATAAACCTAAACTGTTTGAAAATCATCCTATACCACCAACCTCTATTTTACTCCCATATTTGTGTCTATCCATCCCTAAAACAACTCCGACCAACCTAACCATACAATACCCTCCTTATATACATCAGTTTGGTATAGAGCAAGGATTTACTGTCCCACACTAGGACGCTATGGATAATATAAATGAAGAACTTCAGAGAATTATAAAGTGACCTTTTTGCAGAACAAGCGCAAATCTTGAGAAGAGAATTTGCGGAGCGTGCCATGATTAATAATGCCGAGTTTGGGGAGGAGTTTGCACAAAATAACCCAAGGGATGAAAGGGAAGAGTATCAAGATTGTGTGGATTCCTTTGTTATTGAGGAACCTGAAGTCAAGGAGGTCCTAGAGGAAGATGTTGATCTTGCGGAAGAGGGTGAAAGTTTAGTACTCCGACGTGTGTTGAGTGTTCAACTTGAAGAACAAAAGGATACATAAAGAGAGCAACTATTTTACACTCGATGCAAGGTAAATGACAAGGTATGGAATATGATCCTTGATGGAAGAAGTTATGCCAATATGGCCTCCGTGGAAATGGTGGACAAATTCAAATTGCCTACCCGCAGCCATCCTAAACCATGTGCTCTCCAATGGTTGAACAAAGACAAAGGGCTAAAGGTAATGAAACAAGCTCTTGTTAGTTTTCGGGTTGGTAAGTATAAAGATAAAAGATGGTGTGACATCCTACCTATGGATGCTTGTCATATTTTATTGGGTCAGCCATGGCAATTCGATAGGAAAGCGCAACATGATGGAGAAAATAATGTATATTCTTTTCAAAAGGAAGACAAAAAGGTCCGGTTGATACCATTGTCACCTAGTGAGGTTAAGAAAATGAAGATCCAAAATGGCAAGAACAGCAAGGAAAAGTCGAAGGCCCTCTTGCTTAATGCATCAGAGATAGAAGAGGAGTTGAAGAAGGGGAGTCCTATATATGCATTGGTGTGCAAGGATAAGAATAGTCTTGTGGGAGATAGGGTTGAAGATGCCGACTTGAAGAAAATTTGAAGATGTATTTCCGGATGATCTTGCACTCGAATTACCACCAATCAGAGGTATTGAACATGCTATTAATTTTATTCCAGGAAGTTCATTACCTAATCGTCCAGCCTATAGATGCAATCCGGAAGAGGCTAAGGAGTTGCAAAGACAAGTGCAATAATTACTAGACAAAGGCTTTGTCCGAGAGAACAATTGTCCATGTGCAGTACCCGCCTTGTTGGTGCCAAAGAAAGATGGGACTTGGCGCATGTGTATTGATAGACGAGCGGTCAATAACATCATTGTGAAGTACAGGTTTTCTATGCCGAGATTGGATGATCTTTTGGATGAATTGAGTGGGGCCAAGTTATTCTCCAAGATATATTTGAGGAGTGGCTACCATCAAATGAGGATACAAGAAGGATATAAATGGAAAACGGTTTTCAAGACCAAGTATGGTTTGTACGAATGGCCTGTGATGCCATTTGGATTATGTAATGCTCCAAGCTCTTTCATGAGGCTCATGCACGGGTACTACGACCATTCATGGTAAATTTGTTGTGGTTTACTTAGATGATATCTTAATTTATAGTCAAGATAGGGAATCTCACTTGTCGCATTTAGAAGCTTTATTTGAGAAGTTAAGAGATGTAAAGTTGAATGGCAAGTTAGAGAAGTGTGCTTTTATGATTACTTGTATCAAATTCTTAGGATACATAGTATCATCTGAGGGCATTCATATGGATCCATCTAATATGGAATCTATCCGGAGTTGGCCAGAGCCTACGAATGTAAGAGAGGTAAGAAGTTTCCATGGTTTGGCTTCTTTTTATCGTCGTATCATTCGAGATTTTGGTACCCTTGTTGCCCCTATCACTGAACTAATGAAAAAGGGTAAGTTTAAATGATCCAAAGGAGCACAAAGATATTTTGAAACCTTGAAGGGAAGCTTATGTGAAGCACCGGTTCTAGTTATTCCGAACTTTGAGAAACTATTTGAAGTTGAATGTGATGCTAGTGGGGTTGGTGTTGGTGCCGTCTTGATTCAAGACAAAAGACCTATTGCTTTCTTTAGTGAAAAATTGGGTGGTGCACAACTCAATTATTCTACTTATGACAAGGAGTTTTATGCTATTGTGAGATCCTTGGTCCAATAGGAACATTATTTGAGGCCAAAACCTTTTTTCTTATATTCAGATCATGAAGCCTTGAAGTATTTACATGGGCAAAGAAAGTTGAATCCAAGGCACGCTAAGTGGGTAGTATACTTACAAACTTTCACATACTCTACAAGGTACAAGGATGGAAAGTACAACATAGTGGCAGATGCACTTTCCCAGAGGCACGTAATGTTAACTGTACTTGAACAAAAACTTATGGGATTTGAAGTGCTAAAGGAATTCTATGAACGAGATTTGGAGTTCAAATATGTAATTATAGAATGTAATAGTGGAGTTCATAGTTCTTATTCCATAATAGAAGGTTTCCTTT
Organism: Anisodus acutangulus; assembly: GCA_029783415.1. NCBI lineage: Eukaryota > Viridiplantae > Streptophyta > Magnoliopsida > Solanales > Solanaceae > Anisodus > Anisodus acutangulus. The sequence continues at coordinate 28,872,747 of CM056494.1, forward strand.
TCAATGGGAACAAATTGTGTGTGCCCAAATGTTCCATGAGGGAATTACTTGTACATGAAGTGTATTCGGGTAAACTAGCTAGACATTTTGGGGTAGTGAAGACTTTGGAGATTCTACAAGAACACTTTTACTTGCCACAGATGGATAAATATGTAGATGGAGTGGTAAGAAGGTGTTCCACTTGTCAAAAGGCTAAAAGTTTCTTCCACAAAGGATTGTATACTCCTTTACCGGTTCCGGAGCGACCATGGGAAGGTGTGAGCTTGGATTTCATCCTCGTCTTACCAAGAACACAATGGGGAAAGGACTATATCATGGTAGTTGTGGATAGATTCTCAAAGATGGCTCACTTCATTGCTTGTCACAAGACCGATGATGCAACATATATTGCGGACTTGTATTTGAAGGAAGTGGTAAGATTGCATGGCGTTCCTAAGACTATTGTGTTTGATAGGGATGTAAAGTTCTTAAGTTATTTTTAGAAAACACTATGGAGACTTCTTGGTACCAAGTTGTTATTTAGTACCTCCCATCATCCTTAAACAGATTGTCAAGCGGAAGTGACTAATATAACTCTTGGCACACTATTAAGAGGATTGGTGAGCAAGACCACCAAGGATTCGGGGAAAGTGCCTACAAGGTAGAACTTACGGATGAATATGGAGGTATTAGTTCAATGTTTAATATTGGAGACTTATCACCATACATAGATGATGAGAAATTAGAGGGCAAATTCTGTTAAAGAATGGGAGTATGATGAAAATAAGGCCGTAAACTTAAGTTTCCAACATGAGCCGCGAGGTGATTTGCTAGGAGTGACAAAGATATCCAACCGTCCTATGGTGACATGCTTAATGTGGAGTGGAGTGTGGAGTTGAATACAAGACTTGAAGATCCAAGAAGGAAATATTTTTTTTGGCTTTTATGTAGGTGTTGGCCGAGACCACCTTTTAGCTTGTTTTAATTCCTAGATTAATTACTAGATCTCCTTATAGCTTAATTACTATGCCATGTAATAAGATAAGATGACCAAGGTAAGAACCATCTAGAAGGAGAAGCTTCCAACGTTCCCCAAGGAGATAATTCATGAACTAGCTAGTTCATGCACTTATCTACATGGATGACACAAAAGGGTGGCCTAGAGAACATGAAGAGTTGGGTCTTTTCCCTTCTCCCAAATCGGCTTAACCTCTCCCCCTTTCCCATTCGGCCAAGATATATTTTATGTCTATCTTGTTACCTCTTCTAGAAGGTTTAGAACTAGTATAAATAGAGGATGTAGTTGATGAAAGGAGACATTAAAATTTTATGAAATATATTTGAGTTTTCTCAAACTTTGCTAAGTTATTCAACTTTTGTGTTGTTATCTTAGTTGGTCCTTTTTTGGTCCGAACCTTGGTCCTTTTGTGGTCCAACCCTCGGTCCTTTTGTGGTCCAACCCATAGTCCTTTTGTAGTCCAAACCCTAGGTGTAAGTCTAGTTAGAACTTTTGTGATCTAACTATACCCATGCCAAAGTTCTATCATGTTACTTTGTCACAAACACATTAAAAGGTCATCTCGGCCTACATCACCTTACCCGCACCCGAATTTGTCTATCAATTTCGTGTCCAAACTATCTAATCCCTTTCACCCCAATACACTACAACACTTTCCCAACCTACACCAAAAAGGTCATTAAGCAACTCCTCCCAAAAACACCCGAAAACCCAACTAACTACTCCACCATCCTCACCAGGTTCAACCTTCGTACCTTACTGTCCCGACCAGTTTCCACCACCTTACCACCATCCAACCACCAAAATAACCTACAACGTGTCTAGTTCATCCTCTCCAAACGTTTTAGCCCCAATCCATGTAAAGGTACCAGTACACCTCCCACAAACATAAACTGTCCTATTCCACCAACCTCCATTTGACTCTCATATTTATGTCCGTCCAACCCCAAAACAACTCCGACCAACGTAACCATACAATCACCTTCTTATATACATCACATGAGATACGAATACGTGTAAACATGGATATCATAATATGATTTTTGATTTCCGAAAAGATGAATGTTACAATATGAGATCTAAATATGAGTGGAGATGGGACCTGAACACTGAACTGACATGAGGTCTTAACACTTGAGGTAGTTAACTTGCGAACATGATGATCTTTCGTAGGATCTTGTATGGTCTAATATATTTGGGACTAACTTCTCTTTGTTCTCAAATCACATGGCGCCTTTCATAGGCAAAACTTTCTAGAAACACCCAATCATTAACATGAAACTCTGAATCTATGTGTTGCACATTCACATAGGGCTCTTGCGACTCTTAGCCATTTTAAACGCTCCTGAATTAATTTATCTTTTTTAATAGCCTAATTGTTACACCCCATAACTTTGCATTTCACCACGTCGTTTACAGATACCGATGTCCCGGGAAGAGGTACGGCCTTACTAAAGGGTAATTAAGGTTTACGGCTTGATTATGGAAGTTCTGGAGTGTTGGAAAGTCAATTGGATAGCAAAATGTACGTTTCGACAAAAAATAGAAAACTAGGCAGTTTGACGGCAAGGTTGACTAACCATCAAAGTGCATCAAAGTGTCAATCCAGACCATCAAATTTTTTTTAGATTTTCTAATATCTGGAGGCAATTTGACGGGAAGGTTGACGGACTGTCAATGTTCCCCACCCTAAGCCGTCAATTTTCCCTGGTAGTTTGACGGGAAGATTGATGGACCATCAAAAGTTTGACGGTTCGTCAAATGAACCATTAAATTGCGGCGGTGGAGATTATTTTTGGGTTTAAAAGCGGGTCAAGTCGATTTAATCCTCATTTTCCCCAAAGCTAGATTGAGAACTCTCTAAAAATCCTTTCTAAAATATCCCAACCTTCCAGGATCAAATCTAAGCAGAACTACGTAAGATTAATTCTATTAATCCCATGATTATCATATAAGTCCTCTTCTCTGTAAGGAATCAATTTCAGATACCCTTAGAGATGAAATAGCCCATTGTATTATGATGATTTTGAGGCGTAAAGGTAATATTTAATCTCCTTTAGCTACAATTGTGATAAATTGATAATTCACGGTAACTTGTGAAAGGCTTTTCGTAATTGAACCCATAACCCTATGATATCATGATGATACGATTTGTGGGCTATTTTCTTCAATTAGGAGTTGGTATTGATAAGTAATTGATTGTTGGAATTGTAACGCTATGAAAAGATGTTTCGGAGGATCGTGAGATCAAATTACCCAAGTAACCTTTTGATTAAAGAATCTAAGAAACCTTTGTGTTGAGATTGTTTCTAAGATACCTAAACAAAGTTTCTTTATGGAATATGGATTTGATATTGATATCGACCCTTTGTTTGCTATAGAGAACTATCTGTAAGGTGTACGAGGGCTGGTAAAGCAATTATAACTTCAAGGACAAGGTATGTAAGGCAAACCTTCTTTCATGGAATGATTTGATACGTCGTTTCCTCGAGTAGAAATCTTTTGGAAAAATGGAGTAAAAAAAGGTTTTCTTTGACAAATCGATCATAGCTCTTGAGTACTTACTTGTCTGTATCATCTCTCACGATGTGTAAGCCCCAAATGTTCATATCAAGATTCATAAACGCAGCGTCAATAATAATAGTTGAAGGATAACGATAATAGGTCACCCTCGCTCTGTTTGTGGTAACTGATAGAGTCTGTATTGTATTGCACTTATATATATGTCTTCATTTTCTTACCGAGTCGTGCTATAGTCAGTTGGGAACGACATGTAGATGTGCACCCAACTGCAGTTGGTTTGATATCAGACATTACCGAGTCCCACATTTGGGCTAGGTATGACCTAGTCCTCAAGTTAGCCGGGTATGACATATATACAATATGATATGATTTTCCCTACAGAGTGGCATGATTTCTACAGACATGCATACTCATATTTTTAATTATGACAGAGTAGGCGCCTAGAGGCTGTTATGAGTTTCAGGTTGATTCTTATCTCCACATCTCACATGTTATATCTCATATTTACATATGTTACCTATCTTAGATATTCAGTACATCTTTTGTACTGATGTCCTTCTTCGGGGCACTATGTTCATGCCCGTAGGTACATATATACAAAGTGGTGCTCCTTCTCAGTAGGTGATCTGCTAAGCTGTGATTATTGCACTCCTTTCTCTCGGAATTGCATTTTGTAGGAGTCTTAGGTACCGATGCATGTGCTACTTTTGTTTTAGGTATAGCGAGGCCCTGTCCCGACCTGTGGTTGTGTATATGTTACTCTTAGAGACTTGCAGACATGTGTACAGTAGATGTTGGTATATCATGACCTTGTTGGTCCTTTTGTTAGTAGTATACTCACATTATGGCCTTGTCAGCCTTAGTAATCTGTTCATATGTATATATCCTGCTAGGACTCTTTTGTATCCAGATTATCTTTCAGTCATGTCATATATGGTTAGTTGGAGGTCTTGTCAGCCCATGGTTCATGTTTTAGGGTTCGAATACTATAGAGGAATGCTCAGGCCTTCGGGCACTAGGTGCCGGCCACACCCACAAAGATGGGGTGTGACACTAATGGTCCAAGTTTGGTCCTAGTAATTCTATTTTTCCAACTTCATACCAACCAATAGGTGATCTATACCTTCACTTATACAAGGTTTCAAACGGTGTCATCTTGATACTAATATGATATCTATATTTATAAAAAACTCAATGAGAGGTAAATGATCATCTCAATTACCTTTAAGTCTAGGACATATGCACTCAACATATCTTCGAGTGTCTGGATAGGGCGATCTGCCTGACATCTAAGTTTATAACTTGGCATTATTTTCTTCTAAATTGGCTTTTTCCTGCTACCAATTTGGAGACTTAGCCACGATATTGGATACATTCTTCTTCATGTTATTCCACTCATAAACCTTCTCAAGGTCATGATACATTTTCTTGGAGCTTAGGTAGGTAGAATATCTGAAATTGTGTGCCTCTTCCATAATCCTCTATTTGCGTCTGTCTACATCCAGGATGAAAAATTTTCCTTCTTACCTTATAGTAACATCATCTCCCCCTTGTTTGGAAGCCATGGATTTATGTCTGTGAATCCCTTCCTTTAGCTGCAATAAATAGAGATCATGAAATTATTTTCCTATTTTGCTCAACTACTAAGGAGGATTTGGCTCTACTCTGTACAACAACTCTACCATATTTAGGGTCCAAAAGTTGAACTCTTAGGTTTGCTAAATAATGAACTTCTTTCATCATGATTCTTTTGTCTGCCTCAACATGAGATAAACTACCGATACTTAATATCTTTCTGAGATACTTCCTAAAATACTCATAGTACTATTGTGCGCTAAGGCTTTGACCAACACCCTGAAGAATAGAGTCTCATGCGATGGCACTACCTTCGTGACACAATAATAGGCATGATCTTATATATTTTCTATGACCGCTTAAACGATAATAACTGATCTTGACACTAGCCGGTCGACAATCATTCTACTCAATTCGTGTTTCTTATGCATACGAGTCAAATTTCTTATGGAGACTATCTCATTACGCCCTTATTACTGAATTGAGGATCTTCATATCTCATGTTAACCCTTCGAGTTTTCAAATAGTCAATTGCACTCATTGATGACTTACACATCTCCCCCTTATATTGAAGGCTAGGGTCTTATAATTGTGAATTCTCTTGTTTTGTTAGGATCCATCTATCTTTCCTTATCATGTACAATTCTCCATACTCGATCTTTCTTTATCTTACACTCTTTGGGTTCTGACACGAATTTGGTGAATTCCAACTGCTACTCACTCACCAGTGTTAACCCAACTAAGGAAATCAAATCGTACCTCTACTAGCTCTACTGAAATTGCTAATTCACTGTATCTGCTCAAAACTTACTTACTATTCTCTACTAACCACATGTTAGCATCATGTTCTCTAGTTCTGTCCTGAATACTAAGGTGAATCATAAGATTATTTCTAACTTCTCCCATCATCCAACCTTGTTATGAGATCGTATACTATCCTTTCTAAGCTATAGACATGGTTCAAACTTAGGGAAATTACGTTTCTCTTAAATGAAAGGTTAAAATATCTACCCCCAAATTTCTATACACCTTAAGGTCATGTCAAATTATACACACATGGGATAAACACTTAAATCACATAACCTTATAGGGAACTATCACATCGTGTCATCTTATAGTACTATCTACTTCATGTTGTAACTTACTAACGTCATACTCTCTGGTTCTTATCTGAATGAACTTAAATAACTTAAAACTATCCACATAAATTCAATATCGTATGCTCATGGTTCTCCTATCATACACAATTTATTCTTAGTCATGTTCATGGGTCATACGACAAAATATAGGTGATTGTCTCTTTGGTTATTTTTTGTTCAAACTATTGTGGGCAGTTTATGCCTATTGTGGCTAACTCCAAAATATGTTACCTTGTAGGGTCTTAAATCTTAACTATCATCATCATACTTGTATCTCCATGGTACAGAAATCCAATTAAACTTATTCTATAAAGTATGGAACATATGTATACTACCATGCACAAACTTGTCCTTCATAGGGTACTATCACCTGATAAATTACTTTATGCGCCATTTGCCGAGCCTTGGGTCGTAACCCAAACTTAAAACATGCGAATATTTTTCTATAGTCATCGTCAGTTACACTTTCCTTTAGCACCCATAGGCATCACTATATACTCACAAGTCATAATAATATTGATACACTGAAAATTGGAAATGTGATAACTACATAACTAAACACTAGTGTACCAAATAACCATAATTTAGCTACCTGAAGCAATGTATAACTGGTAATTGAGGTTAATTGATAACCATAAATCTTGATAAATGGCTTTGTACTTTCTGATAAGGGTTATTCTCTAGTATATTGTAACTATGAATTTTTGTTCCACTTTCGATATTATCTCAAGTCTCATCTATTACTACCATGCACTTCCCGATTATACCCTCTAATGGGTAGTCATCCTCACTTGGATCTTGAATTCCCTTATCGTTTCTTGTGCATTCGATGCGTTCGTAATTTGATAGAGAAATAATGTTGCTTACTGCTCTAGGCTTCATGGCACGAGTTAGAAGAATTCCTAAAAGTATTGCTCTAATTGAACAATCTAGAGTATGAAAGAATAGAGACAATCCTAAATGTCTTGGTGGTCAATCGTTTATATGTATGGTGCGCACACACATATAAAAATGTCCCCACTGGACACAATTTCATAGACTTCCTAAGGAACTTGAACCTAGGTTATCATACAAAGTTTGTAACGCCCCGAACCATGGTCTAGGTGGAACACTGCACTCGGTGCCTGACTGCATGTGACTGAGCGAACCACGTGGCTTGCTAATCAACATGGGAATTAAAATATGCAATAATAATAACTTTAAAATATGTAAAACAAAATACTAAAGTATAGTCTAAAAATATATTGCGGAAATATCTGAAGTCATGATAAGTCTGAATACTAAATCTGACATGACATGCTAAAGTAATCTAGTCTATGAAACCTCTGAACATGAGTCTTACTGCAAACCTATTCTACCAGGACATGGCATACCTCTACTATAAAGCATGACATAAACAGAACTAAATTTACACCCCGAATGAGATGGCGCACACCAATAGATGATATTGTATAAATCCTAGCGAACTTGATGAAAAGAAGGTTGTGAACTTAAGTTTCCAACATGAGCCGCCAGGTGATTTTCTAGGAGTGCCAAAGATTTCCAACAATCCTATGGTAACATGCTTAATGTGGAGTGGCGTTGAAGACAAGATTTGAAGATCCACGAAGGAAATATGTTTTTTGGCTTTTATGTAGGTCTTGGCCGAGACCACCTTTTAGTTTATTTTAATTCCTAGCTTAATTACTAGATCTCCTTATAGCTTAATTACTATGCCATGAAATAAGATAAGATGACCAAGCCGAGAACCATCTAGAAGGAGAAGCTTCTAACGTTCCCCGAGGAGGTAATTCATGAACTAGCTATTTCATGCACTTATCTACATGGATGACACAAAAGAGTGTCCTAGTGTACATAAACATATCTACATGTATGTGTATGTGTGTATATATATATATGTGTATGTGTATATATATATGTATGTGTATGTGTATGTGTGTGTGTGTGTGTGTCTTGGTCTTAACACATTTGACTCATGTCGATTAGTTTTTGATAATTGACAAATTAAGTATGCAAGATGCCAGGTCTACATACATATGATTAGTGAACTGAGCTAGACATATGGACAAGATACAAACAAACGTTCCAAACACACAGGGATGTCAAGCAGGAACACACAGGATAAATACAAATATGAACCTGGTCTACGGAAGTGTTTCATCATCGAAATAGATGCAGGCTATACACATGAATTAGTGTAAATGAATCAGCAAAGAGAGACCAGTTATAATATAGAATAGACCAAGCATGTATGAACAAGGTCTATAGAGTTGATCTATCATAGAGAATGATACAAATGAGTATAACGGAGGAAAAGATGACTCAGTTACAGAGCAAGTCAATGCTGAATAGACCAAGCATGAATAATGTTCTATCATCATATCCCAAAGAGCCGGCAAATGTAGTGGTTGAATGTGTTACTTGGTAGAAGGGAGTGATTAGGAGAAGAACTGAACAGATCATCAAGAGAATAACTGAAGAGAGCAGTCGAGGAGAAACAGACACAGAGCTACACATGATGTATGAAACAAGTCATTCAACATGTTCCATCCAACATCTTAGAAATAGGTTAGTATTAGATGTTGTGTGTACCAAAGGAGTATGATGAAGCAAGTAATTTAACATGTTCTAGCTCTAAACAATTGAAGAATCAGAGGATAGAGTACCAAGTGGTTTAACTAGGTCCAACAACATGTTCTAAACAAATCCTACAACGACTAGGATTTGTGTGTCTTTATGGAAAGACTTGGTGTGCCAGGAGGCAGGATTCAGTATTATACTTAAAAGGATTCCACACCATACTTATTACTATATTTTAGAGTCTTACAAGGAAACTAAATATGCGAGAAGGTGTAAGAATCCCAATCAAACTCAAATCTTATTCTACCTTGATAGGCCGTATCAAGTAGGGTTTAGGTTAGCTATAATTATGATGCCAAGTTGCTCTATATACCAAGTCTCACCATGAAGAAAGTCGAGAACTCATAGAGAGAAATCAGAATATATTGAGAGAAAGATTTCTATGCTATACAAAATGTACTGATTCAAGAAGTGCCGCCCTAATACGTCAAAGCAAGATTGAAGAAGTTGTGTTAAAGAGTTTATGTTTACGGTTCTTGAGTCTAGATACTTGTATTAGGTTGTTCATAGAGTTGTATCTTTATCTGCTTTATTAGAAGCACAAAGTTAGATACAAAATGTTGTAAATTCAACTTCAAGTTAGAGTTTAACTTGAAGGTTGCTTGCTATCCAGAGGTTCATTAGTAAGATAGTAATTAGAGAGTAGTTACTAGGTTGCAGAGTTTATAACTTGAATTTGAAGATGCTCACCATTGTAGTGGAGTTGCGGATAAATCCTACAGAGGTATAGGTCATGGTTTTTATAGCCTTTGTGAGTCAGGTGGTTTCTAGGTAAAAATAATGTGTCCTTTATGTTATTGTTTTTTATCATTTCGTAGAAGCTATTCATGGAATAGGTAGAGTAACGTGTTCTATCCTAAAGCAAAAATCAGTACTGCTTAGGATAGACAATAGGTCATGCAAACTATCAATTGGTATCAGAGTAGGTTGTCTTTAAAAAGGTTAACACCTTAAGAGAAAGATCATGATGAATGGTGCACCACATATAGGACACTCTGAAGGGCAATCAACCAGAAGGCCATCATTGTTCAATAGACAATATTATTAATAGTAGAAGGCTCGCATAGAAGATCACATGAAAGATGAGGATTATGAGCTATGGGAGAGGGTCATAGAGGGACCCAAATATCCTATAAAGAGGTTGAAGATGGAGAAAAGGTAAAGAAGGAAAAGGCTTAATTTGTTGAGAGAGACTACAAAATTCTTGAAAAGAATTCAAAGGCCAAGAACGCTTTAAAATGTGGTCTTGGACGTGATGAATACAACAGAATCTTTGATTGTACAATAGCCAAGCACACCTGGGATACTCTATAGAATGCACATAAAGGAACTTGTCAAGTAAGGAAGTTAAGGAAGGACATGTTGGCTACTAACTACGAGAACTTCAGGATGAAACCTGGAGAAATAGTTGATGAGATATTCACCAGGTATATTTTTATCGTGAATGAGCTGACATCTCTTTGTATGATCATTACCATCGAGGACTTTTTTGATTCTTACAACACTTCAAAATACCTTCAAGATGAAGGTCACTGCAATTCGGGAGTCCAAGGACATAGGAGCTATGTCTCTTGGTGAATAGGTAGGCAACCTGAAGACATATGAAATGGATATGGAGAACTCCAGGAATCAGGAAGCAAATACAGAGAGGTCCTTAGCACTCAAGGCCTCTAAAGTCGAAGATGAAAAGGAGATGACCTTGATTTCCAGAAACTTCTGTAAATTCCTCAAAAAGGAAAAACTATATGGAGAGGGCAGTTCATCTGAGAAGGGAATGATCTTTGATAAGCCCTAGTTTAGTAGATGCTTTAAATGTGATAAAATAGATCACATAATTGAAGACTCACCCTTGTGTGAAACTGAGCAGAAGAAAAATAGAGTAGAGATAGAAAGAGGAAATAGCAAGTGAACGAAAATAATGGGAAAGAGACCCCAAAAACTAATGTGGATGCATGGGGATAAGATGATGAATCAGAGGATGATAATGATCTCTATATGCCTATGACCATTGAAGATTGTAACTCTGATGATGAAAAGAAGGAATCTGAGGAGGACCTGCAAGTAAGTGCAATTGAATCAAAGGACAAGGTCAATCCTTTTCCAAAGAAGAGACTAATGTCCTTGATTTTCACCCTAATCCATGAGCACCAGGATATGAACATTGAAAGAGTTAAGGCCTGTAGTGCCCTAACACTCCTAAAAGAAGAATTGATGGAGGCTGAAACCAGAAAAGCCGAGGAAAAATAAGAAAACACTTCTCTGAAGAAACATGCTACTCAACCTGGTTCATAGATGTCAATGCTTGTATCTGAAATCTCATCACTAAGAAAGGAGAATGATGAGGAAAACAACAATCAACTCAGAGTCGAAGATGATCTAAAAATGATTAGGAGAGAGTTGTATTTCGAAAGGAAGGCATCTAGAGAAATGAACTTAAAGCTTGCAAAAGCTGAGTCTGATCTAGAAAGAGGAAATCGATGTACTCAACCATCCCAACTGCTCTCAAATATTACTAGTCTGACATAAAACATCACCAATGGTCTAGGCTATGATAGTATAGCTAAGGAATAATCTAATGAGGGAGACTTGTGCACAATATGCGGGAGGATTGGTCATCTCAAAATTATATGTTCAAAGGATCTGAGAAATAGAAACCCCAATCTAATCAAGAAGAGAGTAATAGGGGTTGGGAATAGTTTTATTTGGGCCCTGCTTGAATGGACAAAGAATGACCTGATCCATTCAATTATCAAAGGAAAGGGACCCAAACTTGCTTGGGTGCCTAAAACTAACCTTTTATTGATGTTATATTTAGTAGAGAGTCTGAGTTACTTGGTGAGCCATTTGTGGTATCTACTCCAGTTGGCAATATAATTATTGCTAGACAGGTCTATCAGGGCTGTGTACTGATGATTGCTGACCGTCACACCTTAGTGGACCTAGTGGAATCATAACTGGTTGATTTTGATGTTATTATGGGTATGGATTAGTTAGCCTCATGTTATGCAAATGTTGATTATCGGATGAAAGTCATTCGGTTTCATATCCCGGGCGATCCAGTCCTATAGTGGAAGGGCAACTCTGCAATGCCTAAGCGTAGGCTTATTTTCCACTTCTAGTCAAGGAAGATGATTTCAACAAATCAATCCCAAACATTCCCTAAAATTTCCCCCAAGGTCCTAGCTTATGTCCCAAGGTGGGTTACAGTAATCAAGTGCCGAGAAAGATGTGATACTAGTAATAAGTTGTTTTCTCCCATCGTGGTTGTTTTGGAAGTTACTTCAAGGAGAAGAAAAGTCGATACAAGTGTTGTAGCTACTGTTTAAGGTAATATATTCTTCATTTTCCATGGATTTGAGTAAATCTAAGTCGTAGCTAAGTTCTACGGGCTAGAACGTACGAGTAAGAGGTTGGGAAAAGTGCATATTGTCTAGGATGTATTGTGGACTATTTTAAGAAGTATTCTTGATATTGTCATGGCTGGAAAGTTATGGAAATATTATTATCTATAAGATATTAATGTAATAAGAAGAGAGAAGAAGCACAAGAGTAATAGAAAGATGAGATGTTGATAGAAAGTTGAGCTTGTTTCTCCTTATAGTGTATTCAATCTTTTTGTTAGATTGATGATAGTGTTATTGTCATTTATTGTAGACTAAGGTGCATTGAGGATTAGATACAATATATCAACATGCAAATTAGCGATAAGGTATTTAAGGCTATATTTTCCTTCTTTTGGCATGACTCATATGTAGACGAAATGTAAACGAATGTCTCTTCAAAATAATTCTACTCTTGTTAACTATTGATGCATGTATTCCTCATTACATTAAAGTTCTACATGGATCTTGTTTGTCCCTTGTTGGGAGTATTTTCCGTATCTTAAATTTATCTCTCATTGTATGATATTTTGTGTTTGTCTAATGGTTTCACGACATCTAATAACATGTTAGTTACATAACGAGAGTTGGGGGTTATCAACCTTACGTCACTCCGAAAGGTTTAGAATGTGCTTCTAATGTTTCTTATGCATTATATATATATGTATCTATTTTATAAAGATCGAGCCGCGCAATAGTCGGTTGGGTACAACACCTATTGTGCACACCACTGCAGTTGGGTACGTTGTGATGATGTTAACCCCGATGACCCGATTCATGCGATATGATATGGCCCCGTTGTGCGGCTTGATTTTTATATATATGTAAATAATCATAACCAAGCATGTTATTCACCCTCAGTTGCAGTTCAAAGTGCAGGTTGAACCTTATTGTCTTTTTATTATGTTTACACTTCAATATATAATTTATCTGCCTTACATACAAGTACATTCTTTCATACTGGTGCCCCTTTGTTGGGGGAACTGTGTTTCATGCCCGCAAGTCTAGGTAGGCAGGCTAACGAACCTCCTCAATAGGCTATCTAGTTCATTAGTCGGTCGACGCACTCTACTTCTCTCAGAGTTGTTGTAGAGAGTGGGTAGGCTATGTTACTTATATATATGCATTTTGGGTATAGTAGGGCCATGTATGACCTTCTGTCAGTTATGCTACTCATAAAGGCTTTTAGACTTGGGTCATATGTACAGTTGTTTTATATGGCCTTGTCGGCCCTCCTATTGGTCAGTTGATATAAATAATGTGGCATGTGTCTGTCTTATATATGCATATATGTTTTTGTTGTAATCCTTTTACATGTTATATTCAGGTTGTCCTATGAATGTCATTTTGAGGCCTTGTCAGCCAAGGCGCTTTGCATGTCCAGGTTATGTTTCAGAGGTGGTACACTCAGGACGTTTGGACATTGGGTGTCGGACACACCTCCTAAGGCTGCAGTATGACAAACTTTGATGTGACACTTTGTATTTTTCATGCTACTATGCATTGCAAGTACAGTAATGAGAACCAGGAGAGGTAAGATCCCTTACGCAGATATTAAAGGTATTAGACAAGTTTTAAGTAAGTGGCATATGAGGTTGAGGCTAAATGAATCAAAGGAAACACTTGTTGAAGAAGTTTTCCAAAGGAAAGTGGATTGTAATAGCCCATAGTTTTGGGGTAAGACTAGGAGTGTCATGCCCCAAACCCGACCGTGCACGTAATAGGCATCTGATGCTATGAATAACATCAAAAGCACCTTATAAAAACATTTAAATGTTTATTCTATTTCGTTATCGATTTATAACAAGTCATAAAAGGTTTAAGCATGAACATGGTTAACTTAATAAAATTAACGGAAGTCTAATATGGATATTAAGTGTCATATGAGGTTGAGGCTAAATGAATCAAAGGAAACATTTGTTGAAGAAGTTTGCTGAAGGAAAGTGGATTGTAATAGCCCATAGTTTTAGGGTAAGACTAGAAGTGTCACGCCCCAAACCCGACCGTGCACGTAATAGGCATCCGATGCTATGAATAGCATCAGAAGCATCTTATAAAAATATTTAAATGTTTATTCTATTTCGTTATCTATTTATAACAAGTCATAAAATGTTTAAACATGAACATGGTCAACTTAATAAAATTAACGGCAGTCTAATATAGATATTAAATCATAAAATATGACAAAGCCTCAGCAAGTCATACGAGACTATAAACATCTACCAAAAATCTAACAACTATTTGTGGAGCTTCTAAGATAAATAAATGAGTATCTAACTTCGGGATGCAGCCCAGAACTAAAATAAATAGCCAAATAAAGTTAAGATGATAACCCATAAACAAGCATATGGGTTCACCAAATAATCCAGAAAGCATCAAGTTCTACTATACGGTATGCATATCACAAACTTGCTTCTCTACGTTACCTGACCCACCATAAAAATAACAATGGTATGCTTGCGTATTGGGTACTCAGTGAGTGTCTAAGCCGCAATAGTTAACAAAACCAAAATAATTTAGAAAAATTAGTAAAAATAGTATTAATGAAATAATTCGAAATCCAAAGGTACAATATGACATCAAGCTTAGTAAAATTCAACAAAAGAAACAAATAACGAAGAATACATCAAGTTAAACTAATTTAGCATCCACCATATTAAGTCTTTCACTCACAATTCCAGAAATCATCAACAAGGAAATTTATGGGCAACCAATGAACTAACAAATATCAACTCACTTGCGAACAACCATTTGATACAGTGGGGATTTATCCCACGAAGGCTAATCGTCCTCTAGACTAGCACAACAATAGATATACTGGGCTACACGCCTCAGAGGTCAATATCTTATGGACTGACACAACAATACTAAAAGTGATATGTTAGGATCCATAATGGCTAATCATCATCTGGACTAGCACAACTATCCCATACAGGACCAAACACAAACAAGTACAAGTTATATTAGCCGAATTCAGTTCTCAAGTCATGAGTCATTTTAGGAGCCTTGTTTCAATCACTTGTTAGTTTCAAATTCAAGAAAGCTCATTCAACGGGTGAAATATGTTTAAACCCTTAACCTTTAGAAAATAATTTCAATCATCCCAAAATAGGGAAAAACAAGCTCAATCAAAGTAGTGTATCATGCAAAAGGTTTGATGTGGGTTTGACCCTACACACTCATGACCTTGTTTAAAATCATCTTCAAACCAAAACAAAATTGAATGAAGAACAACCACCAACAAAGGGTTTCACATGTATAAACAATCAAAGAGGATTGTTTTAATTCTAGGCATACCTCAATTTCCACTCAAATGTATTCCTCCAAGTTCAACAATTGTTCTACTATTAATTAGGATGATAAAGATTAGAACTTTAATCTAATTTCATCCATCTTACCCCCTCTAGTGAAAAACTAGGGTTTCTATGTCTAAAACATGTTCTTGAATTCATATGTATCATCCATGAATTCTTGTTGTTTCTAATACTCTACATTAGTCTAAATTCTCTCAATAACCTCAGTAAATGCCAAGGAATATACCTTTAAGAGATTTCCCAAATTCTCCTCCAATTCCTCTTTCTTCGATTTTTAAGAATCTATGGTTTTGAAGGATGAACTAGTGTTAATTTAATGATAGATTGATGTAATAATGTCGACGATTGATTAAGAACTTACCTTCGATGTTTTGGGGAAGCCTTAGGGTTTTTTCCTCACAAAATGATGGTTTAGAACGAAGTCTTGAATGGTTGTTAAATGATTTTTCAGACTAAGCGTTGAATTTATAGGACACTATTTGGACGCCCTACCTCGCTAAGTGAGGTCCATAGCTAGGCATTGTTGAAAAATGCATTTTGGAAAATGCATTTTGGACACCCCACCTCACTAGGCGAGGTCTATAGCGAGGTGTTGTCTCTCTTTGGGCTTCGCTTAGCGAGCTGCCCTGTTCGTTTTACACAGACAAATTTTGAAAAGTCATTCGGACACTCCACCTTGCTAAGCGAGGTGTTGTCTCTCTGGGCTTCTCTTATCGAGCTCTTACATCCAATTTACACCGTCCAAATTTTACGTTTTTTAAGTTTATCGATAGCATTCTATAAAATGGATGTAACTCCTAGCACACAGTTTTATTTGAGTTATGCCAAATATGGTTCGAAAGGTATTTCAAAGACCTACCACTTTCATGTTTTGAGTTTTCTCAGATGCTTAACATAAATATCGGGAAATTGGGTACAAGTGAAAGATATCTCATACTTAAACTAATTTAAGAATTTTTACGAACTCTCTTGTTTGGTTTTACTTTAAAACGACTATCTATCACCAGAATTCACCCAGAGTAGTTCACATAGCTAAAATGACTCGTTAACACTCAATTAATTTGTTCACACCATACCCAAATTTGTGGAATATTACATTATCCCCTTCTCAGGATCATTCATCCATGAATGAAAGTTATGGCCTAAGATTTTTGCTAAACCTCAAATTTTTGAAATTAACCAAGTTTCTTTACAAAACTAGATATTCCCCGAAGACCAAATATAACCTAACAACCCAACATTAACGATATAGTCCTCACAGGGACTCCCACAACTATATCATTCAAACCTAAATACGAAAATAAGAAATTCATATCGTTAATCTATACTTTCGCAAGAATTCGATAACCCTAAGGTTCAATAAATACCGGTGATACGGAATAAGTGAGGGTATCTCTTTTTCATGTCCTCCTCTGCCTCCCAAGTCACTTCTTCTGTATTATGATTTCGCCATAAGAGATTAACCAAATATACCTATTTCATTCTCAACCTCCTAACTTGACGATCTAGGATTTGCACAGGTTCTTCTTCAAAAGACAAACATTCGTTAATTTCAATCTCTTCATGAGTCAAGATATGAGAAGGATCATGTTTATACAACCTCAACATCAAATTGTGAAAAACAGGATGCACTATAGACATCCCAAATGGTAAATTTAAATCGTAAGCCTCTTTTCCAGTTCTTCTCACAATTTTATAAGGGCCAATAAAATGAGGGCTAAGCTTACCCTTTCTACCAAAATTCACCACTCCCTTTATAGGTCATACTTTCAAGTATACCTTATCACCCACGGCGAACTCTAGTTCGCGATGCCTCATATCTGTGTAAGACTTCTAACGGCTTTGAGTTGTCTTCAATCGTTGTACAATGAGTTCACCTTCTCGATTGCTTCATGAACTAAGTTAGGACCCAATGGTTATACTTCAGTGGGTTCAAACCACATAATTGGAGATCTACACCGTCTCATAAAAAGAGCCTCATAAGGAGCCATTTGAAAACTTGACTGATAACTGTCATTGTAAGCAAACTCCACAAGAGGTAGATGCTCATCCCAATTACTTCCAAAATAAATTGCACATGCTCTCAACATGTCTTCGAGAGTTTGAATAGTTCTCTCTGCCTACCCATCCATATGTGGATAGAAAATAGTGCTCAAATTCACTCAAGTTTCTAAACCTTCTTAGAACGATCTCCAAAAGTGAGCAGTAAATTGTGGGCCTCTGTCAGATATGATGGATGTTGGAATTCTATGTAATCTGACTATTTCCTTCAAATACAACTTTGCATAACTTTCTATAGTATCTATCATTTTTACAGGAAGAAAATGTGCAGACTTTATGAGTCTATCCACGATTACCCAGATTGAGTCGAACTTGGCCTTTGTGCGGGGTAAACCCATGACAAAGTCCATATTAATCATCTCCCACTTCCACTGGGGATCTCTATATTCTTAGGCAAACCACTAGGCCTTTGGTGTTCGGCCTTTACCTGTTGGCAGTTCAAACACTTAGCCAAAAATTTAGCAATATCCACCTTTATGCTCTTCCACCAATAGTGTTACTTCAAATCCTTATACATCTTTGTACATCCCGGATGCACAGAATAATTGGAACTGTGTTCTTCCACCATCAACTCTTGTCGGAGACCATCAACATAAGGGGCACATAAGCATCCTTATAACCTTAGAACGTCATCGGCAGCACCAACAGTGAATGGGGTGTACTCACCCTTTCCCATTCCATCTAGCAGCTTTACCAGAAGTTCATCCGCATACTGTTTAGACTTAATCCTTTCCATAATATCATATCATGCTTGAATAATTTCCACTAACTCACCATCTTCCATTTCATCTAGTCAGACCCCAAGACTAGTAAGTCATTGGATCTCACTGCCCATCGACATCTCATGAGCATGTAAATATGCTAATGTACCTATAGATTTCCTGCTCAATGCAATCATCAAAAACATTTGCTTTAATAGGATGATACAAGATGTTCAAGTCGTAATCTTTTAACAACTCCAACCATCTCTTTTGTTTGAGATTCAATTCTACTTCTTGAAGATATATTGTAAGCTCTTGTGATCCGTGAAAACATCACAATGCTCACTATACAAGTAGTGACGCAAACTATATAGAGCAAAAACCACAATAGCTAATTCTAAATCATGAATTAGGTAATTCTTCTCATGCTTCTTCAATGGTCGCGAAGCATAGTCAATAACCTTACCTTTCTACATCACGCACAACCCAAACCAATTCTGCAAGCATAACAATTGACCACATAACCACCAAACCCTGAAGCTAGTGTTAATCTCACCTTAAGTTATTGGAAACTCTTTTCACAGGCCCCATACCATTGGAACTTAGAAGTCTTCTGTGTCAACTTAGTCAGTGGTGTGGCTATAGATGAGAAACCTTCCACAAACGTCCAGTAATAACTCACCAAATGCAAGAAGCTACAAATATCCATTGCACTCGTGGGTCTAGGTCAATCCCTAACTGCCAAAATATTCTGAGGGTCTACTTTGATACCCTCGCTAGACATTACATGACCCAAGAATGACACAGAGTTAAGCCAAAACTCACACTTAGAAAATTTAGCATAAAGTTTATTCCCTTAAGTGTCTTCAAGGTTATCCTCAAGTGACTTGCATGTTCCTCATGACTCATCGAATACACCAGAATATCATCAATAAAGACAATAATGAAACAATCAAAAAAAGTTTGAACATGCGATTCATCAAATACATAAATGCAGCAGGGGAATTAGTCACACCAAAGGACATTACCAGAAATTCAAAGTGTCCATAACGAGTAGGAAAAGTTGTTTTTGGAATATCCTGCTATTTTATTTTCAACTAATGATACCCATACCTCAAGTCAATCTTAGAGAAGAACTTAGCACCTTGAAGTTGGTCGAATAGGTCATCTATCCTAGGAAAAGGATATTTATTTTTAATAGTCATCTCATTTAGTTGACGATGATCAACACATATTTAATGAGAACCATCCTTCTTTATGACGAATAGAACTGGAGCACTCCAAGGTGAGGTACTTGGAAAAATAAATCCTTTATCCAGCAAGTCCTTCAATTGATCTTTCAATTCTTATAACTCTGGATAGAGATCGATTGAGTATCAGTAAAGACATCAATCCCAAAATTAATAACTCTATCAGGTGGAATACTTGGAAGATCCTCTGGAAACATTTCAGGAAATTCATTAACTATGGGAACAAATTGGAATTCAGGTACTACGGCTTGAGTATCATTGACAACAACCAGATAATAAATACATCCCTTTGAGATCATTTTAAGAGCCTTGAGATAAGAAATAAACCTACATCAAGGCTTAGCAATTTCACCTTTCCACATAATGACTGGTTCATAAGGGAATTCAAATTGAACTAGCTTATATTAGCAATCCATTACCATAATCACGTCAAAATCTACCATCTCAAGTTCAAACAAATCAGCTATAGTCTCATGACCTTTAACTACCACTACATAATTTTTATAGACTCCAAAAGCAATAACGGGAACACCAGCAGGGGTATCCACATAGAAGGATTCTAACAATAGTTTGGTCTCTACTCAAAAATCAAGAGAAAAATATGGTGTCACATAGGAAAGATTTGAGCCTGGATTAATCAACAAATACGCATCAAAAGAGAAAATAGTGAGAATACTTGTGACCACAACATCTAAGGCTTCAGCTGTCTCTTTATGAGACAAATTATAAAGTCAAGCTTGTCCCCCGTCAACTGTGTTTGAAACCGCTTTATTAGCCTCATTACCATGAGCATTGGGAGCATTATTAGCATTACACGCAGGCAGATTCTTAGCAGCAATAAAAGCAGATGAATTATTTCTCTGGCTAGAAAAGTTAGCCATTTCAGGCAACCACTTCCTGCAATCTTTCTTGATATGACCCTTTATGCCACAATGATTACAAATATGATCCTCCCATCTAGATGAATGTTGGTTACCACATTGCGAATATCTTTTCTGAGTTGTGTTCCTCTCGTCTTGTCTGCCTGACGGAACACTGACACTAGAATAGGCGCCAAATCAACAGGTGCAGAATGCCCTCTCATTTGTGCCCCATTATGCGAACCACTAAAACCACCCATAGACCGGGCATTCTTATTTTGTTCCCTTTCTAACAACCTCTTCTCTTGTTGTTCAGGGAACCAAATAAGGATGAAAACATACAAGTAAGGGACATAGTAGCAACAATACATATAGACTAAATATGTGGCACCAAACTATACACAAACCTGGTCAACTTATGCTTCTCACTCAGAATCATGTACTAGAGTATCTTGCTAGACGGGTAAACCTCAAACGATACTCACGAACAGATATAGTTCCCTGCTCGATTTTCTCGAACTTACTAGCTAGAGCATATTGCTCTTCATCAGACGGGAACCTCTCCACAAGTGCCCCCTCGAATTCAGGCCAAGTTGGAACCGGAGCATTGATACCTCGCTAAGTCTCCCACATTTCAAACAAGGCATGAGCAACATCCTTCAACTGAAATGTTGTGAATTCCACAGCTTTAAAACCATGGGAACTGATTGCCCTTAGAGCCTTGAAATGCCTCATGCATATAGTGCTGGGGATCATCTTCCTCTCGCGAACCAAAGAACTTAGGTGGATTCAGCCCCAAAATGTGCTTAAGTGTCCATCTAGTTGAAGTGTCGGATCCACACCCCCACTCTACTGTTGGGATGCCACCAGGATGGTGAGAATTTGGATTACGGTTTATATCGATCCTATTTCAGTCCTACCCGCAGCAGGGGCCGATGAAATAGGTGGAGCCCGAAGTGGTGCTTGATTTCTATTATCATTTTTAGTGCCAACATTTTTCTCAATAGTGGCATAGTTTGTGATCTTGATAGGTCATCCACATATGAGGAACAAGTAGCAACATTGTTCCCTTCATTAGCAACCCCCACACTAGTTAAATGCATTTATGCAAGGCACGAATTAACGAACACGTCAGAATAACCCTAAAGGAAGTTCAAGCTCAATAACACAATCTAGAATTAAGAAGAATGAGAAACACCTATGAAAGTCCTGGTATTCTTTCGATCATGCAGGTGATTAGACTGCACGAGGAAGACTTCATTAGACAGAGCTCCACATACACAAACAACTCCTAGGACACATCTAAACCTAGGCTCTGATACCAAAGTTGTAATGCCCCGAACCCAACCCTAGACATAACTAGCATTCGATGCTATGAATAACATCGGAAGCACCTTATACAAACATTTAAACATTTATTCTATTTTGTTACCTATTTATAACAAGTCATATAAGGCTTAAACATGAACATGCTCAACTTAATACAATCAGCAGAAGTGTAATATTTATATTAATTTATAAAACGTGGAAAAGCCTCAGCAAGTCATACGAGACTATAAACATCTGCTAGAAACCTGAAAACTATATATGGAGCTTTTAAGAAAAACAAAAGAGTATCTAACTATGGGACGCAACCATGAACTACAATAAATAGCCAAATAAAGATAAGATGATGTCCCATAAACAAGCATATGGACTCAACAAATAATCCAGAAAGCAGCAAGTTCACCTATCTGGTATGCGTATCACGAACCTGCTTTTCTACGTTACCTGACATACCATCAAAAACAACAATGGTATGTCTGAGTACTAGGTACTCAGTGAGTGTCTAAGGCGCAATAGTTAACAAAACCAAAATAAGTTAGAAAATCAGTAAAACACTATTAATGAAAACAATTCAAAATCCAAAGGTAAAAGTATGACATCAATCTTAGTAAACTTCAACAAAAGCAACAATAACGAAGAATACATCAAGTTAAACTCGTTTACCTTCCGCCATATTAAGTCTTTCACACACGAAATCTAAAATCATCAAAAACCCAACTTATGGGAAACCAAATAATTAACACATGCCAACTCACAAGTGAACAACCAATTTGATACACCAGGAATTTATCCCACGGAGGCTAATCATCCTCTAGGCTAGCACAATAATAGATACACTGGCTACACACCTCGATGCTCAATCATCCTCTAGACTGACACAACAATACTAAAAGTGATATGTTAGGATCCATAACGGCTAATCGTCATCTAGACTAGCATAACTTTCCCATACATGACCGAACACAAACAAGTACAAGTTATGTCATATTAGCTGAATTTAGTTCTCTAGTCATGAGTCATTTTAGGAGCTTTGTTTCAAGCACTTGTTAGTTTTAAATTTAAGAAAGCTCATTCAACGGGCGAAACATTTTTAAACACTTAACCATTAGAAAATAATTTCAGTCATCCCAAAATGGGGCAAAATAAGTTAAATAAAAATAGTGTGTGACGCAAAAGGTTCGATGTGGTCTTGACCCTACACACGCATGACCTTGTTTAAAATCATCTTCAAACCAAAAATAAATTCAATGAACAACAACCACCAACAAAGGGTTTCACGTGTATAAACAATCAAAGCGGATTTTTTTTAATTCTAGGCACACCTCAATTTCCACTCAAACGTAATCCTCCAAGTTCAACAATCATTCTACAATTAATTATGATGATAAATATTACAACTTTAATCTTATTCCACCCATCTTACCCCCTCTAGTGAAAAACTAGGGTTTCTATGTCTAAAACATGTTCTTGAATTCGTATGAATCACCCATGAATTCTTGTTGTTTCTAATACTCTACACTAGTCTAAATTTCTCTCAATAACCCCAGTAAATGTCAAATAACATACCTTTAAGTGATTTCTCAAAGTCTCTTCCAATTCCACTTTCTTCGATTTTCAAGAATCTATGATTTTGAATTATGAATTAGCGTTAATTTAATGAGAGATTGATGTAATAAAGATGAGAATTGATCAAGGTCTACCTTGGATTTTTTGGGGAAGCCTAGGGTTGTTTTATCTCAAAAATATGGTTTAGAACAAAGTCTGGAATGGTTGCTAAATGACTTTTCAGACTAAGTGTTGAACTTATAGGACGTCTCATTTGGACGCCCCACCTCGCTAAGCGAGGTCCATAGAAAGGTGTTGTCTCGCTCTGGGCTTCACTTAGTGAGCTTCCCTGTCTGTTTTACAGTTAGATGATTTTTTGGAAAAATGCATTTTGGATACCCCACCTCGCTAGGAGAGGTCTATAAGTGAGGTGTTGTCTCGCTCTAGGCTTCACTTAGCGAGTTGCCCTTTACACTTTATACTTGGATGAATTTTGGAAAAGTCATTTGGACACTCCACCTCGATAAGTGAGGTCTATAAGTAGGTGCTATCTCGCTCTGGGCTTCGCTTAGCGAGCTCTTACGTCTGTTTTACACTTAGTGAAAATTAAGGTTTTTCAACTTGTCGAAAGTGTTTAGTAAAATGAGCATAAATCCTAGCACATAGCTCTGTTTAAGGTTCGACATATATGGTTGAAAAGGTATTCAAAGACCTACAACTTTCATGTTTTGAGTTTTCTCAGTTTCTTAACGTAAATACCCGAAAACTAGGTATAAGTGAAAGCTATCTCAGACTTCGACGAATTTAAGAATTTTTATGAACTCCTTTATTTATTTTTGACTTTGAAAAGACTATCTATCCCCAGAATTTATCATGAAAGGGTTCACATAGCTAAAATGACTCGTCAACACTCATTTAATTCGTTCACACCTAAATCGAATTTACAAAATGTTACAAGGAGTGCATAATATACTAAAAAGGTCTTGTTATAGAAAGCTGTAAAACAAAAGTTGGCAAAAGTCACCGCAAGTTACATTCATAATTCTATTGAAATTTGGGTCAAATCTCACCGAACATTTCTCCCAATATACTAGAAGTTACGGGGTGAACCACCCACAAAATTGAATCTCTATGAGTCTAGCTTCCAATAAATTAAACTATTCATCGATATAATGTCAGAGTAGAGAGATATTTACATTTTCATGAGACTACGCAAACAGCCCCTTTGGGACCCACTTAAGGCGGTGGAAAACCCATATTTCCTATTAAAGTGGTGGCTTCGTCCTCATTCACCATTCTTACAAGATCTGGATTAAAACAGCCCCAAGATCCTATCTAAACATATCCCCATGGTTTCGAAGCAAAACTAAGGCCAAACCACCCATGTCCAACACAAAAGTTTTGTAGACCTTTAGGAGAACACTTTTATGGTGTTGTTGTTGAAGTTGAGAGTTCTTTCTAGTTGAATAAGATCTGTTCTAAGGTTGTTCTTTCTGTGTGAGGTAAGATTCTTCACCTCCTACTTGTATTTGAGGTGTATTCAAGTCCTCGCTAAGTTGTAAGGATGGGAATGTTACAGGATAGAACTTACCGTGTTTGTAGTATTGTTGTATCTTGTTAGCCTATTTGGTGGTGTTCTTCTGATGGTTTTAAGGTTAGAAAATCTTGTATATGTGTTTGTTTGTCTGTTGGATATGTTAGTCTTACTTTTATGGAGTTGAAAAAGTGAAAGAAATACGGGAGGTGATATCTATATCATTGCAAATAAGTTTGTCGCTCATTTATATCAATTTTTAGCTTATGTAGCTTAAAAATAATTTTCTTATCATTTGTTGTAGATTGAGGTGATAAACGGGCTGAGTTTGACGTCATGTGTTAAGTAATCGACAAAGTTATGTTAATTCTATCCTTTCATTCTTTTGAAATTACCCGTATGTAAACGAATGTCCTTCCAAAATGATTCTACTCATGATTAGATAGAAATGCTTATGTCCTTCACTCAATTGAAATGGCTTACTTATTTATATTAAGTCTCATCTTATTTTCTCAGTTTGAAATATATATTGATATGTTAGCTCATAATGATAGTCGGAGGTGTAATGACCTTACGTCATTCCGATAAGTTCATAATGATTCCATGTCTCTCATGCCTGTATAAATATATATGTATAGGATATGAATTCACACTCCGAGATATAATCGGTGGGTACGACACCTAGTGTGCGCTATATATATATATATATATGTATATATTCACACTCTGAGATATAATCAGTGGGTACGACACCTAGTGTGCGCTATATATATATATGTACATATATATATATGTGTATGTATATATATATATATACATATATAGTTGTTATTATGATGATGATGATTATCCTAGAGAGCGACTTATATATATATATATATATATATATATACTAAGTATTATGATACCCACATAGGCTTATGGCGTTATATACGCACATGACTCATAATGGCATTATATACGCATATATATTGTAAATTGCATATCATGGCCCATAGTGGCAAGTCTCGAGTTACAAGTTGATCCTTCTTGACACTTTATATTGATGTTTTATTTATGCTCTCATATACCTTTCATATTCAGCACATTATTCGTACTGACATCCCTTTTGTCAGGGGACATTGCGTTTCATGCCACCAGGTTCAGGTAGATAATTGATGAGCCTTCTCAGTTGGTTCTCAGCTCGGTTGTGATTGGTGCACTCCTTTTATTGTGGAGTTGTTGTTTGAGTTTTACTATGCTATTATATTCATGTTATGGGTGTGGTGGGACCCTGTTCCAACCTTATGATGATAATTCTACTCTTAGAGGCTTGTAGACATACGTCTTGTGTATGATGTCATGTATGGCCTCGTCGGCTTATGTTCTATTATTTAGACTTCATGGTGGCCTTGTTGGCCCTAATCTATATATATACACTTATTAGGTTGGTAATATCAGTTGCTTATAGCTTTGGATTTCATCCAGTCTACTATGGAGGCCTTTACGGCCTGTTTTCTTATTAAGATGTATGGCAGGTCATGTATGTAGTACTCGGTAAGTAAGGCCTGGGTTTCGGACACCCCCCAAGGTTAGTGTATGACAAATTGGTACAAGAGCAGGTCATTTCCTAGGGAGTCTGCAAGTTGTGTCTAGTAGAGTCTTGTATATGGATGTGTTATGCACCTCACTTATAAACAGAAGGCTATAGGGCATAGCAGGTGAGGATTAGGAGTTGAACACTTATGACTCGGCTCTATCATACGATCTAGATAAAGAAGGAAAGTAACCATCCTAAATGCCTTATAGCCTTCTATTTATAAGTGTGGTGCATAACACAAACATAAACAAGACTCTACTAGATATGACTTGTAGACTCCCTAGGACACCAGCTCTAATACCATGTTTGACACACCCAAACTTTGGGGGGAAGGGTGCAGCTGGCACCCAATGCCTGAACGGCTTGTGTGTACCACATGTATATCATAACCTGAATATGAAACCATTTGGGCTGACAAGGCCTTAAAAGACAATTATACAGAAGATAACAATCCTGAATAAGTGATAGCCCAAACTAATATTCATATATATCACAAGGCCATAGCAAGTATACTAACAGTTGACAAGGGCCGACAAGGCCAAAGAAAAACATATACATATACAACAATCTCTAGTCTGCAAGCCTCGACGAGTACTATGACATGTCAACAGGTCAAGATAGGGCCATGCCATACCCAAAACATGTATATACATGAACAAAATGCCTACCAACTCTGTATAGTAACTCTGGAGAAGTGGAGTGCGACAATCAACAGCTGAATCTGATAACCTACTAAAGAGGTGCGTCCATCTATCTACTTGTACCTACGGGCATGAAATACAGGGCCCCAGCAAAGGGGATGTTGGTACAAAATAATGTACTGAATATGTAAGGCATAATAAAAGGTAAATGAAACATCAATGAATAAAGAAAACCAAACGAAAGAACTTGTAACTCAAAAGTGCCTTTGTGGACCATAATATACAAATTTAAAAACCAGGGAATACTCTTGCTACTCGTCAGAGTGACATAAGGTCATTACACCTCCGACTATCCTTGTGCAGATATCTTGTCACGTGTTACTCTTCCATCTAACTCCAAACAGATGATAGATAATGTTATCGACTTAACTTTTAGGGAAAACCAATAATGAACCTTATTACGTTGACATAAGAAGGATACTTAGAGATACGGAAAGTAACTTCAGCAATGGATAGATAAAGTACAATAACAACTTGACAATATGAATTACAAATACATTCTTAAGGCTAATAATAGAGAGTTTGTTAGATATCATTGTGTACGTGTGGTTTCGTATCTATCATGCCAAAAAGAAATAAGTGAGCCTTACATACCGTGTTGTATAGCCTATATGGGTTCCAGGGTTCCTCGAGTGTTTTACGAGTGATTATCTACATTATATAAATGATTGATATCAACACCGGATTCCAAACTTACAAGAATACTCATTTGAACATTTTATGGAACACCTTATGTTCATGAAGTCTACTAAAGTTTTTACATCGAAATTTACATGATTTCCTATACTACAACTTCATATCAACATTACTCCATATCCAAAACATCATCAACACCTCAACAACTTCATAACATATTCTCAATTCATATAATTCAGCCCAACAATCATACAATTCTAGTTCAAGGTTTCCACGATTTAGTTTAGGAGAATCTTCAAACAATTCACTCCAAAACCTTAATTGATCATAAGGGTAGTTAAAGGAAGATGAAAGTTACCTTAAAACACAAGAATTTTTCCAAATCAAAGGCTATTTCATTGCCAAGTTTTCATCCAAAGTTGATACAATGAGAAGAAAGACGGTTTACGATGATTATGAAGTTCTCTACGTTGTATTTACTTGAATTGTGTTTAGATTTAAGCCTAGGATGATAAAGGACCTTAAAGAGGATGTTTAGGGTGATTTAGAAACTAAAGGAAATGTAAAATTAGGTCTCAAGATGAATGGATCGTATTTATACAAGAGAAAGATTTTTCACCGCCTAGAGGTATGGCCAGATGTATGGAACGTACATAATTGTACTGACCGCTCAGCTGGTCCGTACTTCTTGGACAGAACATCCCCAAGGTCTACATAGTTGATACGGTCCCCCTAGCATATTTGTACGGGTCATACATATTGTAAGGTACATACCTCTATTGTATAATGAGAAATTTGTCAGAATTTTGTGAAATGTATTCTATTCGATTCGTTTAACTTCCATACTTTCTGTTACTTCTCTAAAATAGTCTTAACTCGTCATTTCCTTTCGGTAAGGTCTCATATATTCTCAGAGCGCAAGAGTTAGTCAATGCCACATCTTGATACAAAACTATAAGGTATGTTAGCATTTCCCCCTTAAGAATATTCGTCCTCAAATGTTGAGATAGTGTATCTTTAGGATTTTGACTCTTAAGGATTTCTATAAATTTCGGCAGAGTTTCATCTATAAACAGGAATATCCAAAACCTATAAAGCACTCCAAAACACATATCTAATGCCACAAAAGGCCACAAACAACAAAACATAATAATATTGGTCTCACACGTCCATCCATCTACTTAGAAATTGAAATAGTTAGCCATAACTGACCTCAACTGTCATATCTGAAGGCTGGGCAGCATCTGATATGTCAATATCAACAACATTGCCTATACAAGGTAAACAAGATTAGTTTAATATATTAAGATTGGGATAGGGAAATTGTATCGCATGAGTATCGATATAAACTTGCGGTCTCATATCTAACTTCCATACTTTTTGTTACTTCTCTAAAAAAGTCTTAACTCATCATTTCCTTTCAGTAAGGTCTCGTATATTCTTAGAGCACTAAAGTTAGTCGACGCCATGTATTGACATAAATCTACGAGGTGTAACATCCTTCCCCCTTAAGAACATTTATCATCAAATGATGAGATAGCTTATCTTTAGGATTTTAACTCTTAAGAATTTCTATAAATTTTGGTAGAGTTTCCTCTATAAATAGGACTATCCAAAACCTGCTAAGTACCCTAGACATATCCAATGCCACATAGGGCACAAACAACAAAACATAATAATATTGGCCTCACACAACCATCCATCTACTCATAAATCAAAATAGTTAGTCGTAACTCACCTCAACTGTCATATGCCAAAGTTTGGGCAGCATCTGCTATGTCAGTATCAACAACATTTCCTATACAAGGTATACAAGATTAGTTTAATATGTAAGATTGGGATAGGGAAATTGTTTCGCACGAGTATCAATATAAACTTGCGATTTGAAATAAAGGAGGATAAGTTCGTAGCTTTGGGACTTGATTGTCTAAGATAGAAACTGGAGTCTAGTTATATGATAAATCATCTGTAACCTGAACATCCACTATAGGAGTGATACGGGAGGGATCGCGTATGTATTTTTGAAGCCTGGATACGAGGAATATTGGATGAACTGCTTACAACTCCAGTGGTAACTCAAGCCTATAAGCCACCTTCCAGTCATCTAGACAATTTTATATGGCCCAACATACCTGGGCTAAGCTTGTCCTTCTTGCCAAATCTTATCACGCCCTTCATAGGCGATACTTTCAGGAATACATAATTGCCAATAGAAAACTCTAGATCTCGGTGTCAATTGTAAGAATAGGACATATGTTAACTCTTGGCAGTTAATAATTGCTCCAGAATCAACTTTACCTTTTATACTGCTTGTTGTACTAAATCATCTCCCAACAACTTTGCTTCTCCCACTATGAACCAACCAATAGGAGATCTAAACTTCCGCCCATAGAACGATTCATATGGAGCCAGCTGAATACTATAATGATAAGCAAACTCGATAAGCAACAAATAATCTTCCCAATATCCCTTGAAATCTATGACACATGCTTATAACATATCTACGAGCATCTGAATAGTGTGCTAGTCCTGTCCATATGTCTACGGATGGAAAGTTATATTGAGATTAACTTGAGTACCCAAGCCTTTTTGAAAAGGACCTCTAGAAGTTAGTTGTAAAATGGGCACCTCTGTATGATATAATATAAACTAGGACTCCATGTAGGCGAACTATCTCCTTGACATATAACTTAGCATAATCGTCGGCCGAATAAGTAGTTCTAAAAGGTAGAAAATGAGTTAAGTTCATAAGTCTATCAATGATAACCCAGACAAAGTCAAACTTCCGACAAGAACTAGGCAACCCCGTAATGAAGTCCATATTGATCACTTCTCATTTCCATGCTGGAATCTTTATATTCTGAAGCAATCCCCTAGGTTTCTGATGTTCAACCTTAACATGTTGGTAATTCAGATATTAGGCCACGAACTCTGCAATATTTCCCTTCGAATCATTCCACCAGTAAATTTGCTAAAGATCATGATACATCTTAGTAGAACCTTGATAAATAGAATATCTGGACTAGTGAATTTCAGACATAATCTGCCCTCAGAGTCATCTAACATCACGTACACACAATCGACCTTTGTATCTAAGAACCCAGTCGCCTGACAACTCAAATAATTGTTGTTTTAGAAAAGAAATCCCTTCTCTTATTCTAACCAACACTGGATCTTCGAACTGCCTCGCTTTTACTTTCGCTACCAGGGATGACTCTGCAGTATTCTGAACTATATCATCTTTGTTATTGGTATTACCGTACATTCAGGATGGCTAACCAACATAGATCTCTGGCCAACTCCCAATTTATGAGCTTCTACATGATTCAAGATACCATAGAGTTATGGCTCAATATGTCGGCCATGATATTTGCTTTATCATGGTCATATAAGATGTCCACATCGTAATCTTTTAGCAACTCAATCTATATTTTTTGTCTCAAATTCAACTATTTCTTCCTAAATATATATACTATAGACTCTTATGATCAGTAAACAAGTCGACATGAACTTCATAATAATAATTACACCATATTTTCAGAGCAAATATCATAGCTACCAACTAAAGATCATGAGTTGGATAATTCTACTCGTCCTTCCTCAACTTCCTTGAAGCATATGCAATGACTGTGCTATATCAAAACACAACCTAAGGCAACTTTAGAAGCATCATAATATGCAACATAACCCTCTGAACCTTCTGGAAGTTCCAGAATAGGTTCTGAGGTCAGCCTACTCTTTAATTCTTAGAAGTTCTTTTCAAAAGCATCCGTCCACTGAAACTTGGCTGCCTTATGAGTCAACTTCGTCAATGGAGCAACAATAGAAAAAAATTCCACAAACCTCAGATAATATCCTGCCAAGCCCATGAAACTACATAATTCCATCGGAGTTGTGGGCCTTGGCCAATTCTTTACAGCCTCAATCTTCTGGCTATCAACTTTAATGCCCTCACCTGATAAGAAATGCCAACTGAATTCAGCCAAAACTCACATTTGGAGAATTTAGCATATAACTTATGATCGTGGAGCGCCTGTAATACTGCTCGCAAATGATCTGCATGTTCCACATCTGATTGAGAATACACAAGAATACCATCTATAAATATAATTACAAAGATATCCATAAATGTTTTGACACACGATTCATCAAATCCATAAAAGTCGTTGGTGTATTAGCAAGACCAAAGTACATAACAAGGAATTCAAAGTGATAGTATCTAGTCTTGTCGCCTAGTAGTAGGCATTGCTGAAAGTATAAACAAGATTAGGATTAAACGCTGAAAACTTACGACTTGGCTCTATTGCACAATCTAGATCAAGAAGGAAAGTAATCATCCTAAATGTCATGTAACCTCTTATTTATTAGTGTGGTGCATAACACACCCATAAACAAGACTCTACTAGACATGTCTTGCAGATTCCCTAGGACATACCGGCTCTAATACCAAGTTAGACACACCCCAACCTTGGAGGGGAGGTGGATGCGGCCAGCACCCGATGCCTGAACGGCCCGAATGTACCACCTGTATATCATAACTTGAAAATGAAACCATATGGGCTGACAAGGCCTCAGAATACAATTGTACATAAGATAATAATCCAAAATAAGTGACAACCCAAACTAATATTCATATATATCACAAGGCCGACAAGGCCATAACAGGTATACTAACAGTTGATAAGGGCAGACAAAGCCAAAGAAAAATATATAAATATACAACAATCTCTAGTTTGCAAGCCTCTATGAGTACTATGACATGTCAACAAGTCAATACAGGGTACTTCCATACCCAAAACATTTATATACATGAACAACAATGCCTACCAACTCTGTACAACAACTCCGGAGAAGTGGAGTGC
Source organism: Anisodus acutangulus (assembly GCA_029783415.1). Lineage (NCBI taxonomy): Eukaryota > Viridiplantae > Streptophyta > Magnoliopsida > Solanales > Solanaceae > Anisodus > Anisodus acutangulus. The sequence goes on from CM056494.1 coordinate 28,905,370, forward strand.
AAAAATCAATGGCTGAATCTAATAACCTACTGAGGAGGTGTGTCCGTCTATCTACCTGCCCCCGCAGGAATGAAACACAACACCCCAGTAAAAGGGACGTCAGTACGAATGAATGTACTGAATACATAAGGCATAAGAAAATGTATATGAAGCATCAATAAATAAAGGAATCCAAATGAAACAACCTATAACTCATAAGTGCCTTTGTGGACCATAATGTACATAAATGAAATGCAATCACGTATATAACACCGCAGGCCTCTGTGAGCAATACTTTTCATATAATATATCACATATATAATACCATAGGCCTCTGTGGGCAATATCATCAATATCATATATGTATAGTTGCGTATATAACGTCATAGGCCTCTGTGGGCAATATAAATATGTAATATATATATATAAGATGACCATTTAAGATCCAGGAAATACTCTTTCGACTCGTCGGAGTGACGTAAGGTCGTTACACCTCCGACTATCCTTATACAAATAACTTGTCACATGTTAATCTTCCATCTTACTTCATACGGACGATAGATAACATTATTGACTTAGCTTTCAGGGAAAACCTATAAAGAGCATTATTATGTTGACATAGGAAGGATACTCCAAGATACGGAAAGTAACTTCAGCAATGGATAGATAATTTACTAACAACTTGACAACATGAATTACAAATACTTTCTTAAGGCTAAGAATAGAGTGTTTGTCGGATATCATTGCATAGTTGTCATTTTTGTATCGCTCATGCCAAAAAGAAATAAGTGAGTCTTACATACCTTGTTTTACAGCCTATATGAGTTCCAGGAGACCTCGAGTGTTTTACGAGCAATTATCTATATTATATAAATAATTAATATCAACAATGGATTCAAAACTTACAAGAAAACACATTTTGACATTTTATCGAACACCTTATGTTCATGAAGTTTACTAAAGTTTTTACATCTAAACTTACATTAGTTTTAATACTAAAACTTCAGACCAACCTTCCGCCATATCCAAAATCTCATCAACACCTCAACAACTTCATAACATATTCTCAATTGAAATAATTCAGCCCAATAATCATACAATTCTAGTTCAAGGTTTATAAGATTTAGTTTAGGAAGATCTTCCAACAAATCACTCCAAACCTTAATTGATCATAAGGGTAGTTAAAGGAGGATGACACTTACCTTAAAACATAATATTTTTTCCAAAGCAAAGGCTACTTCACTGCCAAGTTTTCCTCCAAAGTTGATATAACGAGAAGAAAGACGATCTATGATGAATACATAATATGTTGGATTTACTTAAATTGTCTTTGAATTTAAGCCTAGAATGATTAGGGTCCTTAGAGAGGATGCTTAGGGTGATTTGAAAGCTAAAGGAAATGTAAAATGAGGTCTCAAGACGAATGGATCATATTTATACAAGAAAAATATTTTTCACCGCCTATAGGTACGGACCGTACATAATTGTACTGACCATTCATCTGGTCCATACTTCTTGGATAGAAAATCCCCAAGGTATACATAGTTGCTACAGTCCCCTGGCAAATTTGTATGGGTCGTACATAAATGTATGGTCCGTACCTCTACCATATATTGAGAAATTTGTCGGAATTTTGCGAAACATATTCTCTTCGATTCGTTTAACTTCCATACCTTTTGATACTTCTCTAAAATTTCTTAACTCATCATTTCCTTTTCGTAAGGTCTCGTATCTTCTTGGAGCACTAAAGTTACTCGATGCCATGTCTTGACATAAAACTACGAGGTGTAACATCTTTCCCCCTTTAAAAACATTCATACTCAAATGTTGAGATAGCGTATCTTTAGGATTTCAACTCTTAAGGGTTTCTATAAATTTTGATAGAGTTTCCTCTATAAACATGACTATTCAAAACCCGTTAAGCACCCTAGACACATATCCAACGCCACAAAGGGCCACAAATAACAAAACATAATAATATTAGCCTACTACGACCATCCATCTACTCAGAAATTGAAATAGTTAGCCATAACGCACCTCAACTGTCATATGCCAAAGGTTGGGCAATATCTGCTATGTCAGTATCAACAACATTTCCTATACAAGGTATACAAGATTAGTTTAATATGGAAGATTGGGATAGGGAAATTATATCGCATGAGTATCAATATAAACATGCGGTTTAAAACAAATTAGGATATATAGATTCATGTCTTCCTTAGCCTCCCACGTCATTTCTTCCACATTATTATTCAACCACAATACTTTAATAGAGTCTACTTCCTTAGTTTGTAGCTTGGGGACTTAAAGGTCAAGGATAGCAACTGGAATCTCCTTATATGATAAATTATCTGCAACATGAACATCCTCTATTGGAGTGATACATGAGGGATCGCCTATGTATTTCTGAAGCCTGGATACGTGGAATACTGGATGAATTGCTTACAACTCCAGTGGTAAATCAAGCCTATAAGACACATAACCAATCCTCTAGACAGTCTTATATGGCTCGAATTACCTAGGCTAGCTTGGCCTTCTTACCAAATATCATCACGCCCTTCATAGGTGATACTTTCAGGAGTACCTAATCGTCAATAGGAAACTATAGATCTCAGCGTCAATTGTAAGAATAAGACTTCTGCTGATTCTAGGCAGTTAATAATTGCTCCTGAATCAACTTTACCTTCTATACCGCATGTTGTACTAAATCAGGTCCCAAAAACTTTGCTTCTACCAAATTGAAACTTTCGTCCATATAACTCTTTATATGGAGCCAGCTGAATACTGGAATTATAACCGTTATTATAGGAAAACTCGATAAGCAGCCAATGATCTTCCCAACATCCCTTGAAATCTATGACACATGCTAGTAACATATCTTCGAGAGTTTGAATAGTGTGCTCATCCTGTCCTTCTATCTGCGAATGGAAAGTTGTACTGAGATTAACTTGAGTACCCAAGCCTTTTTGAAAAGGACCTCCAGAAGTTAGCTATAAAATAGGCACCTCTTTCTGATATAATAGAAATTGGGACTCCATGTAGGCGAACTATCTCCCTGACATATAATTTAGCATAATCTTCGGCCGAATAAGTAGTTCTGAAAGGTAGAAAATGAGTTAACTTCATAAGTCTATCAACGATAACCCAGACAGAGTCAAACTTCCGAAAAGAATGAGGCAACCCCATAATGAAGTCCATAATGATGACTTACCATTTCCATGTTGGAATCTTTATATTCTGAAGCAATACCCAAGGTTTCTGATGTTCAACCTTAACCTATTGGTAATTCATATATTAGGCTGCGAACTCTGTAATATTTCCCTTCATATCATTCCACCAGTAAATCTGTTGAAGATCATGATACATCTTGGTATAACCTTGATGAATAGAATACCTAGACTGGTGAATTTCAAACATAATCTGCCCTCTGAGTCCTCTAATATCACGTACACACAATCGGCCTTTGTATGTAAGAACCCAGTCGCCTGACAACTCAAATAATTGTTTCTTTTGAAAAGAAATCCTTCTCTTATTCTAACCAACTATGGATCGTCGAACTACCTCATTTTTACTTATGCTACCACGGATGACTCTGTAGTATTCTGAACTATATCACCTTCGTTATTGATATCAAGCAGCGACACATTTAGGATAGCCAACCTGCATATATCTCAGCCATCTCTAATTTAAGAACTTCTATATGATTGAAACTACCATAGACTTACGGATCAATGCGTCGGCCATGACATTTGCTTTATTGTGGTGGTACAAAATGTGTATATCATAATTTTTTAGCAACTCGAGCCATTTTCGTTTTCTCAAATTCAACTCTTTCTACCTAAATATATATACTATAAACTCTTATGATTAGTAAACAAGTCGACATGAACCTCATAAAGATAATGATGCCATATTTTTGTAGCAAATATCACAGCTCCCAACTAAACATCATGAGTCGGATAATTCTGCCCATGCTTCATTAACAGCCTCGAAGCGTATGCAATGATCTTGTCGTGCTGCATCAAAGCATAGCCTAAGTCAACTCTAGAAGTGTTACGATATACAACATAACCTTCTGAAAGTTCCAGAACAAGTGCTGAGATTAGCCTACTTTTCAATTCTTGGAAGCTCTTTTCAAAAGCATCCATCCACTAAAACTTGGTTGCCTTATGAGTCAACTTTGTCAATAGAGCATCAATAGAATAACATTATCCACAAACCTTCGATAATATCCTGCCAAGCCCAATAAACTACGTACCTCCATCGGAGTTGTGGGCCTCAGTGAATTCTTTACACCCTCGATCTTCTAGCTATCAATTTTAATGCCCTCATCTGATACTATATGCCCAAGAAATGCCACTAAATTCAGCCAAAACTCACATTTGGAAAATTTAGCATATAACTTATGATCTTGGAGCGTCTATAACACTGCTCGCAAATGATCTACATGTTCCGCCTCTTATTGAGAATACACCATAATGCCATCGATAATACAATTATAAAGTTATCTAGAAATGGTTTGGATATCTGATTCCTCAAATCCATGAAAGTCGCAAGTGTATTAGTAAGATCGAAGGACATAACTAGGAATTCAAAATGACTATATCTGGTCCTGAAAATAGTCTTGGGAATATATTTCTCCTTAACTCTCAACTGATGGTACTAAGACCTGAGATCGATCTTTAAGATATATTTAGTGCCCTGCAACTTATCAAACAAGTCATCGATCCTTAGGAGTAGATATTTATTCTTGATGGTAACCTTATTCAACTAATGGTAATCATTACACATCCTCAATGAATTATCTTTCTTGCGAAAAAACTACACTGGTGCACCCCACGGGGAAGTATTGGGCCTAATGAAGCCCTTTTCTAGAAGATCCTTCAGTTGTGCTTTCAACTCTGTCCGTTCAACAAGGGTCATTCTATACGAAGGAATAACTATAAGTTGGGTATCTGGAAGCAGATCGATGGAGAAGTCGATCTACCTTTTATGAGGAATACCCGGAAGTTCATCAGGGAATACATCAGAAAAATCATTAACAATAGGGACAAACTGAAGGGTCGGAGATTCTGCTTTGGCATTTTGCACTCGTAATAAATGATAAATATAACACTTTGAAATTATTTTTTGGGCCTTAAGGTAGGAAATAAACCTTCTTTTAGGTGTCGCTACTGATACAAGTAAGTGGTTCGCGGATTGGTTATAAACGGATCGACCCAAATTTGGGACACAAAGTGGGGTTCTTGGGTAGGGTATTTCTGCCGAGCAGTGTGGTGCTGGTGGTTGTTTTAGATAGTTTTAGAAAGAGTTGGGTTGAGGCATTTTGTGGGGATGTCACGAGTGTATTGATGGTGATGTTGATGGTCGGGACTTGGTGGTTAAGTGGTGGCAGGGTTATGGAAATAGACCAAAACAGTGAGGTCTCGGTAAGGGTGTTTGAGTGGACTGTTTGTGATTGTCGGGTTTGGACGGGGAGATGTGTGTGGCTTTGGGTCTTACTCTTTGTTGTGGGTGTTTGTGAGGTATTATGGGAGGTTAGGGTGATCATTATATAGTTGGTTAGGTAAGGATTGCACACGAGTTGCGAGTTGCAATCTCGGGTGAAGGATGGTTGAATTGGTTAAGTGTTGGTTCGGTCGATATGGTTTAAGTGAGGTACGGTCGATATAAGAAGGATAGAGACACGAGGTTTTTAATGCTCGAGTAGACACCAAGTAGAGGGTGGACAATTGGACAAGGACTTGATCGGGGTTGCTAAGTACAAGCCCGAATGCGAACCAAGTGAGGGTGGCCGGTAACCTTAAGAAAGACCCTAGGCTTGGGTTTGGTTGGATCACACAAGTTCCAACGTCCACTCGCACCAAGAGGGTTCCTTAAGATTGGGCTTAACTAGGTCACACAAGTCCTAACCAAAGTTATACTTAATGGACCTTAGCTTGGGTTTAACTAGGTCACACAAGTCCTAGCTTTAACTTACACTAAAGGGTTGGCTCACACAAGAAGCAAGGCCCACACAAGGACAAATCTAAGGTAGACAACACACAAGTTAAATAATTTAGAGAATGAGTAAAACTCAAGTTTATATTTAATCGACAACTCTGAAATTTACAAAATATCCTAAGGGTCTTATTTATAGTAACACATGGACATTTCTTGAAGAATAATAAAGGACACAAACTACACGGCCTAGGTGGGAACCAATGGGGAAGGGTTCGGGTTTACTTGGTGATCAAGGAACTTCTCAGACATTGTGGGAACAATGGGAAAGGTTTTGGTTTTACTTGGAGACAAGGATTAACCCAATTTCTTTCACACCCTTTTGTGGTTCTCATGTAGAAGAATGCATGAACTTGGTTCTTTCAAAAATCTCATCTTCTTGGAATATGTTTGGAAGCTTCCATTATTTGTATTTGCTTGGATGAATTATTCGGCCAACTCTTGATCTTCCCCTTGGCCGATTTTGATGTCTTCAAATAGCCAAATTCATGAACTAGTTGGTTCATGAATTTCCTTTTAGGAAGCCTTATCTTCTAGATCATTCTTGTCCTTGCCATCTTTTCCTTAACCTCTCAGCCTAGTCATCCCTTGAAAGATTTTTTGTCTTTGTCATCTTCTTCCCTATTACATGGCTTACTAACTGTGTCCTAATGGGAGCTAGGAGTTATTTACATGCTACATCATGTCCTAAGGACAACTACAAGCTAAGCTAGGAATTAAAGATAAGCTAAAAGAAACAAAATGGTCTTCGGCCAAGACCTACATACGAAGCCAAAAATAAAACATGTTTCTCGGATCTTCACGTGACAACGCCCACTCCACTCCATTTTCCATGCCACATTAGGCATGTAAGTGTAGATTGACAAGCCATCGTTGGCACCCTTAGTAAATCCCCTTTCGAGTTAGGTGGAGAGTTTAAGTCTGCGGGCTTTCTTGCATCAGCTACATTACTCTTTCACTCAATAACATGTTCGCCTAAAATTAAAATGAACAACTTTCGTCCAACAATCTATGTTAGCATAACAAGAAGTTAACCAATCCATACCCGTAATAATGTCGAAATCAACCATCTCCAATTCATTTAGATCATCTAAGGTATGATGATCGTAAATCATCATGTCACTTTCCCAATATACTCGCCTAACAATTTCGGATTTTCCAACCGACGTAGACACTTCAAACGGCTTACTCAATATCTCAAGTTCCTTACCAAACTTGCTAGCAATATAAGGAGTGGCATATGATAAGGTAGAGCTTGGATCTATCAATGCATATACATCAAAAGATGAGATGGATAATATACCTATAATCACATCAAGAGACGACTTTAGATCCAGCCGACCACCCAATGTGTAGATGTAGTTCTGCTGACTACCTGAGCTAGACGCTCGACCTCTACCTCTACCTCTACCTCTACCTCTACTAGCCGACGTTCGAGTACCCCATACACGAGGGCATACTGACGAATAATAAGAAGCTACAGATCCTATCGGTTGTGGCATACTACTTCTGCTCCTCATCAGGCAATCCCTGACAATATGACCTGAATAACCATGAGCATAACAAACATTTGTTCCCCGACAGCACTGCACTGGATGAGCCTTACCACACTGATCATAATGAGGAAAATTCAGCCTCATCTAACTAGCATCCCTTCTATATTGGGGGCTTGACGCCTGTGAGCTCTAACTCTGACCAAAATAACTAGATCGATCATGACGATGGCCCTGGAACTATTGAGGTAAATTGGCTACTGAATGGGAGGGTCATCTAAGAAATGATGGCCTAAACCCACCTATAAACTCCCCTATATCACTTGCAGACCGAGCCCTCTTATGCAAGCCCTTATCCCGCTCTTGATCGGTTTACTGTTGCCTCTTACGATCCTCCAGATTTTGTGCATAAGTTTGAATGCGAGCAATATCCATATTCAAATTTAGAGAGGCCATAGTACATTCATTAACCAAATGCAACTTTAACCCATTAACAAACTGATGGACTCGATCACTCATGTCTGCTACAATCTTGGGGGCATACCTAGCCAATGCGTTAAACTACATGATGTGCTTTCGTACACGCATATTATCCAGCTCCAGACGTAGAACCTATCTTGTCTAGACTACCGAAGCTCAACTAGCAAATACTGTTGTAAGAAAGCCTCAACAAATTCTCTCCAGCTTGTTGGTGGGGGAAAAGACCCTCTAGACTACTCCCAGGACTCATATCAGGTCACTGCAACATCTCTCAATCTATAGGAAGCCAACTCCATCAACTCGGTGTTTGTGGCATGCATCACCAACAAAGTACGTTGTATCTGATCAAAAACATTATGTGGGTCCGCGTTTGGGTCTGATCCCGTGAATACCAGAAGGTCTATGTAGATGAAATCCCAAACTCTCGCACTTACTGTTCTATCAAAAAGACTAATAGTCTGGCGCTCGTCCTGAGTTGCGACTAATTGAGTCAATAACTACACAACACTTGACATTGCCAAATCCTTCATAAGAGCAACCTGAGAAGGGATCGGGTGTATATCATCTCCCCTATGCTCTTCTGGAGGTTGTGAGGGTGGAGTCCTAGAGGCCCGAGATACAGCCTCGTCTTGATGCTTCTATTTCCCCAAGTCAGCAGACAGTACTTGACTGGCACCTTCTCTCACTTCAACATCTACCCTCTTAATAGTCGTCTGTCATCTAGTAGTTGGCATCGCTAAAAGTATAAACAAGGTGAGGATTAGGAGTTGAACACTTATGACTTGGCTCTATCGCACGATCTAGATGAAGAAGGAAAGTAACCATCCCAAATGCCCTATAGCCTTCTATTTATAAGTGTGGTGCATAACACAACTATAAACAAGACTCTACTAGACACAGCTTGCAGACTCCCTAGGACACCGGCTCTGATACCAAGTTTGACACACCCCAATTTTTGGGGGAGGAAAGTGTAGCCGGCACCCAATCCCTGAACAACTTTACTGTACCATATGTATATCATAACCTGAATATGAAACCATCTGGGTTGACAAGGCCTCAGAAGATAATCATACATAAGATAATAATGCTGAATAAGTGACAGCCCAAACTAATATTCACATATATCACAAGGCTAACAAGGCCATAGCAGGTATACTAACAGTTGACAAGGGCCTACAAGTCCAAAGCAAAATATATAAATATACAACAACCTATAGTCTACAGGCTTGTACGAGTACTATGACATGTTAATAGGTCAGGACAGAGCCCTTCCATACCCAAAACATTTATATATATGAACAACTGTGCCTACCAACTCTGTACAGCATCTCCGGAGAAGTGGAGTGCGACAATCAATGGCTGAATCTGATAACCTACTAATGAAGTGCGTCTGTATATCTATCTACACCCGCGGGCATGAAACACAACTCTCCAACAAAGGGGACGTCAGTACGAAAGAATGTACTGAATATGTAAGGCATAAGAAAATGTATATGAATCATCAATGAATAAAGGACACCACTTGAAACAACATGTAACTCAGAAGTGCCTCTGTGGACCATAATGTACATAAATGAAATATAATTGTGTATATAACGTCGTAGTCCTCTCTGGGTAATATATTTCTTACAATATATCATGTATATAACGTTGTACAACTCTGTGGGCAATATCATCAATATCATATTTGTATAGTTGTGTCTATAACGCTATAAGCCCCTATGGGCAATATAAATATGTAATATATATATATATATATACATGATGACCATTTAAGATGTAAGGAATACTCTTTCGATTCGTCGGAGTGACATAAGGTCATTACACCTCTGACTACCCTTATACGGATAACTTGTCACCCTTTACTCTTCCATCTGACTCCATACGGATGATAGATAACATTATTGAGTTAGCTTTAAGGAAAACCAATAAATAATGTTATTACGTTGATACATAATAAGTATACTTTAAGATATGGAAAGTAACTTCAGCAATGGATAGATAATGTACTAACAACTTGACAACATGAATTACAAATACTTTCTTAAGGATAAGAATAGAGTGTTTGTCGAATATCATTACGTAGTTGTCGTTTTCGTATCGATCATGCCAAAAAGAAAGAAGTGCGACTTACATACCTTGTTGTATAGACTATATGGGTTACAGTAGTCCTCAAGTATTTTATGAGTAATTATATACATTATATAAATGATTAATATCAACAATGGATTCAAAACATACAAGAAAACTCATTTTAACATTTTATCAAACACCTTATGTTCATGAAGTTTACTTAAGCTTTTACAACTAAATTTACATGAGTTGTAATACTAAAACTTCATACCAACCTTCCTCCATATCCACAACTTCATCAACACCTCAACAACTTCATAACATATTCGCAATTCACATAATTCAGTCCAACAATCAAATAATTTTAGTACAAGGTTTCTAAGATTTAGTTTCGGAGGATCTTCCAACATTTCAGTCCAAAACCTTAATTGATCATAAGGGTAGTTAAAGGAGGATGAAACTTACCTTAAAACACAAGAATTTTTCCAAAGCAAAGGCTACTTCACTGCCAAGGTTTCCTCCAAAGTTGATACAATGAGAAGAAAGATGATCTACGATGATTACGGAATTCTCTACGTTAGATTTACTTGTTTTGTCTTTGGATTTAATCCTAGGATGATTAAGGACCTCAGAGACGGTGTTTATGGTGATTTGGAAGCTGAAGGAAATGTAAAATGATGTCTCAAGATGAAAGAGTACTATTTATACAAGAAAAAGATTTTCCACCGTCTATAGGTACGGCCATATGTACGGACCATACATAATTGTACTAACCGTACATCTGGTCCATACTTCTTGAATAGAAAATCCCCAAGGTCTACATAGTTGATATGGTCCACCTGGAAAATTTGTATGGCCCGTACATAAATGTACAGTCCGTACCTCTACCATACAATGAGAAATTTGTTGAAATTTTGTGAAACATATTCTCTTTGATTCGTTTAACTTTCATACATTCCGATACTTCTCTAAACAAGTCTTAACTCATCATTTCCTTCCGTAAGGTCTCATATCTTCTCGGAGAACTAGAGTTAGTCGATGCCACATCTTGAAATAAAACTACGAGGTGTAACAGTTTTTGTCTCAGTAGAGTGATTAGATTCAGATGTTATAGAACAGTGTCTTATAACGTCAAGTTTTTCTGAATTTTACATGTGTCCAAGAAGGGAATAAGTTAATGACTCATCAACTATCATGTATACTGACATGCAGAATTGGAATCAAGAGTAATGTTTGAGATTATATATACAGAAAGTTCAAAAATGTATGGGAATTATGATTAATTAGTATATGCATAGCACAAGTGTCAGAATGAGTAAGGAAAGGAAATCGCTTATGATTAATGGAATTGAGAATCTACAAGGAGGATTGTCCGACTCGTGAATTAAAGTTAACTGCAGTAGTGCACACACTTCAGATGGGATGGCTTTATCTATATGGTGTTCAAATTGAGACTCTACTGACCATAAGATTTTCTAGCACGCCTTTAAGCGGAAGGAGCTAAGTTGGCGACAAAGACGATGGCATGAGTAATTTAAATATTTCAAGGTAAAGATCCTACACAATCTAAGTAAGGTAAATGTTGTAGCCATTGCACTCTACCTTAGAGCTGTGGGTAGCTTGGATAATTTAGGGGCAATGGAAAGGAAGTTGGCTAGTTTGGTTGGTCTATTTGGTGGGACTCAGATGACGGAAGGGTTATTGTTCATAACACAACAGAGTCATCCTTAGTAGCAGAAATAAGAGAACGACAATGTAAAGATCCTACTTTAGTATAGTTTAAGCAGAAAGTGTAATAGAAAGAAGTAACAACCTTTAAGGTAAGTAAATGTGGGAACTCGAGGTATCAAGGACAATTGTGTACCCGAATGTAGTAGGACTCTGGAATCAAATTATGATAGAGGAACATTATTTGCTCTATTCTATCCACCTAAGGTCGGCTAAGATATATCATGTCAGGGGAACTTTATTGGTGAAATAATATGAAAACGAGTATTGCCGAATTCATAGCACAATTTAGCAAAGAAAGAGAGAGCATCAAAAACCCGATAGGTTAACTCAAACCATCAAGATTCAAACGCGAGAATGGGAAGTGATTAATATGGATTTCATACATTATTGCCCCATTCTTATTGGAAATTTAATTCATATTGATTGACCATTGATGGAGTTACAAAATCAACCTTTTTCATCCATTAAGGCCACTCATTCAGCAAAAGATCACGTGAGGATGTACATCAAGAGATAGAGCAGTTTCATGGCATTCTGTTGTCTATTACATCGAAGGAGGGGTATAGTCTACAATGAATTACTAGGAAACCTTACGATGGAGATTGAGGGAATAAGTAAATATTGATACAGCCTCCCGTTCACAGAAAGAAAGTCAGGCGGAATGATTATGCCACGATTGTGTGTGCTAGACTTTTAATAGAACGCTTATAAGGTTCGGTCATAATGACATTTATAGATGGCTCCTTACGAGGCCTTATGTGGACGTAAGCACAGATCTCCTATTTGTTGATTCTAAAGAGGTGAGTTAGGATTATTGCAACCAGATTTAGTCCAACAGACCATTGAAAAAGGCAATTGATTACAACCCAATTACCAGAAATCATAAGCTAAAGTGCAATGCCGAGATTTAGAAGCTCCATGTTGATATTTGAATTTTTCTAGAGATATCACCTATGAAAGGCATGATGAGATTTAGTAAGAAGGGAAGCCTAACACAAGATACATTAGATTTTACAAAATTAATGGTAGGGAGCTTATCCTAAAATACATTTGGCCTTACAAAATTATTAGAAAATAGGCCAAGTGGCCTACAAACTAAATTTGCATTTAGAGATAGAGTCTGTCCATCTAGTATTCCATGCATCTATGTCACAAAAATGTTTCGGGACCCTTCTTGAGTTGTCCCAGTAAATAACATTTACACTACAGAAGACTTGTCCTACAAGAAAGTTCCAAATACTATCTTTTGATCAATAATTCCCTAAGGTTGAGAATCAAAGATATAGCTTCCGTAAAAGTGTTCTGGATGAACAAGAATGTCAAAGAAATGATGTGGGGAACCAGGGAAAAGATGAAGTCTAAATATCCTACATTGACTATCGTTCAATTAAATGCTTTTGGTCATGTTTTAGCATGTCATACTAACCCCCATTTTATAATTAGAAGATATTCATGTAGAGGAAGTTGCAGCGTAAATCAGATACAAAGATACATAAATAAGGAAGGATGTTTTTATTAATGTTGATGGCCATGTGGAGCCAAGAGTTGTTGTTAATCATTTATGGCCCTTTGTGGCATATATCTTGTGTTTTCTAGCTGCATGACAGGTTGGATAAAGTTCAGTATACATAGGATACTATCAAAATTTTGGTAAAATCCGTAAGAGTTAGTTTCTCACCTATATGCCCCTACATTCGAGGAAATATTTTCTTGGGGGATGTTACACCCGTATATTCGAGTTGGTATGCGTCAAAAGTAAAGTAACAAGAATTTAGAGAGCATGATATCCCTTACACGTATACTAAAGGCATTAAACAAGTGTTAACTAAGAGTTGTGGGAGGTTGAGGCTAAACAAATCAAAGAAAACACTTGTCGACGATGTTCACCAAAGAAAAGTGGATTGTAATAGCCCGTACTTTTGGAGTAAGACTAGTAGTGAATTATATTCTAAGAAGGTCTTGTTATGAGTTATTTGAATCATACAATAGAAATGTGTAAAGTTTTGAAGTTAAGCAAGCTGTAAAACAAAAGTTGGCAAAAGTCACCGCAAGTTACGTTCATGATTCTACTGAAATTTGGGTCAGATCTCATTGACCTTTTCTCTTAATACACTAGTAATTATAGGGTGACTCACCCATGACATTTAGGGCCTACGAATCTAGTTTCTGATGCATTACACCATTCATCGCTATGAAATCAAAGTAGAGAGATATTCACATTTTTGCAACACTACACAAGCAGCCCTATTAGGACCCACTTGAGGCGGTGGAAACCCCCAATTTCCTACTTGAGTGGTGGCTTCGTCCTCATTCACAATTTTTCCAGATCTGGATTAAAATAGCCCCAAGACCCTCTCTAAATATATCCCCATGGTTCCTAAGCAAATCTAAGGCCAAACCACCTAAGTCCAACACAAAATGTTTTGTAGACCTTTAGGAGAACACTGCTATGGTGTTGTTGTTGAAGTTGAGAGTTCTTTTAAGTTGAAGAAGATATTGTCTAAGGTTGTTCTTGTTATGTGAGGTAAGATTTGTCTCCTCCTACTTGTGTGTTAAGTAATCAGCAAAGGTATGTTAAGGTTATCCTTTCCTTCTTTTGACATGACTTGTATGTAAATGAATGTCCCTCCAAAATGACTCTACTCATGATTAGCCAAAAATACTTACGTATTTCACTCTATTTAAAAGGCTTATTGATTCATATTAAGTCTTATCTTATTGACTCAGTTTGAAATGTATATTTATATATTAGCGTATAATGATAGTCGGAGGTGTAACGACCTTACGTCACTCCGAAAAATTCAGAATGTATTTCATGTCTCTCATGCATGTATAAATGTATATGATATGACTACATATCTAGAGCTATAATTGGCAGGTAGGACACCTTGTGTGCTCTATATATATATATATAGGTATGTATGTATGCCACCACTGATCAATTGGTTATTATTTTCATGATGATGATAAGCCCCAAAGAGCGGCTTATATATATATATATATTGAGGATTATGACACTCATAGAGGCCTATGGCGTTATATACACGCATGATTCATAATGGCATTATATACGCGTATATATTATATATTGCATATCATGGCCTACAGTGGCAAGTCTCGAGTTACAGGTTGATCCTTCTTGACTCTTTACATTGATGTCGTATTTATCCTCTCATATGTCTTTCATATTCAGTACATTATTCGTACTGACATCTCTTTTGTCGGTGGACGCTGTGTTTCATGCCCCTATATTTAGGTAGACGATTTAATGAGCCTTCTCAGGAGGTTATCATCTCAATTGTGGTTCGTGCATTTATTTTGTACCGGAGTTGCCATTTTATTTTTGGTATGATATTATGTATATGTTATGGGTATGGCAGGGCCCTGTCCCGACCTCATGACAATGATGCTACTCTTAGATGATTGTAAACATATGGCATATGTATAGATGTCATGTATGGACTCATCGGTGTATGTTCTGATGTTTACACTTCATGGTGGCCTTGTTACCCCTTATCTATATGTATACACTAATTAGATTTGTATCGTCAGCTATTATCGCTTTTGATTTCGTCCAGTCTATCATGGCGGCCTTGATGACTCTTTTGCTTATTAAGATGTATGTCAGGCCATGTATGTGGTGCTTGGGAAGTAAGGTCCGAGTGTTGGACACACCCCCTAAGGTTGGGGTGTGACAAACTTAGATCGAAGCAGGTCGTGTCCTAGGGAGTCTACAAGATGTGCTTAGTAGAGTCTTATTTATGGATGTGTTGTGCACCACCTTTATAAACAAGAGGCTACATGACATTTAGGAGTTGGTTACCTTCCTTTCTTACACCAGATCGTGCAATAGATCTGAGTCATAGGCATTCAAATTCAACTCAGGTTATGATAAGTAAGTGTGCAACCCAATTAGATCATCGATGTACCAAATGTCGAAGTTGCGTGAAGAGACTTAAAGCATGGATATTTATCTCACCTATGTAGGAACAAGATTACGAGAGCATTAGAAGGTAAAGTACGAGCTTCAGAAAGAAAACAAGTAACATATAGGAGGTGCATGATACCTAAGTTAAGAAACTTGTAAATAGATGGAGCTCAAACAAAGGGACACAAATGTTACGATTCTATTCTACAGTGATAGAGGTATAGTAACAGCAACACTTTTAGCTTATGGCTTCTAGGAATCAACACACATACTTTTAGAAAGAAAAGAAATTCCTGAAGTCTAATAATAGTCAGAGTAAACATCGATGATGGCTAGATTGTTAGGACTCAATGACATTTTTTAATAGCATTACTAATATGTTGATAATTCCTCTTTATGAGGAATATCAATTATGTGCCCTAGAATTATGTAATGATATATGATTCCTCAAGGGTTTATAAGATTTTGAAGTCAGGTGTTAGAACACTTGTATGCAGGGTAAGTATTTTAAACCCTGTCCCGGCCTTATGATGATGATTTTACTCTTAGAGGCTTGTAGACATATGTCTTGTGTATGATGTCATGTATGGCTTCGTCGGCGTACGTTCTGTTATTTAGACTTCATGGTGGCCTTGTCGACCCTTATCTGTATATATACACTTATTAGGTTAGTATTATCCGCTGTTTATCGCTTTTGATTTCATCCAGTATATCATGGCGGCCTTAACGGTCTGTTTGCTTATTAAGATGTATGTCAGGTCATGTATGTGGTACTCGATAAGTAAGGCCCGGGTGACGGTCATACTCTCAAGGTTATGGTGTGACAAATTAGTGCAAGAGTAGGTCGTTTCCTAGGGAGTCTACAAGCCGTGTCTAGCAGAGTCTTGTTTATGAATGTGTTGTGCTTATAAATAAGAGGCTACAGGGCATTTAGGAGTTGGTTACTTTCCTTTATTACTCCAGATCATGCAATAGATCTAAGTCATAGGCATTTAATTTTAACTCGGGTTGTGATAACTAAGTGTGCGACTCTATTAGATCTTGGGTTTATCAAATGTGCAAGTTCTGTTAAGAGTCTTAAAGTGTGGATATCTATCGCACCTATGCAGGAAAAGACTACGAAAGCATCAAAAGGTAAAGTATGAGTTTCAAAAAGTAAAAGAGGTAATGTATATGAGGTGTGGGGTACCTAAGTTGAGAAACTTGTAAATAGTTGGAGCTAAGACAGAGGGACACAAGCATTATGATTATGTTCGACAATGATACAGGTATAGTAAAGACACTACTTCCAGCTTACAGCTTCTAGGCATCAACATACGTACCTTTGGAAAGAAAAGAAATTCCAGAAGTCTAATGACAATGGCCAGATTGTTAGGAATCGACTACATTTTTTAATAGCATCACCAATATGTTGATAATTCCTCTTTACGAGGCATATAAGTAATGTACCCTATAATTGTGTATACATGGTAAATATCCACCTTAGTGTGGCCCCGTTCCTAGTAAAAAGGAATATTAAGTGACTAAAAGAATAAGGACGGATGAAGAAGAGGAAGCTAGTAGCAAATAAGAGCCCTACGGGAGTTTTTTGGAATAAGGTAAGAGATGGTGCCATTAGCAAGATATTGGTAGAAGGCTAAGTAAAGTGCTATGAGTAGACAAGAGAAATCATTAGAGAATATAAGCTATAGTACGGTAGTACAATGAGGTTTGCAGTCAAGTAGAAGAAAGGATAATACAAAGCAACTTTTGGAATTATAAATAAGTGTAAGTCATAAGATTATGTCTTTTTTACGAGAGGTGAATCGACGACCTTAAGGAGAATTATTAGAAGATCGATTTAGCCATGGACTTAGAGATATCAGTATTAGGAAGTAACCTAAGAAAATTTAATTCATGTTAGAGACTAGAAGGATCTCTGCAACAGTTGGCATCGCGATATTAGCAAAAGTGAATGATCAAGTGATGAAAGGATGAACGATAGAAGAGTCAAGTGTTCCAATCTTTCTTTGATATATTTGTGATCGTATTTATAGATGACATTTTGATATTTTCGCAGTTCGAAGTAGAGCATGCAGATTATTTACGAGCAGGGTTACAGAATCTCCAAGATCGTAAGTTGTAGGCAAAGTTCTCCAAAGGTGAGTTTTGGCTAAATTCAGTAGCCTTCCTTGGACATATAGTTTCACATAAGGGTATAAAGGTTGATAGCTAGAAGATTGAAATTGTGAAGAATTGTCGAGGCCCACTACTCCCACAAAGGTTCGTAGTTTCTTGGGATTAAAAGGCTAATATTGAAGGTTTGTGGAGGGCTTCTCTTATATTATTGACCCATTGAAAAAGCTGACCCACAATGTGACCAAGTTTCAGTCGTCAGATGCGTGCGAGCGAAGTTTTCAAGAGTTGAAAGATAAGCTTACGTCAGCGCCTATCTTTATACTTCTAAAAGGGTTAGAGGGATATGTTGTTTACCATGATGCTTTGAGGGTTGGTCTAGGTTGTGTTTTAATGTAGCACGGGAAGGTTATCGCATATGCTTCAAGACAATTAAGGAAAACGAGCAGAATTACCCAATCCATGATCTTGAGTTAGAAGTGGTGGTGTTTGCCTTGAAAATGTGGCGTCATTATTTATATAGGGTTCATGTTGATTTTTTTATTGACCATAAGAGACTTTAGTATATCTTCCGGCAGAAAGAATTGAATCTGCAGAAAAGATGAGATGATGGCTCGATCTATTGAAAGACTATGATGTCAAAATTTGATATTACCCTGACAAAGCTAATGTGGTAGCTGACACTTTGAGTCATAAATCGATGGGTAGTTTAACTCATGTTGTGGCTAATAAGATGTCGTTGACCAGAGACTTGTGTTAATTGGACAACTTGATCATTCGATTGCTCGATCCATGTGACAGAGGTGTTGTTATCTAGAATATAGTGAAGTCTTCCTTGATAGAAAAAGTGAAATCACAATAGTTTAACGATCTTGAGTTAGGGAAAATAAGGGAAGGAATTCTATAGTAGAAGAAGTTGATACTAGAGCTTGGTATAAATGGGGTACTTAGATATTGAGGTTGTTTATGTGTGTCATATGTAGGGGGACTTAGAAAGCGTATTATGGCAGAGGTTCACTAGTTCTGATATTCCGTACATCCGGGGTCAACGAAGATGTATCATGACATTAAAGGGATTTACTGGTGGAATGATATGAACAAAAATGTTGGAGAACATGTCACCCAATGTCTGAATCGCCAACAAGTTAATATTGAGCACCAGAAGTCTAGGGGACTAGTTCAGAATATAGAGCTTCTGATATGGAAATAAGAGGTGATTAACATGGATTTACTTACGGGTTTGCCTCATTCATAGTGAAACTATGACTCAATATTGGTGACTATCGATAGATTCACTAAATTGACTCATTTTCTTCCAGTTAAGACAAATTATACAGCCGAAAATTATGCCCGGTTATCATAAAGGAGATAGTTCACCTTCATGGGGTTCTAGTGTCTATCATATTCGATATAGGTGCCCAGTTCATGGAAAATTTCTAGAGATCCTTTAAGAGGGGTCTGGGTACTAAGGTGAATCTTTGTACGACATCTCATCCCCAGACTGACGGATAGGCCAAGCGCACCATTCAAACGCTCAAGGACATGTTGTGGGCTTGTGTATTGGACTTTAAAGGCATTTAGGATGATCATTTACCGCTGATCGAGTTCGCATATACTAATAGCTATCATTCTAGCATTAAGATAGCTCCGTATGAAGCTTTTTATGGATGGAAGTGTAGGTCCCCGATTAGTTGGTTTGAAGTGAGTGAAGTTGAGTTTAGGATTGAATTTGGTACAGCAAGCAGTAGCAAAGGTGAAATTGATTCATGAATGGTTATTGACAGCTTAGAGTTGGAAGAAGTCTTATTCTGACGTACGGCACCGAGATATAGAATTTGTTGTTGGCAATTAGGTATTTTTAAAGGTATTGCCTATGAAGAGTGTCATGAGGTTCGGCATGAAAGGCAAGCATAGCCCCAGGTACGTTAGACCATATAAGATCATTCGGAGAATTAACCATGTGGCATATGATCTTGAATTATCTCCTGAGTTAGAGGTAGTTCATCTGCTCTTCCATGAATCAATGTTTCGAAAGTGTATTGGAGATCCCACTCATATCACATATGTCGAGGATGTACAAATCATAAAGGATATATCTTACGAGAAGATTCCAGTTGTCATTCTAGATCTTCAAGTCTGGAAATTGCGAACCAAAGAAATAGCCTCTGTTAAGGTGTTATGGAGGAAATGACATGGGAAGCTGAAGAAGATATGAAGTCTAGATATTCTCACATATTCTAGATAGAAGATTTATACCGATAATCATGCACTAATTTCCTTTTTCTTATACTCTATGATGGAGATCTTATCTTGCATACATAATATAGGTGACGATCATAACAAGGATGCAATAGACGTGGCCCAGGCCACTAGATCAAATATTTGAGGTGAGTTATTGCTTACTATATAATTCTTTCAATAGTAGACGGTCGTGTGAGGCCTAAGTGATGATATATATTAGCTTGTATAGTGTCACACCCCAATCTTGGGGGTGTGGCCGGTACCCGATGCCCT
Organism: Anisodus acutangulus; assembly: GCA_029783415.1. Classification (NCBI taxonomy): domain Eukaryota; kingdom Viridiplantae; phylum Streptophyta; class Magnoliopsida; order Solanales; family Solanaceae; genus Anisodus; species Anisodus acutangulus. The sequence continues at coordinate 28,925,683 of CM056494.1, forward strand.
AAGGACCGAGCATACCGGTCATATAACATAAGTGCAACATCACAAGATCTGGGCCAACAAGGCCTCTAATACATAGTTGTGTAGCAAGCTGCACGAAGAAAAGGGGCCCACCAATATTTGTATGTATACATGCCAAGGTTGTCAAGGCCATTATAAACCTAATAGACCATATGGAAGGCCGGCAAGGCCATACACGACCTTCTATACAAGACGACTATCTACAAGCCTCTAAGAGTACACAAACATCATCATATCAGGACAGGGCCTCTCCATACCCATAAACAAAAAGATATACATGTAACCATACTGACTCAGACTAGCCTCTCCAGAATGAGTGGAGAGTTCTAACATCATAACTAAGCTGAGATCCTATTAAGAATGGGCGTCGTTCTATTTAGCTGAACCTGTAGGCATGAAAAGCAGCGCCCCAGCAAGGGACGTCAGCACGAATAATGTACTAAATATGTAAGGCAAGAAAATATAAGCAGATAAGTAGTGAAAAAGAGGGTAAGAAAGAAAAACATATAACCCTAAATGCCACTAGGGACCATATTGTACCTAAATGGAATATAATCGCGTACATAACGACGTAGGCCTCTGTGGGAAATATCACCAATATAGTATATCGTGTATATAACATTGTAGGCCTCTGTGGGCAATATTATCAATATAGTATATCGCGTATATAATGTCGTAGGCCTCTGTGGGCAATATAAATTGAAAGATATAGGATACTATTTTGAACCTGTCTGGGTAACGTAAGGTCATTACACCTCCGACTATCCTTATGCGGATAACATGTCATCTTTTACTCTTCCATATGAATGAACTAGAACTATAGACATACTATTGATTTAGATTGTAGGAACCAACAAGGGAACTTGTTACATCAAATTAAGAATGATACTATAGAATGCGGAAAGTACTCTCAACAAAGAACAAGTAAGGTACAACAACCAATTGATGGAATACACCACAAGTACATCCTCAACAACTAAGAGTAGGGTCTTTATTGTAAAGCATTTTGTAAGGGTCGTTTCTATATCGATCATGCCAAAACAAAAGAGAGTAAGCCTTACACAGCATTAATGTCCTCCTTTACAAGATGAAAGATACAGTTGTATACCATGTCAATCTACTACAAGCACTAAGTATGTATTGTTAAGCTTATCAAAGTTAGAATTCGACATAAAAGAGTGACAAGCTTGTTCTATGATAATTCGGACAGCACATCCCCTATTCTTTTCACTTTCCTCCCATATCATACGACATGTTCAACATATCCAGCACATAATTAAGCATCTACCAACAATATCCATCATCACGGGCATCTTCACTACCTTAACCAACACCCCCAACTAGCTATATCAACAACATAACTTCTACAAATGCTTATTTTGAACTATCTTATCCCTATAACTTATCTAAGACTTTAGACATGCTCAAATCCAGAAAGGAGAAGGAGAACTTACCTTAACACAACAAGTAGAACCCTGTAACAATCCTCCTCATGCTTGGAGCAGCTCACATACCAAAAACAATATCAACCAACTCGACTTTACTACCTCCACAACGCTTTTGATGAAAGACTTGAGTGATTTGTCTTAGGATTAGCTTAGGTACTATGGGGGATTGGTTAGAGAGAGTTTAGAGGTGTCTAGGGTCTAGCTAGGTTTAAAAATAAAGGAAAAATATGAAGCCACTATTTAAATAACTCAAAAGGTCGGTCGCGGCCTAAATTCTGCATCCTATTTCGCACCCCGCAGAACCCTTCTCGGTCCGCAAAACATCCTCTGCGGTCGCAGAGTGGGTTGTAGATTTACCCAGAAGTTCCAAATTCTTTGATCAATTGTGTGCTCCACAGTGCATCCCGCAAACCTATTCTACAGCCCGCAGTTCTATTTTGTTGTCCGCAAAATGCTCTTCAGAAATCTAATTTTGTTGATATTTTGTCAAAACTTATTTTTCTCAATCCGATTAGTCTCAAACTTTTCCAAAACTTACTTAACACTTTAGTGAAGGACTCTCATTATCTCCGAGCCGACGTCAGCTAACCTATAATGACAATGCTGTACAAGAAAATATGGGGTGTACCATCATTCCCCCCTTAGGAACATTCGTCCTCAAATGTGAGGGAATATCCAAGTATATAATGCTTCCTTAAGACCTTTAGGCAATTCTGACCCAATTCCACTTACAGTTAAGTTATCCGAATTCTTGAGAACAAGTAGAAGATATCCAAACTTACCTTGTAAGGCCACACATCATAAGATATGTAATATTAACCTTTACATTGTCGTCTACCATCAAGTACAACATCTCAGAACAGGAATTTACTTTAAGAATACTTGCATTATTTATTGGTCATGCTATTCTTTACTTTGAGTATTCGCTAATCGTAACAGTAGGGTTAGTATCCAGCCTCATGTCATGATGTGGTGGATCGTATTTAAATCGTAACAATTGACAGTATTTTATACTTCATATTTTCTTCTACTCCTTACGTTTTTTCTTTCATACCTTTATTTTACCATAAAATCTTTTCGGAATCTATCATCTTTAGTACGTAAATTGCGGCTCATCCATTTTCGAAAGGTAATAGGGATTTTTTCATCTGATAGACTCTTTATAGCATGTATTTTGTCAATAGTCTAACTCGGGAAGGATTCCTAACATACTTTCTTATCATTAGGACATGGGAAAGTGGGTGAACAATTCTAATTCTTGAAAACACATTCAATTTGTAAATCGCTTGGCCTATTTATCGAATTATGTGGCATGACCAAGCATACCACAGACGCGAGTCTCTTTATTTCTCAATTCAGATTACGCCTTTTCAAGGTGAACTCTTTAGGGGGGTCTAATTATCAACTTCGAGTTTTAAGTTCCGTCGTCGTACATCAGAATACAATTTTGTGACGGTTTCAGGCAACCAACAATTTCTCTTGAATAGCTTTATCTTATTTATGACTTGGTATATTAAATCAGATCCCATTAAAACTAATTTGTTTACTTCGAATCATCCGATAGGTGTTTTACATCTTTGTTCATACGAAGTGTCATATGGTGCCATTTTGATACTTAGCATAATAATTGTCATTATACACAAACCCAATAAAAGATAGTTAGTCATCCCAACTTCCTTTGAAATCTAATACATAAATTCATAATATGGCCTCAAGTGTATGAATCAATCCGATCTATCTATCGGTTTGAGAGTGGGAATAATCTGAGTGTCTAGACCCCTCTTGAATCGATTCTCCAGTATTTAGTCATAAATTGAGCACTTTTTCTAATGTCATAGAGTTGGGGTCACCGTGAATGTGAATGATCCGCTTAATGTACCATTTCGCATAGTCTTCAATTTATATATAGTCTTACAGTGGAATACATCTCCAATTTCCACATTGATTTCCCACTGTTATGAGTCAACCCATCAGGTTTATCATGCACCTCCTTTAATTGTTGGTAATTTGTTCATTGGCTACAATATCTGGAAGGTTGTTTTTTCATATGGTCCCATCAATACATTATTTTTCCATTCTTATACATCTTAGTAGATCCTGAGTGGATAGAATGTCATGAATAATAGATCTCCATCGTAATCTAGTCTTGTGGCTTTGCTACAGTGCAAAAATCTAATGGCCCTGGTACCTAAGGGTCCCACTTCCATTAAACTCGAAGACTGCAATTCTCTTTTGCTAAATACTCTTTTTGATTTCCATAAAAATGGGATCTTCATCCTGTCATTCCTTATCTTCCAAAAATGATGGAGCATTTTGTTGTATTATATATCATAAGGCTATTATCATTTTAATCCATAGATCGAACTCTCATTCAAATATTGATGTGTTCTCAGATCATTCTTCTCTTTAACCTTCACATTAGTCGGGTCATTTTTGAATACGCGGCTGGTGGTACTGGCTACAATGTTAACTTTGTTGAGTTGGTGTAGAATTATTAGTACCTGATATCCTTTACAATGCTTAAGTTCTAAAGTACAAAACTCTAGAGTTTGTCCCTCTCCTACATGGGTGTGTGACCCACCTGGAGTAGTCGGATGAAATCCCGCCTGGGAAAAACCATCAAGCACTCTCGACAACCTGACCAAAGTGTCTTGAAGAACTAGAGTAGCTATAAACCAGAGTTGATCCTGGGCTGGCCCCATCTCCTCTTCATACTGCTCATCCTAAGGCTCAATATATGGCTCGGGGGATACTAATCTACCATAAACCTTACATGATGCATGTGTTCTATCCCTCTACAGTGCAGTTCCTTGGGCTCTACCTTGATCTCTACCACAACCGTGCACTGCAGGTGCAGGTGCAGGTGTAGGTGCCTCCTCTCTCGCTATGTAGGCACGAGTCATCACCATCTGTGAGAGAATAGGAAACAAATGTCATATACCAATTTGATTATTCTTAGCACGAAAGGAATGAAGGAAGTGAAGTTTCCTAAATGTCCATAGCCTCTCGAGGATAAGTATGGACGTCTCCGCACCGATCCACAAGACTCTACTAGACATTGCTATTGTATTTAAGACCGTTTAACCTAAAGCTATAGTACCAACTTTGTCATGACCCTTTTTAGGGCTTTTGTTGGCCTCTACACTTTTCCCACCGGTAGGCGAACCACTCCCAATTAACAACATGATAAAAATAAGAAATGCAGAAATAACACAAGAATTAATAAGATTGTCTAATCATAACATAAATGTGGAATAAAACTAATAATAAGTTATACAATTCCCAAAATTGGGTCAATAATACAAGAGCACTAATCCAAATACAAGAATCCAACATAAAAGCAATATAGTCTGAAAGTATAGATATATCTCTCGAGTAAATAAAAGACAGTAAGGAAGATAGAAACATCCAAGGGTATGCTAGAAGGAAGCACCCTCACCCTAAACACTGAAAGACCGCTGGCTCAGACTCAGCCACAAGGTCCTGAACTGGTGAAAGGCACTGAATCTGCATCCAAAACAAATACATCAAGTGTAGCATGAGTTCACAATGTACCCCCATATGCATCATAGGCCGACAAAGATGGAAGATACTTAATAGAGATAACTATCAAGTTGACACTGAAATAATCCTATACTAATCGTGTTGAATAATCATATAAGTCACCTTGTACATATAAGATTACATTGAATCAATCAAATCACCTTGTTCACATAAGAGTTCAATAACCATATAAGTTACCTCAATTGTGTAAGAGTTCCATAATCAAGAATTCGAGTATTATAAGATATTGATCAATGTTTTTATCAATAAGTCATTTAAGTTCCATTAACCATTCCAAGTACTTCACCAATCAACAGGTAATTAACGTAATAATTTATAAATGATATGAATGCAATAACATGACAGGTACCTTTTATTTACAGTATATAGGCGTTCAAATTCTATGAATTGCACATCTATGGGGGACCCGCGACGTCCATACACTCATCCGGAATTTCTCAACGGATCCAGTTCTTGGTTGAATATCATTATCAATTATTTCCATCATCTCAAAGTTTCTAACCATCTCATAGAACAACGTACATCTCCTGATCTCATTGGATCCACAGTATTTTAATACCACTCTCATTTCACTATCATCAGAACCATCAGTGTATAAATGCAAATGACAATACAAGGCAAGTAATCAGGATGTATGAGATGCAATCAAGTATAAGAGATGAATATCACATACTTTCAGGAAGTCAATAACACATAATCTATATAAATCAGGATATCATATCGAAAGCATTAGTGATGAGTAAACACAATAATATCAACAGTGGCGACAAGCCCACATAATGGCGTAAGGCCTAAACAACAGCAGTCGGAATCAGCTTAAAGTTGATTCCCCAAGTCACCCATCATCACAGTTCAATAGTAGTACCCACCCAAGCATTCATCACAACCACTAAGGTGTGACCCCCAAACACACCCAATACCTCTCAACATTTATAACTAATACATACTTCTATCAAAGTGTACAAAAGAGAAATTGTAGCCTACCTTAAAGCCGAGCAGGAGACACAAACAGTCAACCCTCCACATAGGCCTTACCCTTTCGGAGCGCCTCATAGTAATTGTAGTCTAACATATATATATTCTACGTTAATAATTAAGCTAATACACATATAAGGATATCTTTAAACAATCCAAAAGACACCCAAAATCAAAATCAGGCCCATTGTATCAAAATCCAAACATTATTACTATGATAACATAATAACATACTAAGTACTCATATCCTTAAGTTAATTTGAAATATAAGCCCAATTGGATCCTCAATTGCATAATTTGGCAAAATCCCCAATTCCTAACCTAGATTTTTTCCCCAAATCGAAAAGGGTTTCTAACATCAAATTTTTCATCACGACATCATTATCTAACATTAAACAATACTAATTCACAATATCATGATCATCTAATCCATAATTCATCCTCAAATCAAGAATTTAACCCTCTTATTCTATCATAAAAACTTAAGACCTTTCTTCCCTAAATAAAGTCTATACTAGGATTTTAAAGATAACAATAATCATAAAGGGGTGAAAATATACCTCCAAGAAGAACCCAAATGCAATCCTCAATAATTCCTCCATTAGTCCAGCTCTAATCCCAAGGTAAAGTTTTTTCAGAAAATGGGATTGTTCCAGGGCATTTCAGATTCTAATTGAACAGCGATTCTGCAGTAGTGGAGAAAGGTCCGATGTACCAGAGTTATTAAATATCCCGCGTACGCGCTTTAGCGAAAAGGGTATCGTTGAGGCGTCATCGCCTTTGCGAGGAAATTACCGCAATGGTGAAAACTTCACAGATACACAGGGGCCGCATCTGCGAGCCGACGTCTGCAGAGGCGGGCACAAAGAAGAGGTCAACCTACCACTAGTGTGGCACACTAAAACCAGCAACTTGAAAACTACTCAAATCTTCCACCAAACACCCGAAACACTCCCTAGACCCACCCACCCCCCTATATACAAACCAAACATGCTAACCCAATGTAAACAGTGCTACAAACTCGTTCGCGCTCTGCGATTTCTGATATGGCCGAGCTAAGACATACTTTTCTGAAGAATTGCCAAAAATATCTAAATATCACAATTTCAAAAATAAGGCCACAAAGTACATTCGATTATCTCGGAAAGCAAACCAATAACTCGACTAAGTCATAAATGACCTTCCAAAAAACTATCGGAAGTGATGGAACCCGAAAATTAACCCATATACGTGAATGTACACTTTGAGTCAAACTTATTAACGCTAAGATTCCTATTTTGAATTTTTCTTCCGAAAGTCACATAAATAAACCTCGGGATCCGTTCCACCCATCCCCCTGTATCACAAATCCCACATAGAGTTTACAAGAAGGGTAATTTAGTCAAATAAGGGTCTTAGCTAAAAATAACCAGATGAGTCATTATATAGACATGTCCTATATGTTCAGTATGTCATCATAGTGGCTTCTTAGGCCTTGATTGTTGGTTATATATAGAAATTGTGAGTTACAGAGTGGTATGCTTAGGGTCAAGTATGGCACCATATGACGGCCATGCCTCCTCAGGTTTGGGGCTTGACAGTTGCAAACTACACACTTCTAAAACTGAAGCTTTGCGCACTAGAGACCAAGATGAAATTCTATATAATCTAATGACTCATCTACAATATCAAGACGAGCCATAACTAGGTATTACATACGTTTATTACTGATTATTTAAATCAATTAGTCTTCATATCAATTCAAAGTAACTCCTCCTAGTGACAATATCATTTTGCTCTCCCCTCGGAACTGGGTATCCATATCTCCTACTAATCATATGGTATTCAAACATCCAGATAAACTTATCATAATTTGGAACCTTTTAGCCAAAAAAGGTGTTAGATCCTTCTATCTAATATTGCATTTACATGCTCTTCAAGTCGTGATGCATCCACAGAGTTGGAAAGATACAATCCCATTCGTTCCAAACTTTTGCCATAATCTTCCTTACCTCTCTACTATTAGGCGAAACATATGATCCTGCTTTAATACCTTACTGTACCATCTCCCATTTTGGAGGATAGTCAATATATTATGTTTAAGGATTCCTTACTTCTGTAGAAGTCAGTGTTTCCTCTTCACCTTCTGTAATTCTTTGCACTTCAAACAACTTGTAACTCATCTCTCAAATTGCCTTAGAGTAATATTCCTTTACTAGCAACAAATGAATCACTTACATGCATGGAGTGTCATTATACTTATAACGGGTATCTTCATTTATTATGAGTTCTGATTTGCTCATGATCCTTGTCTTAGAGAGGCCTCTTTCTTAATTACGTTCAAGGGTTACTCTCATGCCACTTATCCTCGTTCTACTTTATTGTTCATTTTTCTATCATCACAATATTCAAATTTTACTTAAAATCCTTCGAGTTTCTAATTCACATTTAACTTACTTCAAGTTACAACCCATTATTGGTATTTCCCGGGTCAGGGACCTAAATTAGCCTTCTGATATCTTTGTTGGCGTCCTCAATTCACTTTTCATAGTGAAACATGGTCTTATAACTTATACCTTTTATAAATCCACTACCCACATTCTCTTGCCTTTACTTTTTCCTAACTAGGGAACTTGTCACCATCATACTTAGCTTGAAACCTCTAATTGTTGCTCATATCCATTCGTAACTTTTCATTTATTCTCCTACTAGTCACTTGATATCATCATAATATATTATCCTGCTCTAGATACCTCAAGCGGGACATATTTTTGCTTCTAACTCCCCTTTTATCATCAGGCAATACTCTTTCGTCATTTAATACTTCCTCCTAACTTAAACATTAGGTGATAGTAAGGTGAAAACTTATCTTATAAAAAAGCATCAGATACCTAATCGAGAATATTCTAAACACTTAAGAAGTCATAACGAAGTATACGAATCCAGGGTACACCACATATACATCACATAGGAGAGAACTATTCGTATAGTCACAATGGTGTCCGGTGATGCTATCGCACCATGATGATCTATCACTTTTTGATAATAGACCCAACTTTTGCTAGGTCATAAAACATCTACCCTTTCTTTGTAACTAGGTCTGACGGTGCCAGAATCATAGGCTGGAAAGGTACTACTAATGATACTATTATGGCTCCCGAAAATTGAATCATAATGGTTTTGCCGCTTCGTCTGAATTCTAAGCTACTTTACAATTTTCTTTTCTTAGGTAACTCGTACTCCCTGTTGTGCTTTTACCCTGTCACTTTAAATCTCATACATTTCCATACTTTAACACCCTAGGGCTAAAACACATTCTTGCACATCCAGTACACACATGATATGACAGGGACTTCACATTTACTTATCGCTATAGCCGCAATTGCATGAGGTAGAACAATTTACTTAAAGCACAGATCTATTGCACGATCTAGAGTATCAAAGAAGAGTAATAATTTCTAAATTCCCTACAGCATCTCTCTTATAGATATGGTCGATGACACACCGATAAAAGAGACTCTACTAGAACGGCGTCATAGACTCCCTAAGAAATAGACCTGCTCTAATACCACGTTTATTATACCCCCAAACTTGGGTGAGGCGTACCGGTACTAGGTGCCTTAACGTGACCGAGCAAACCATCTATATTTGAACTATACAAGTGTTTATGAGCCTAAATCAAATGATACATTAAGATCTATGAACACCTGAACAATGCCTCTGCATATGAATACATATAAGTGGACCCTTGAGCCTATAAACATGTGACTGATATACAAATGACTTTCAATATCTGTCTAAGAAGCCTCTAAGATGACAAACATTGTACAACTATCATATCGTAGGGACAGGGCCTCACCTACCCATAACCTCTATAGAAAAATAGGAATACTAGACTTGACTCGGCCCCAGGTAGAAATGGAGTTCATCATCAATAGGTGAATACCTGCAGTGCCTAGTGAGGAAGACTGACAACTTGTGCATTTGAACCTGCAAAATGAACATAGTGCCCCCGTCAAAAAAGATATGAGTAAATAAAGAATTGTACTCGTATGTAAGGCAGACAAGATAGCGTATGCAAATACTGAAGGTCTTAAAAGAGATAAGTGAAACATAATCAATTGAGAAAATCAGAAGACTACGAAACAAACTTTAGACTCACCAGTTAAGTTTTATTATACTTAGGTTGAACCCATCGCGGTTGGCAAGATTTTTCACTTAAGCACCTCAAGTAAGTTATGATCCATTTAGACACCTCAAGTGGGCCCCTGCTTTTCCATTTAGACATTTTTTGCTGACTTGATAAGTTGTGTGATTTTCACACAAAACAGGCGCGTAGCAAGGCTAAAAATGAATCTTTTTATTTCCTCCCCATTCTTCTTCTTTTTCTTATTTGTTCTTTTTCTCTTTCTTCTCCACTTAATATTCTACCATTAACAAACCTTCCACAATTGTTATATTGCTCACTGGAAAAATGAAAATCGTCACCATTCTCTCATAACATGTGCCAATTTTTGTATAAAATCAATATCAAAAATATAGTTTAAGAATTTCAGCCAAAAAAAAACTCACCCCACAGGGCGTTAATGATCTCAAAAAATAATATTATTTTGGATAAACATTTCATTTTTTTCTCTTTCGATGACATATAACTTTAATTAAATAACTAAGAAAATATAAAAAAAAAATTTGGCAGACAGGCCCAATAAATCAACCTAAAAAATAAATTAGATCTGAATATTTAAAAAAAGGTTCAGAAGAAAATATTTTTAGAAAAAGCCATCCATTTTCCGGTGAAAAATATGTGGAGTTTGTTTAGAAAATATTTTTTTAGTTTTTAGTTTTCTGGCAAAAAATATGTGGAGTTTGTTTAGAAAATATTTTGTTTTAGTTTTTACTAAAAATATCTTTTTTCTCATTATTTATTTAAAATAATTACTTTCAGACCCAAAATGTCAAATGTAATAAGTTAATTGAAAACTTTGTCATGTCATCGGCGAGTGTGTTACACTCTTTACATATTTGGGTGTCAGTGAAAAGTGTCTAAATGGAACAGTAAGTGCCCACCTGAAGTGCCTAAATGGAACAAAGCTTACTTGAGGTGTTTAACTGAAAAATCTTGCCGACCAGAAGAGTCCCACGATGGGTTCTGAACTTCTTTGGAGTATTCTGATTATACATTTTGGTTGCTATCTGTAGCAATGTTTTGGGGTCTTTCATATATTACTTTCTTTCTTACCTCTTTTAGATCTGTCAACCGTATAGGCTAGACGTGGAACATAACATATAATAGAAATGCAGTTTCAATAAAAAAAAATGAAAATAACCAGGGTGGCGCCTATGTGTTTCACCAGACCATCCATGGGGCTCACCTTTACTTGCATTGAATAATATGTTTGACCAGACCGTCTGTAGTTAAGGTTTGATGTGCACCTGTGTTTCACTAGATCGTCCATAAGCATGTATCATGTGAATATTCAAATGAACACTATGCGTTTCACTAGATCGTCCATAGGCATGCAACGTATAAATATCGAAATTCCATGTAGGCCATATATATATATATAAATAAATGATTAAGGTTTCAAGAGTTCTTATTAATTAACTTATAAGGTCTTTATGCAAGTCGGTAAAGTCGTTAACTTGGGAATATAATTCACTTAATACATAAGACAGAGATATCTTGAGTAGTGGAACTTGAACATCTCAACTAACAGGGGACAAACCGGATAAGACCACATGAAACCTGAAATGACAACAATAATATCACAAGGAAATAATAGGTGTTCCATCAAGTATAAGGATAGGAAACACACGACGCCTCCCAAGATCTCTATGAGGCTATACTGAAGCTTGATACCATAGAATGATTTCAAAGTAAAGGAATCAATAACATTCAATTATATGAATGGAAGATTCACGACATCTCGTTCTTTAGAACCTTATTTAGAAAGGAAAGATATGATAGGATTTCAGGACAACGACGTCGAATAGGAAAATAGACATTTATACATACTACTCGATACCATCGGAACCTGAACATTATCTCTTTTCTTATGTTCTTTAGGACTATCTTCTGTAATCGACCAAACATGGCCTATATACTTAACATCTCATGATGGGTTACAAAGGTCCAGTGTATAATATCAAACCTTATGAGAAACACATAACCCACATAAGGTTCGTTTAGTAGCTAAAAGTTGTAAGTAGGATTTCAACCATATAACACACTGACGGAAAACTTATAGAAGGTACTATCTTGAACTTATGAAATCGGGATTCTTATAAGAAATCAACATGATCCTATAAACGCTTCAAAACATCACCTGAATAATCTTACTCTCGTGGGAGACTCACGAGGAAAATATTGATACGATACATTATAAGGAGGTAACCCAATAACAATCATCTGAAGTCTTACTAGTAGGATTCAACTTAAGTAAGGTACTAAAACCACATGTCCTTCATATGGGAACTCAATCTTATGAGCGGAACATCCGAGTGAACAATAGACTCATCATAACATAATCCTTATTGATTCATGAACGCTTAGCAAGAATTTATGTATTCCTATAGTTCTTAAACCTTATATCCCATGCAATAGAATCAATAGGTGCACATCGTGGCGTAACGGAAAAAGAAGGAATAGTCTTACATACCTTGATTCGGTCTTGGAATGACTATGATAAGTCAATCCTTCCAATAAATGTTTAACATGTCTAAGACAACCTAATATTAACATAATCACAGTTCAACGAAACACAGAAGCTATACCAATAGTATCATCAAGCAATCGTAGAACGACGAGCTCTCGAGGCTATACAACAATAGTTTTCTCCACACCCGACCTCCTTATAACAACAAATGAGCTCTACACGAACTACTAATCCCATCACGTATCCAAACCAGATAGAGCATCCCCTAATTAATTTATACAACTATTACAACTAGAACACACGGCTTCCGATCACTTTCCCACGAGTTCTTACAAAATACATACCTTAGATGCTCACACAATGTCGTAGAAGGTTGTAGATGATGATTCGAATCTTAGCTGCCTCCCTCAAGGCCTACCACTACTTTACTACACGGTGAGGAAATATCTGATTCCCTATGATTCGAAGGAACCCGATGTTAAACTTACATATACACAAAAGGAATCACCATAAACAACTTGATACACTACTTACCTTAGAATCCTTTGATTGAAGATAAAGTTTAGAGAGCATTCTTTCTCAATATCGCCCAAGAACTTGTGTAGAAATGAATTCCCAAAATTTGATCCCACTTATATAGTATTTCCACCGCCTCTAATAGCTCGCTAAGCATGCTCCATCCGAGCAACATGCTCGCTCCGCGAGGCCCTATTTCTGCTCAAACAATCATGCATTACCCTTTACTCTGATGTCGTATCAATGAATGATTTACAACATTTAGAACTACCCTCATAGTCCTTTAATTTGTAGGTGGTTCACCTCCTAAAACCTAATACATAGGTCACAACACTCACTGTAAGTTGGACCTTATTGACATGCATTCTAAAAAACTTAATTACAAGTGACCCTCACTTCGACTTCTGATGTCGACCTTTTCTAATAACGCAATTCTCATGGATTCACTTGCATAAAACCAAAATTCTTTAGGACTTGAGTCTCATGTCATTCTATCATGACCCAAAATTTCATTGTATCGTGAGGGCACCTACACTAATTGTAGGAGAATCATAACCTCAAATCACGAAAGGATATTAAATTAAGAGTGCGGAAATACGAAAATAATATATTTATACCAAGGAACTTTAAAAATTAAAAAGTTTTATCAAATACAATCATATCTACCCCAAAACTTGATGTCACTAGTACAAAGATTCTAAGATAACACCGCCCTGGATAATAGAGGCAGCCTGAACAGATGGAGACCAAGGCTACTGTAAATGATGAGCTGCCTCACTCTCTCATGCTGAAGATACAACCTGAATAGACCGAATACCTACATCTATGTAAAAGATATAGCAAGCGTAGCATGAGTACACAACGTACCCCCGTAGGCATCATAGGTCGACAACGACATAAGTCACGTAACAGGTATAAGTATCAAGTTGACTCTACAGTAGGTGATAATCCAATTACTATGCTAGTTATCTAATCTGTTTATCCACATAGGTCACGATCTATAGATATATAGTCTACTCAACACTCAAGTATCAATTTCAGTCAAATACAAATTAGGCATTTAGCACATAACGACTCTTACCTTAGCACTCAAATATCCAACCATCCACCCAGGACATAATTTTGTTTAATACTCTACCCGACCCAGTCTGTTAGGTAAGTTATTTACCATGCCCTAGTTAACTATTTATTAGTCTTAACCTTCTAGTTGCATTACGACATCTTGTATTTACGATCATGCTAGTTGATAACTCTTCTAATGACCTTTCCCCCTACACAAGTCAAGAATGCACGTATTATACTCCCAAATATTGATATTTAGGAATTTATGCATTTAGCAAATAAATCAATACATCACGGAGATCACGCAGCAAGCCTACTAAACATTAATCCTCAGTGCCTGCGATTTACAAAATGGCACACAGGCTCACATAACAACATTGCCCACTTTACCTTTACGCAATGCACAATTAGCCATGATAATCACTCAATTCCCTACTAGTTGTTATCAAATACTGCACCTACCCGACAACCGACTGTATCAAGCTTACACAACACGGTTGCATTCCTGTATAGAGGATAATTTCACACCCAATATGTATTCCAGTAATAACCAAAAGTTCATCATGTCTACTGGACATTAACACCGAGTACACACGACACATAGCCATCAATCTAGAGTGGGAATGAAATGCAATGCAAATGATGTATGTATGCAAGTGATATATGTACCTGGTACACACACGTTGTTGCAGTAGCTGTCACGTAACCCATGAGGGACTCATGAGGTCCATATACCCATCTAATTTCATTGACACCAGCACGAGGGCTAAAATATCATATTAGTCATCACTTTTATGACCATGTACCATATCCCTTAATCCGACTCTCTAAGCCATTCTCAATGATTTATCAATAAGCTAATGCAAAGTGTATATAATGTATGAATGAGATGGATATGAGAACACCATGCAATCAGTATAATCAATTTATCAGTATTTATCAGTTCATGTTCAGGTGTTCAAACGAGATGTGGAGTAATGAATGCATAATAAGTCAAATCACAACATCATACCAATTTGGCCATAAGTCCACACCACATAAGTTTCAATATCATAAAGACACGGCAACAAGCCTACATCCATAAAAACTTAATGTACATTAGGCCTCCCGTGAGGGGGAGACCATGTGATGAATAACATAATAACAACAAATATATGCGGCAAGCCCAAATAAAGCAGCAATCGGAATTGACTTAAGATCGATTCCCCAAACTACCCATACTCACAGTTATACACTGATACCCACTTAAGCATTCATTATAATCGCTAAAGCAGGACTCCCAATTCCCTTAATACTTATAACTACTACGTACTTCTATCAGAGTCTACAATAAAGAAAACCGTAGCCTACCTCATTGTCAAGCGGGTGCTATAAACTCCTAGTCCACAACTTGCTCCCGGATGAGTATCAGATGACCATAACACAACCAACCATATAGAAGTCGTAGGTTTGCACACATAGAGTCACATATGACTCCATTTCTATGAAATATGTGCTACCAACCCGAAGGGAACCCTTCAACAATTCATTGTAACTACTAACCAACACATCTATTTTGGTTCCATTAACAAGTCAAAACTTCCATTTTTAAGAGACACCTTCCTCTTCTTCATTTTAAGAAAGATAATAGTTTTAAATTCAAGGATACATAAAATAGTGATTACCTTTGCCAAAACACGCTTAATAGAAGGAAACTACATTTCAAGACTCGAATTTTAGGTTATCAAATCTATTGAGTAAGTCTTAAGGTCCTTAAAACAAAAAGGGTTCTTTTCCACCCAAGACCCACCATTAAAGCATGTATTAGAAGTATAGAAATCATAAATGGGGTGAAAGAATCTTACCACAGGTCATTAAATGAAGGAATCCTAAAAAATCTGCCACTATTGAGCTCCCAAGGTCCTTAAAACAAAAAGGGTTCTTTTCCACCCAAGACCCACCATTAAAGCATGTATTAGAAGTATAGAAATCATAAATAGGGTGAAAGAATCTTACCCCAGGTCATTAAATGAAGGAATCCTCAAAAATCTGCCACTATTGAGCTCCCAATGTGATAAAGTGAAGTTGGGGAAATGAGGCTCGAGCTTAGGGACATTTGGCAAATAAGAACTAGGTCTGCCCAACAACTTCTGCTAGAGAGGAACTATTTTCTCTGGGGCGCTACCACTTTGGCGGAAGGTACCTTTGCTGTAGCAAGATCATTAAATATCTGGAATTTTGTTATGGTGGATGAGATGTTACCGGAGCGGACTCATTGAGGCAGTATGTTTTCCGCCGGGGTGGAGACAGTCATTACAAAAATCCTCCGAGTTTAATTACTCTATCTCTTACCATGGTCAAAGGTCACTCTTACCCATAAATTCTGCATGTAAAACATACCGATGGGCACCGAGTGAGGGTAATTCTAGGAATACAGGTGGAAAGCGCATAACGACCAAGCAGGTCATTACACATTCATTGAATGTTTCACGTCTAACTCCAAAAGTAGGCGTATTACAGAAACCCAATACCTGGGTCCAGCCATAATTCTCCAATATATGTGTCATTCATCATCCAAAGAGGTGAACTGTTGGTCGGACAAAACCGTGTCTATCAAATTTTCCAGCTTAAGTTTTTCTTCATCATCCCTGGCCATGGAAAGGGACAGTTATTGACACCTAATTTTAGCCTTTCATATTCCCAAATAACCAGTCATGCTTCTTCAAAACTAAGCATAGCAAAATAGTTATTTTTCAATAATTAAAAAACAAATTTCTTGAGGGTATTTTTGCCATTTCGTTTGGAAAGATATCTTACTTCATAGTTAATATATTCTACATAATTTGTATTAATTATGTAAATTTTAAAATCAATTCGTATAAAATAAAGTTGTTTAATTAAGAAAATATTTTAAGTTATAGTTTAAGGTTATTTATAATTTAATTGCTATAGTTAATTTATATTTATTAATAATATTATGTTCTATCAAAGATAACCAATGCCATGTACTCTTTCTTTACTTTGAAAGGTGAGTTTGATAGGTGGAAATGAAAAGCAAGAATTCGAGGCGTTAACCCTAGTTTAATAAGATCGCTTAGGAATAAGATGAATTTACTTGACATAAACTGGTCGTTCTTCAATTCAACTCTTTTGCATTTGGAAAAAACAAAATGAGAGAATACTTTCTAACTATTGAAAAATATTAGAGAGTCATTTTGAGGTAAAGTTCATACCATACAATGACCCACTAGCAATATATCATATTAACTCCTATAGCATTACACTTTATTATGGGGACACAACCTTGGTTTCTCTTTCCAATTGTTAAATCTTAAATCAAAATAGCTAAGTAGAAATACCAAAACATTTTTATAACTTACCAGACTATGATTATGACTAAAGTCAAGCACCACACTATTCAAAGTAATCTTTTCACACCATATTCCCTATGGGATTCAATCTCAACATTGTTGGGTTACTATATTTGTAATGACCCATTTAGTCATTTAGGTATTTTTACCATTTTACCCTTGTTGACCCTTCCACTAGCATCGTTAGAGTGCATTCAACTTGCGGGGATGGTTGAGTGATTTCCAAAACTTTCGGAGGAGTTTTGGATAAGGAAAAGGATATTTTAGAAATCCTTAAGTTAAGAAATGAAGAAGTTTGACAAAACTCAATATCAGGGGCAAATGTGTCTTTTTGAAGTTTTGTCAATTTCATTAGCTTTGATACATTATTTATGACTTTGTCGAGTTATTGGTTAGATTTCTGAGAGGTTCGGATGTGATTAAGATGATTGATTGAGAAACTAACTTTTGAGATGATTTGGAGTTGACCACGGTCAACATCGGGTTAAGAAGGATCTATTTTGGGTGTTTTGAGAGTTCGAGCAGCTTCGTATGATCATTTGTGACTTGTAGGAACATTTGGATTTGGATTTGAACTTCGTTTGACCAAGTTTAGGTGTTTGAGTCATTGGCTAAGTCGCTCGCCTTCGACACTTCAATGGGTAGCCCGGTGTACTACGCTCCAACTATGCACGGACTCCGGGGAAGGGCCGGACCACAAGAGTCTATTGTATGCAGCTTTACCTTGTATTTCTGCCAGAGGTTGTTTCCACAGCTTGAACCCATGACATCCTGGTCACATGGCCACAGCTTTACCAGTTACTCCAAGGCTCTCCTTCGACACTTCAATATACCATTATATTGATTTAATGTTAGAATTACGTTTTGATTATTGTACTATATGCGTATCAAAATTTGTGATTCGTAGAAACTTGAATCGTCAAATTCTGACACCGTATGGGGGAGTTATGCCTATTTTAGTTTCGGGAAAAATTATTGGTGTCTGGTGTGCGCCAGGGCGGACTTCCTGGCGCTGAAGCGGCTACGCCGGGGTGGAAATTGGTCCGCCAAAGTGCAAATGTATGTGTATTAAAAATCAAACTGCGTCCATTTAGTATTTTGCACATAACTTAAGTTCTAGAGCTCCGATTGAGGTGATTTTTACGGAGTTGTTCTCGTCTCAACAAGGGGGAAAATATATTTTAGATTTAATTTTGACCCCGGGTTCCTTACAATACATGTTTGGTATCATTAGAAATATGTAAAATGTAGCATTGGTCCTTCTTTGTTTATTGAATGTGTGTGGTAACATAGGAACTTCATGCACTTGTTTGAACTACGACCGTCTGATGTTCGCTCGGGAGGACTTGTGGATTAGGAGTTCATGGCTCCTGATCAGCTTTAAGGTAGGCTACGATTTAGTTTTTTGAGACTCCGATAGAAGTACGTAGTAGTTATAAATATTTAGAGGTATTTGGCGTATTTGGGGGTCCCACTCAAATGGTTGTGATGAATGGTTGAGTACGTACCGGTGTTAAACTATGATGATGGTGACTTGGAGAATCGACCTTAAGTTGATTCCGACTGCTGTTATTTGGGCTTGTTATCACTATGTGGGCTCTTAGCCATATTTGACACTATCTTGTTTATTCATCATACATGCTTTGATATAATATTCTGATTGTACATCGATTAGTGTGGTTGGACTATTTGATATGATATCCTTATTGTACTTGGATTATTGTGGTTGACTTGGATTATTTTGATTGTACTTGGATTATTATTGTGAACTCTAAAAGCATTTGTTATTCATCTCCTATACTTGGTTGCATCTCATGTATTCTTATTTCTTCCCTTATATTGTCATTTGCATTCATGCACCCATGGTTCTGATGATATTGATATGAGAGTGGTATAAAAATGTTGTGGGTCCAAGAGACCGGAAAGACAAAGTAATTATGAATTATGGCAATGTTGAGATGATAATGATACAGATGGATCGAGTTGCACGCTGCAATGGATATGATATGTGGGAACGGAGTTGCACGCCTGCAACATGATATTATTCGACCAAGATTTGGACTCCGAAGGGATATATGGACTTCGCGAATCCTCCATGGGTGTATAGATTATAATAAAATATTGACGTACTGTATACCGGGTTAGTAATGGTACCTGGCATTTGCATTGCATTCATATCAGACACATCTCATTGTATTGATTATCTATTGATTGATTCTATTGAATCGGGTTGATTGCTATGATTGGGCTTGTCTCTGTGAACACTTGGATAAATGATTGAATTTGTATAATTAATTTGGTTATCGTGTGTGGCTTGCCTTCTCACGTACATGTCTTTGTGGTTTAATAATTATAAGTCTAAGGGTTTGATATCAACTGCTATTGTGGTCATAAATGTCAATACTTCAGTACTATTATCTAAATCTGGAGAAACCATGTGCAATTGTATGTTGTTTGATAATTGGTCGTATGATTGGGTGACGAGTCTAGTAAGGAACATGTGATAAGTGTTGTCATTGGGAAAGTAAACATTGAATGAGCTATGTGTGTCAGACTGTAATGGTATAGAGACTTAGCTAAATCTAAGACTAAGAATAATAAAGGAGTTAACGTCATCATGGTTAGCTTAAGTGTAATATTCATGGAAAGCGTTCTAAAAGGGTTATTGTGATCTAAGTGTTGACTTGTTTATTGATGTGTTAAGATTGAGTAAGTGGGCTTAAGCATGAATATGACTTGGAGAAGAGAGTACTAGTCGGTGGGTACTATGATAGTAAGGTCCCCATATATGTGAATGGATTGATTGTACTTGACTGTGATTGGAACCTTATATGAACAATGCGACTTGTTGAATCAGTGTGTTGATATGTGTACAACGTGACTTATATGGGCTACTGAATTGTCTAGTATAGGCTTATCTGGTGTCAACTTGATATTTATCTATGTTACATATCTTCCGGTGTTGTTGGCCTATAATGTCTACGAGGGTACATTATGTACTCATGCTACGCTAGCTGCATCTTTCTGATGCAGATATAGGTCCCTCTACTAGTTCGTGAGCTCAAGTGTGAGTCCGGGCAGGTGGATTTCGATATTCTAGGGTGAGGATGCTTCTTCCGGCATGCCTTGGATGTTATTCTCTTACTCTGTCTTTACATTTAGATTCGAAAGACGTAGTTAGACATTTAGATTATGTTATTCAGTTTTGGACTATGTATTCTGCATTAGTGCTCTTGTTTCACAAACCATATTTTGGGGGTTGTATTAATATTTTAGATTATGTTTTCCGCATTTCTTTCATACTGTTTATTTATACGGGAAGTGGTTCGCCTACCAGTGGCATGGTGTAGGTGCCACTATGATTCCTAAAAAAGGGGTCATGACAATATTTGACATCAATCACCTTACGCCAATTATTTAGGTGTAATTTGAGCGTATTAAATTTTGGTGCCACTGTCGGGGAATACGATTTTGAAATTATTTGCTAGTGTGTTCTTTACTGTAAGTCTTTTTATATTTCATCACACCTTGTTTGCTTTGCTTTGTGAACCAAGTGATTATGGTCGGACGAGGTGGACGAGGAACACAGACTGCTTGAGTACCACAAGTTGCTCACAACCCATCGGTCAAACACAAAGAGGAGAATGTATCTGCAGATATGAATCAAGAAATTGAATACACAAATGTTATTGTTCCTCCAAGGGTTGATCCGGTCAATTCAAGATTGATAGTAGCATCTATGCGGTGCTAAAGCTTAACGATTATTTCTAGAATTCTACTGAAGATGACCCACATCAACATCTCAAGAACTTTATTGGTTTGTGTCAGACACAGAAGCAGAACAACGTGATGGTTGATGATATTCGGTTGAGGGCCTTCAAATATTCTCTAATCGGTGAAGCTAGAACTTGGTATCAGAATTTGCCACCAAATTCCATTATACTTGGGCAGATCTAGTGAGTGTTTTCCTCAAGAAGTGATTTCCTCTGAGCAAAAAGGATGAGCTTACAAACAAGATATTTTATTTCAAGTAACTTTCAAGGGAACAACTTTATGAAGCTTGGGATAGGTTTAAGAAATATTTGCAATGATTTTCGAATCATGGGTATTCGGAATATATCTTGGTGGAGAAGTTTTAATTGGGGTTGTACCTCATGACTCAGTTGGTGGCAAACAATGCGGCGAGTGGGTGATTCATGGACATGTTCTCGGATAATTCAACTTCTCGACAAACTCACTTCTCATACAATGCTCACTTCTTGGTTTTCTACGCTCACTTTGACATATTGTCAAACAGAATTACGGTCCGTCAATTCCTGTTGTGATTCGGTCTTCAGCTGACTCATGTTTCTAGCTAAGAACCTACGGTATCATCACGATCGATCGATATGTTATATGGTCTGTAATTTCCTACCACCATTGATGCTCCACTAAATTTTTGGTTATGGATAAGACTCGTGATAGATTTACGAACCGTAAATATGTTCGACTATCTGTAAAACTTACCGTAAATCTTGTCTTCAACCTGCTAAATTTTTGAAACTTTAGAACTGGACTTTTTATGCAACTTTTCTTATTTTTGCAATTATATCTCAATACTTACAACATAACAAATAACGTAAGAAACAACACAAAACACATTTAACAATAGTAAAAAATCTACGTAAAGGATATCAAATATGTCGTAATTCCACGACGCATCAACACCCCCAACTTAAAGTCTTTGCTTGCCGTCAGACAACTACAACACATTCTACTATCATGAACCCTTAGATATCATAAAGTAGAATTGTCTATAGTGGTATTGGCAAGTAAATGCAGGCACATACTTTCACACAAACCAACCCCTCACTCCATGCTTTCAAACCACCTGCATCCATCAAAGTAGTTACGACTTATAATGAAGCCTCCATCAATGACATCATGCTATTGATTTGCAAAGTGTGCACAAGAGTTCTAGCTCGGGAAGTCAATAGGTTTTAATGCACTTTTGAATCCATATGCCCTCACATAAACTAACAAATGTCCCTAAAACACATGTACGAGGAATACTAGGGACAAGAGATGAAAGAGAAGAGAAAACATTCACTCACAAGAAAGTTCATATGCCACAAATGAAAATACCATAGGTTTGTCTTTATTTTCAATGTCATTAATTTCGGACTGCTCGGTTGAGATCACATAAGAATTTTGTAACGGCTTATAATGTAGCTTTAGGGATAGGTAGGATAGACATTTGGATCAAAGTGACTAAACCCTCCTTGAATACTACACTATATTAAACCCATTTTACTTCTTTGTTTTTCCTTCGTCCTTTTACTCCTATAACCCTAATGTGGTTTATCAAACTTTTATTTCTTCAATTTGTTTGTGCAACATTTTATGGCTTTAAGATTTTCTCATGCCCTTTTTTTTTCTTCTTTGCATTTGTTAAATCTTAAATCAAAATAGTTAAGTAGAAATATCAAATTATTTTACAACTTACCGCAATAGGGTTACGACTAATGTCCAGCATTACATTACTCAAAATAATTTGTGGGATTCGGACCTATATTTGATATCATCACCTTACCCATTAATTTAGGCGTAATTTAAGTGTATCACGGCCCCAATTCCCTCTCGTTCCACTCTCTCTATCGTCATCGCATTGCCAGAAGTGGCGAAACCCGGACGCCTCAGTTTGTTCTAAAGAGCAATTAATGCTTTTTCCCCCTCTCTGTAGAAATTCCACCAAGGTAAGTACACACTCCTCGCCTCTCTCCTACTTTTTGAGGCTACTCGACTGGTTGGCATAATTGATTTTGTGACTTCAAATTACTGTTCAAAAACTCCAAGAGGAATTTGGATTTGAGATCCTGACCCACGCTTTGGGTTTTTTGAAGTTCTATATAAGAACTCATACTTCACTAGTTACGGGCGGGAAATCATCCATAATTTTGGGAAATCCGAAGCGCTAGTGCTATTTTGCTCGAATCGGCCTTAACTTAGTTTATGTATGTTTTAGTTCTTTGAGGTTTCTAAACCTTTTCTTTTCTTTATTTTACTCCATTGTTCACCAATCGGAGGCCAAGGTGGACAAATCCTGGTGAAGGAAATCTCACAAGTTCGAATTCGAGTTGGCTGCAGAAAAGCAAACCTTAAGTCCCTTTCTTTTAATTTATTCCTTAAACATGTTCTAGTATGTGTTAATTTGTTTACTTTGTGTTGAGTTAGCTTAAGTTGAGATTATGTAATATTAAGACTATTTTAGCTTTATGATGAGGATTAATGTATATGCACTGGTTTTGTATAGCTGTTAGTATGACTTAATTCCAGTTTAATAAATTTTGATTAATGTTGATGTGAGAACTCAGATATGAATTAGATGCTTTAAGTTCAAAGTGTTCACTGTTTGAACATAGTTATATAAATTCCCACTTCCAGTTTTGTTGTGATACTCATAACTAGTTTAACTTGTGGATTAATAATGTTCTAGTTTAACATAAATCTTGATTTGTTAAGCTGTTTAGCCCCACTTTGTTCAAAGTTTAGATTAACAGTGCTGAGGATTAACCTATGGGTTAGTAGTTGCTTAAATATGATTTAGATTTATGGTTCAGTGTAACTGTTAGATGGTGTTAGTATCTAATTCATTACTTTATGATTTATTTAAGCTGGGATGATGTGGAGTTATGCTTGAACTGCAAATCTACTTTAGTGTAAGACTCTTTGGTTAACTAAGTCAGTTATCATTATCTATTGCCTTATGTCTCTGTTAACTCATGTTTAATTTTGATTATTTCTAAGGTTAATCTCTTTTTGAAGGTGACAGTTGCTGCTCTAAACTTAATATTATGGTTTAATTATATGTTTAGATTCCTAATAGTTCTCTTTTTGTGTAACTTTGCTTCTAAATGCTGATGTGCGGTTTGTAATCTTCCATTACATTAGTTTTTGAGAATTAGTTGAAGTAGAATGTTTCAAGGGTAAAGATGTGCTCACTTTGGGTATAATGGCAGAGGGTTCACATCTTGTGATGTTCATCCTTCTTCTGATTTCTCTTATTCCCCAAACATAATTAATTACCCATCCCTTTACCCTTTTGTTAACTCTATATGAGCCTAATGTGATAATTTTGAGGTTGATTTTGAGTCTTAAAAGCAAATAAATTGAATATAGGCTATTTCACAGTCAAGTATATATCAACAGTCCACTACAACATGTCCTTCCTTCCATTCTCCCATGTTTGCTATCTGTTTGAGATCCCTTACAGGTTCAAGGGTGTGCTGAGTTTATCCTACATGTAGTTGAGCTCAATATGAGACTTTGAGTAGTTAACTCAGTCTTATTACTGCTGCTCCTACACCTTAGATCCCCATAATTTCTCTTTGAACTATGAAGTCTCATAGTCTATGTTTATATGCCATGATTTGTATCGTTTGATCTCATATTGTGCTAATAAAAAAGAACACAGTCCATTATTTTTCTTTGGGTGTGGAAAATGTTTAATTTAAAAGAACGATGCATGAGTCCAGAATCTGTTTAATGGAAATCAGTTTTGACTTAGACCTTATTTAGATAACAATGTTTCCAGTTCTCAATTCATATGAACCATGTTTTGCTCTTTCCAAATGGCATTGCCCTTCACTGTCCTTATTTGTTGCCTGATTGAAAACAACATCTATGAGAAATGGGATTATTTATGACTACTATGCCTTTAAAGTTGTCTAGTACCGTCTCTTGTCTAACTAGAAACGATAAGATGGGTTTTGTTTCGCATTTTCCCTTCTCTTGCCTATCTGATTGAATATGTGTGGGAGAAGTTGTGTGAACCCATTTTAGTTGAGTAAAGGAAAATATTGAAATC
Source organism: Anisodus acutangulus (assembly GCA_029783415.1). Taxonomy (NCBI): domain Eukaryota; kingdom Viridiplantae; phylum Streptophyta; class Magnoliopsida; order Solanales; family Solanaceae; genus Anisodus; species Anisodus acutangulus. The sequence goes on from CM056494.1 coordinate 28,951,097, forward strand.
ATATTCCCCTTAGAAACTCCTATGTTTCGGATTTGTCACTTGTCCTCTTCCTTTCCCTTCTTTGCTATTTATGTTTGTTTTCCTGCCTGTTGAAGGTGCAGAATTGCACAAGTGAAGTGTAAACCTTGTTTCTTGCGTACCTGATAGTTTGTTAGCATGTTTGATCCTTTCTTTGTTAATTCAGAATTACATGTTGAAGTTGTATTCTATTTCTGATAAATCTAATGTGCTTTCATTAAGTGTGTAAAGTTATTAGAAGTGATAAAGGACTTAGATATTGGGTTATGATATTTGAATTCTGTTTGATTTGCTGGGAAATGCCAATTGTCATGTTGTATATCCTGGTTGTATAATATGTATAGTGTAGTCCTTTTTCCCTTTCTTTTAATTTCTGAACCCTTCTTCCTAGTTTGCTGTTTGAACACCTCATCTTTCAATAATGTCATAGCATTTAATACCTTAGTCACATCTACCTTCTCTGGAGTAGTGGATCTGTTGACCTTGCCTTACCAATTTGGATTATGCGATGTGAATTTGTTGAGAAGTGCTTTAAGCTCACAAAAATGGTTTCGCATGCACTGCCCTCCACAAGTAACGTCGAGATGTTCCTTTATGTCAGCATTTAATACATCCTGAAAGAGTGGCCCAATATCTCCTTAGACGGCCCATGATGAGCGCGATCTCAGAGCAATTACTTAAATCGCTCCCAGGCATCATACAATGTTTCTCGTTGCTCCTATACGAACCCTATTTTTTTTTTACTCCTGAGATTCGTTGTCTTCCAAGACGGAAAGAACTTTGGCATGAAATTTTTAGCAAGATTATCCCATGCGTGGATGAAATGCGCAGACTCGTCATTCAACCATTTTGTTGCTTTTTCAGACAAGGAGAATGGGAACAATGTCAACCTAATATAATTTGGAGTCACTTCGGTGAACATGTCTGTTAGTGATCTCCAAGAAGTTCATTATGTTCTTTAGTGGATCTTCATGTGGGTTACCCCTAAATTGGCCCAGAAATTGGACCGATTGCATCATATTTAGTTTCAGCTCAAATTTGCCGGTGATTGAAGGATTTTTTATGGGTAGGCTTATAGTTTCCCCACAAGGCCTAGCTGCCTCCATTATTGCTTTATCTGCCTCTTGTGTCATCTTTGGATGTTCCTGAGATACACAACAAACGAACAAACGTAAAATTAAAAAAGGAAAACAAAAACAAAATAAAACTATCTAATTTAACAAGAAAGTTATACTCTAAATCCCAGCAACGGCGTCAAAAACGTTGTCGGTTCCAACTAACATGCAAGCGTGCGCGGTTAACAAGTAATATAATAATGAGTAGAGTATCGTTCCCAATGAGGATTTAAAGTCAACTTTTTTAATAGATCAAATAGTAACAACTAACATCAATCATGAGTAATTCAGTAACCCTAGAATAATAAGAAAACTAGCCACTCATTATGTAGCGATTACACAACTTATATTTGTTCAACTAAGTGAATAGAAGAAAGAGATGATAAATTGTGTGAATCATTGCTCCACGATAATATATTTAGTCATCTTTGTGTTGTATTCCACTCCAAGGTCTCGTTCTCCTCTAAAAAAACATGTAGAATATGTTTTTACAGTGTTAGGATTTGACCATGAGTCAGATCTCTATGTAAAGTCTAAAACTGCTTCGATTGGCTAGATTTTTCAAAGTCACGCCGCACCACCTTGCAAGGAGGCACTATTTGACGTCTAGAAGTACATATTTTTAGATACTTTACGCCTCTCATTTGTTACTCTTTTCTTGTATTTTAGGTACATTTCGATCACTCTACACTTGATTTGTGTGTTTATCTTGTTTGGGTGATGATTTGATGGGAAACTCATGTTTTGATGCAAAAATATGTGAAATACGACTTTGAAGTTTGTGTAGAAGTTATTTTGAAGTATTCGGAACGAGCTAAGCACCTGAGAGCCAAGTACACATGAAAAATAGCTGAAAAGGTGAAATGTCATAGAGAATATAAGGCACCCTGCCCCCAAGGTGGATAGTCCATCGTGCCTTTGCAAATTGGCATCACATTGGACATCACCAAAATACAAGGGCACGCCGCATATGTAAAGCCTATGATTATTGAGCAAGCAGCTACTCAACGATTTCTTAATCATTGAACCTTCATTTAAGCTCTGAACTATTATTGAGATAGTAATATCTCAACCGTTTTTCATGAGCGGTAGAAGTACAGGACAACATAGACATATGAAAGACTAAGTATGTACTGGGAGGATTTTGGGCCATCTCGGGTGGATATTAGTGATATTTGGGAGGTCACGCATTTTATATCGGGTCAAATTTTTGCTCGTTTAATGCTAGATAACATATGAATATATTACTTGAAAGGTTTCATGGTTATACAAGTTGCCTATTTCTCATCAGATAAGATATAGTGACAATTCACATTATGGATATGATAGATTTACCAAGTGTTTTTTTATTCAATAAAGTGGAGTGAGTACAATTTTGTTGATGAAAATTATACAGAAAGTTCTAATGAATTATAAAGATATAGGGTGATGTGTTAAGGATGTATGAATAGATATGGGAAGCCAGTGGGTGATTAATTATTTTACTACATACTTGACATAATAAGATAATTACTAGAATGGTGTGCATAACATGCCATCTGAAGATTTATGTGTAATTGGATGTTGGTTGTTGTCTCCGTAGCTTTAGCTCGATGAAATGAAACTAACGAATCTAAAATTACCGCAACAAACCTTGGATAAGGTCAGGATGGGACGAAAATACATAAAATCAGCTTACAACGGGCAAGAATTCTTTTTTGGCCAAAGAAATCCATGATTTATAGTTGTGGTGCATGAAAACGTACTTTCTAGGGGTTCTTGGTACCAATAATAGCATTAGAGAGTATAGAAAAATAAAAATTGAAATCGAGGCATTTTGTTGGTACAGATTTGGTAATAGGATGTTGTTGTAATTGAGGAACTGTTGTCATGATATTTTTATATCAAGAGATTACGTTTGAAAGTATGGTTATAATAAAAATCAAGTGTTTGGATTAGGGAAGTTTCAATGAACGATAATCGGCCATTTGAGGAAGTTAAAGATGTGAATAATGGAAATACAAGTTATTAACCTAAGTTAAGGGAGGATTCGACAGATAAAGTTTGGAAATGGGTCTATCTGTGTAATTTTGCATAAGGATTCTAGCAAAAAGTTTAGAAAAGGTATTTACAGCTGCTCCACAGTTGTGGCACTATTTCAGGCATGTTCTAGGACGAATGATGTTTTAAGTAGGGAAAGATGCAATGACCCAACCCATTTTTTTGAGTTCTAGGACCCATATCCCCTATTTGACACTTTCTGTAGGTTTGTTTATGGATTTATGACTTGTAAGTATGGGTGGCATAATCCATGAGAGACTTCTGGAGTGTTTGGGAGCACTAGAATCAAAGTAATAGGTTTGAAAAATTAAGAGTTGACTGAAGTCAATGTTTTGTGTTAACAGGTTCAAATTCGAGGTGTGAAGGTTCCTATAGATCCGTATGATGATTTAGGACTTGTTTGGATGATTTTGGTTTGAAATTCGAGGGGTTTGGGTCAGGATCGGAGAGCAAAAATCAGATCTAGACTGTGTTGAATTTATTTTTGCTAGTGTAGTAACATTTGCAGCCCAAACATCGCTTTTGCGATCCTACTTTTTCCATCTGGGCATCGCTGTTGCAAAGGGGTAGGGCATTGGGGACATCCGCAATTGCAGAGTCATGCCTGCTTTTTGTAAAGGACCTTGGGGAGCTGGACCTCCACTTTTGCGAGGGTAGTACAACATTTGCAGAGGGCGCAATTGCGACATAGGGATCACAATTGCGAGGATCCCTAATATTTAGGATTTTAGAACTAGTCCACACACTTGAATTGGGAAGAAATTGCAACTTCCATCGACTACAATTGGAAATCAATCAATTGTGTATGCTTTTGATTAGTATTATCAAGAATTTATATTTAATTAATTCAAATTCTTTTACTTTATTGCCATTTGATTTTGGTCCGTCAATTGGCTCACCAAGAGTTATAGATGAGCAGAGGACTTCTCCTCGGGCGTCATGACGCACAGGTAAGGATTGTACCCCAAATGATGAGGAAAATGATGCTCAAAACAAGATCAAAGTCACCAGCTGGACTTGGCAAGAATATTTCAAATGTTGAAAAAACAACAAGAAGCTATAGCGGAGTTACAAAAAAAGAAAATCATTTCGATAGGAATCACGCGCATGTCACCATTAGCAACGCGGTGGTGGGAACCAAGAAAGGCAACGATTCAGAGAACAACGGCCAACATATCTGATATGTTGAAATACATGCAAACCTTAACCATCCAGTCGGAGCAGGTCAAAAAGAAGTTCAACACTCTGATTGATCAGATTATGGGTGCTCATACGGTACAAAAAGGGTCGGGTTCATGGAGATATGTCCAACTGCCTTTTCCGCCGAGCGCAGTGACAAAATTGATACCTAAGAAATTCAAGATGCTAGATATCCCTAAGTTTGATGGAACGATTGATCGGCAAGAACATATACATGTACGGTTAAAGACAACGACATAGAGCCGGATGAGATAGAATCTGTCTTACTAAAGAAGTTCCATGAAACTTTGTCCAAGAGAGCTGGCATTCTCTCCTACCAGAACATTCACTTACTTCATTTGAAATGCTAGCAGCCTCTTTTGTTAAAGCACATACCAGAGCAAAAAGGTGCAACCCTAGAAGGCGTACATCTTCAAAAGTGCCCAAGGTGATAGGAGTTATTGTGTGAGTTCGCTATATGGTTATGTTACTACCAGCGGTACCAAATGAATGGGCGACAAAGGCCTATACTAAAGGCTTGAATCCTAAAAGCTTGAGCGTTTTGCTCAAGTTGAAGGAAAATTTTGTTGGAGTTCCTGACAACAACGTAGTCGGACGTCGATAACAGATATGAGTCCAAATCAGAGTTAAGAATGACCAGCTGGGAGTCGATCAGCCGAAACCGTCACCAAGGCCAAAGTGTCGTGCTGAATCCGAGTTGAGGTCACTGAGAGATATGTATCAACCTTACAATCCTGCGAAGAGGTCACGATCAGAGCGGGGGCGTGAAAATCAATATTATTTGGTTCCTAAAAGGTCAAGGTTCGATAACTCACAATAACATGGGACTACAAAGCAAATGTGGAGTGGGTCCATCATCTACTAATGAGACCGAGGCCCCAAGATTGTTCGACTATAATTTCAACGTTGATATAGGGCAGTTGGTAGCAGTGATCGGGAAATCAAGGAGACAAAGTGGCTAAAACCAATTCGGACAAATCCAAGCCAGAGGGACCCGAACTTGGTATGTGAATTCCATAATACTCATGGCCACCAACTAGGGACTGTCGGCATTTCAGGAAGAAATTTCTAGACTTTTGAAGAATGGTCACTTGAGGGAATTTCTAAGTGAGCGGGCACGAGATAACTACGGAGAAGGCAGGGAAACGGATGAGCCAGCCAAACTGGTTACACCATGACATATAATCAATATGATCACTGTAGGATCAGAGGTGTCCTAGATAACTTTTTCAACGGCTAAGAAAACTAAGGTTTCCATAACTCAAGAGAAGAAAACACGGGAGACACCCCTCGAGGATGCGATAATCTTCACCGATGAGGATGCAGAAGGCGTCTTGTTTTCACACAATGACGCATTGTTAATTTTTGTAAGTATCAATTTATTTCAGATCTAGCGTATTTTAATTGATCCAGGTAGTTCGTCGAACATCATCTGGTGCAAGTCGTCGAACAAATGGACATGCTTAACGAAATCATCCCAACAACTAGGGTCCCATCCGGATTCAATATGGCTAGTGAAACGACCAAAGGATAAATCATATTGCCAATCAATGTTACAGGAATGATGAAAGAAATCAAATTTTATTTAATAGAAGGGGATCTGAGGTACAATGCAATCTTTGGGAGACCATGGATTCATGATATGAAGGCGGACCCCCCTACACTGCATTTGTCGATGAAATTTCCAACTATAGAGGGGATTAAATTGATTCGGGGGTACAACCGGCGGTAAGAGAGATGTTCTCCATCGACAAGATAGTAACCAAGCCAAAGAATGAGGATAAAGAAAACTAGCAATTACAAAATCCTTTAATTCAGATGAATATACACTTTACTTTGGCCTATAAAGAAAGCCAACCTTCATGTTAGAAGGACATCCAATTATCGCTTAACAATCATATTTATTTACATTGAGAAATATACATTACATTTTAACCATTTTTGTTCTGGGTTACTATCGGCTGATATGATTTCAGATCCATTTCGAAGATATAGTCAAGAGATTCTTCCGAATTTAGGCTCAACATGCTACTTCTGCTTATTTATTTACTTGATTATATTGTGTTACGCTTAGTTTTATTGTTTTGTTGATTTAATTATTTTACGGTTTGCTTAGACTAATTCACGTATCCTACCACATAACAAATTCAACTGTATCTTTTTTAGCTTAAAAATAAGCACTTAATTTTTTTATCTTTCTCAAAAATCACAAAAAGTAGAAAAAAAGTTTAAAACCCAAAAAATCACTTACCCAATCCAAACACCCTCTTTAGTTAATAAAAAAATCGAACAAGTTTATGTTTATTGATGTGTTTAGTCATTTTTATGAGCAAACAAGCTCTACATATCATAATCATGATTGGGTCATTCGCACAAATGTCCCTACTTTGGATCGGTCTTTAATTTTTGCCCTCCAAATATGCTTTCTTTAATTTTTGCCCTAAATTATTTTTTGGCGCGACATAATTAGAATTTCGCAAGGCATAATTAGCGTTTAACTTCAACATATGTATCATAACATCCACACAAATTATGCCGAATAAGACATAATTTCTAACACTCAACATAATCTAAAAAATTACTATAAAACTATACTGCATAACTTAATTCTTATATAATTTTTGTCGCTCGAGATAAAATTTTAATTTTTAAAGAGAAAAATATTATAAAGATTATATCTTACAAAATAAATCTAAATATTTTTATAAAATAAATAAAAAAAATTAAAGACCACGAATATAAAGAACAAAATTAAAGATGAGTGCGTTTGAATGACAATCCGCCCAAAAAAATGATCACGGATTCAGGTCTACAACATAGCATAATCAACACACTAATGCACGTCTCAACGAATACCATGTGTCCCCAAAGCCAATCTTCTTCTTCTTAGATTTAGCCTCGAGTTTCACGTTGGCCTTTCTCTTTTTTTTTTTTTTTTAATAATTCAGGTTTCCAGGCTTGCGCCTGACTACTTCACTGGTATTACCCAGACGTCCTGGAGGTAATAGCACCGGTCCTTCAACTGGTATTACCCAGACATCCTGGAGGTAATAGCACCGGTCTTTCAACACTATTATCAGGTAAATCGCCGGATGTGCTCCGGTGACCAGTTTTCTGGGAGCGTACAACTGATCAATGAGACAAGGTCAAATTCCTCAACATGCAGAGTTTCTTCGTGCTTGCGGGGAATCGAACCACGTTGTCCATGCCAGAGCGCCTTATAGCGCCAGACTTTGCCACTGGACTATGCCCCGGAGGACATTGGCCTTTCTTTTCTTACCATGTGTTTGGATGGTTATTTTCTGTGGTTCATTAATATATAGTATGATATGATATAATATGATATTGTATTGTAGTGTAATTTATTAATAAATATAATATTTAAGTATATTGTATTATTTTTTATAATTTTATGATATTTTTATTATTTGATTTGACTAAATATTATTATATAATAACATGTATAAATTAGTTTTTATATATTAACAAAATTAAAATAAAAGGTAAAATGAGAACTTTTAAAAAAAAGTTGGTGGATGGGGTGATGGATGGAGGGTATGGGGATGGGGTTAGTGGTGGTGAGGGATCATGGGTGGTGGTGGGGTGGTGAGTAGTAGTGTGGGGATAGATGGTAGAGGGTGGGGTTGGTAGGTTTGGTGTGATGGAGGGGGTGCGTGATAGGTGGTGGTGGGATGGGTGGGGTGGATTTGGGTGTAATAGAGGTGGGTGGATGAGGTATAATGAAATAATAAGACGTAACGACAACTTTACAACAGACACCATACAATACCAGCACTGTCAAACCCCCCCCCCCCCCACACAACTCTTTGCATTACAATCTCTTTTGTCTTTGAATTTCTACTTGATGTTGATACAAGATGACGGGGGAAGAAGCTGGTAAAGAAGCCATGGAGAGTCTATCTCTTTACAATGATGAAGATGAGAACAAGTTGACCTCCAAATCCTACTCTAATTACCGCAGTGCCATGACTTCCCTTTCTGATTCCCACCATCCTCTTTCCCCCTCTATCGTCGCTACACCTGCCGATTCCGACCCCTTATTAGCTCCTGAAACTTGTTCTATTCAACCTTCTTCTTCTTCTACTTCTTATGCCGACATCGTCTTTGACGGCGGCAATGTTGAACAACTTAACGGCATCCAAAACCCTAACGAAGACTCGACAACATCTCCGCCTTTAAACTTGGAGTATCTCAATATCACGGTTTCGGATCCTCTGAAGGAAATGGAATCATCGGCGTCAATTGTTCCCGGCAATAATACTTACGTTACCTATTTAATCACCACAAAAAACAATTTACCCGATTATGGAGGATCCGATTTCAGCGTTCGGAGACGGTTCAAAGACGTAGTTACTTTATCGGACCGATTGAGCGAAGGTTATAGAGGGTATTTTATCCCTCCGAGGCTGGATAAAAGTGTGGTGGAGAGTCAAGTGATGCAAAAGCAGGAGTTTGTGGAGCAAAGAAGATCGGCATTGGAGAAGTACTTGCAGAAGCTTGCATCACATCCAGTGATCAAGAAGAGTGATGAATTAAGAGTCTTTTTGCAGGTGGATGGTAAGCTTCCCTTGCCCACCACCACTGATGTGGCATCCAGGGTTCTGGATGGAGCTGTGAAGTTGCCCAAGCAGTTGTTTGGGGACTCGGGAAATGTGATTGGGCCGCAGGATGTTGTGCAGCCCGCTAAAGGTGGTAGGGATTTGCTGAGGTTGTTCAAAGAATTGAAGCAGTATGTTGCCAATGATTGGGGTGGGTCCAAGTCACCTGTCGAGGAGGAGGATAAGGATTTCCTGGAAAAGAAAGAAAGGTTGCACAATCTTGAGCTGCAACTAAGTAATGCCTCAAAGCAGGTGATTTTCATTTTCCTATTCATCAATTTTATTATTTCTCATTCTAATTCAATGTATTTTTGCGCTTTTATTTTCATTCTGTCTTTAGAAGTGACACGATTTCCTGGAGTAGTATAACATAGACTATCTAGAATTCTCAAGTAGCTGAATGGTTTACAAATTTACCTATACAGCTATATAGACAGGGCATAAGGGAAGAAAAAGATCTATGATGTCTCAGGTCCAAATCCGGTGGAGATAACTTGTTAGAAAACTTCTAATGTTTTTTTTTATTATTGTTATTCTTATTATCATCATTATTATTAAACAACAACAACATACCCAGTGTAGTCCCAAGGGTGTGACCTAGTGGTCAATAAGTGGGTTGAAAATTATGAGGTCTCAAGTTTAAATCCAGCAGAGATAAAAAATATTAGGTAATTTCCTCCTATCTGTCCTAGCCTTGGTGGATAAAGTTACTTGTTGTTAGTGGGAGGTGGTAGATATCCCTTGGAATTAGTTGAGGTGCGTGCAAACTGGCACCAAAAGTCGAAAACCATGATTATAAAGTTGCTGGTAAAGTTGGTGCCATGTGACCAGGAGGTCATGGGTTCAAGCCGTGGAAACAACCTCTTGCAGAAATGTGAGGTAAAGATGTCTACAATAGATCCTTGTGGTCCGGCCCTTCCCCGGATCCCGCGCATAGCAAGAGAATAAAATATGGTGATGATATGAAGTTTCATATAGCCAACCCCAACTTGTTAGGGAATGAGGCGTAGTTGTTTTCGATTACCATTCAGTTCTCTGATTATTGTTCTATTGCTATCAGTTAATTTTTAGAATTTCATTTCAAATTAGACTGAATCACTTGTTAAAGCTCAGCAAGATATGGGGGACACTGTTTTATTTAATATGGTGAGGATATGAAGTTTCATATAGCCAACCCCAACTTGTTAGGGAATGATGCGTAGCTGTTTTCGATTACCATTCAGTTCTCTGATTATTGTTCTATTGCTATCAGTTAATTTTTAGAATTTCATTTCAAATTAGGCTGAATCACTTGTTAAAGCTCAGCAAGATATGGGGGACACGGTTGGAGAACTTGGGCTAGCATTTATTAAGTTGACAAAATTTGAGAATGAACGAGCTACAGTGAATACTCAGAGAGAACGGGCTGCTGATATGAGAAACGTGGCTACTGCAGCTGTTAAAGCCAGCAGATTGTATCGGGAGTTAAATTCACAGACAGTGAAGCATTTGGTAACCATTTTATCCTTTGGTAACAATCGTTGAATTATGCGATTAGAGAAATACAGCCAGTGAATAGATTCAGGTGGTTGTCATCTGCACATTGTACAATGTTTTTTCAGCTTTCTACCACTATTTAGGTTGTTGATCAGCTTTATAGAAGACACACTTTGGTGCATTCTAAAATGAACCTTAACTTCTAATACTGTGATAAAAATGTATTTCAGGATATTCTACATGAACACCTGTGTCTAATGTTGGGCGTACACCATGCATTTTCAGACCGATCAAGTGCTTTATTGACAGTGCAGACTCTCATTTCGGAACTGTCTTCTTTAAATTCAAGAGCAGAGAAACTTGAAACAGCAACCTCTAAGATATTTGGAGGTGATAAATCAAGGGTTCGGAAATTGGAAGAGTTAAAAGATGCCATTAGGGTCACTGAAGATGCCAAAAGATGTGCCATCAGAGAATATGAGCGCATTAAGGTATTTGGAATCAACCCATGGCATCTGTAATTGGTTCCTTTTGTACTTGTAGGATTGCCATTACGTGATCTACTTTATTCTGCATTCACTTCTGTTTTCTGTTTGGAAAGTGGCTTATTGTCATCAGTTAACTTCAAATTTACTACCTTTTTGTTTTGCTGAATTGATGTTACCTGGATTCCCTAGATTTTGTGGATCTATTAATTTCTGAGTTCAATTATAGAGATAATAGGAGCGTAATTAGCTGAAGCAGACCTTTTCTCATTGGTGATTGAGATATCAGCACACCTAGTGCTGGCAAATGGTCCTGTAGGATCGGATATGTGCGGGTTCAAAGAGGGTTAGGCAAAATGGATAAAATATCCGATTTCCCCCAGCACTAGCCACTAGGTGCACCTGCATCTTGTTGGAAGTGAGTAAAAATCCTTCTGTCTCTTATTACTGTACGTCTCTTAATGATATTTTAGTGATTCGACTTGAAAATGATAATTGTTGTTAGCTAATTTTGGTAAATTTCTAATGGCCCAAACTCAAACTTAACCAAGTTTCAAATATTAGCTGACTGAAGCAAGTTGCTTACTATTCTTAGTCTGTTGTTACTGCTCATTCTTTTATGAACCTTTCTAGTGACATGACAGTCTTTTTAACCTTGAATATCTTATCTTTATTGCGGACAAAAAAAATATCTTATCTTTATTTTAAATACTAATTTTAGAGCAGTCCCCATTATGAGGAATACAATGTTTTCCCTGTTTTCTATTCCTCGTCAATTTTATTACTGTATATGCGTATATTCATTACTAGTTTTCGAGTATGTGTGTGTATCCTATACTGATGAGTAAAACATTTTTTAAAATCACATATATTAAAAAGAAATGTGGTTGAGTTTAAAATAAAAATTAAATAAAAAAGTGTAAATTTATAAAAAGTATGAATGTTGGTCCTATCTATTTTGAGCCAGTTTGGAAAGCCACCTTGTAATTAGATTTGGGTATAATTACACAATTTTGGCATGTTTGTCTAACCAATTAATTACTTGGTCAGCATGTAAATGATGGGAGTAATTATACTCTCCCGTTCTGGGGGAGGGGGTTAAGAATTGATGGTAATTATATGGTGTAATCACAAGGTTATTTTTTTTAAAAAAATCCTTTTTATTTTTACTTTTAATTTCTATTCTTTTAATTCTTTTATTTTTATTCTTTGATTTTTTTATTTTACTTTTTAGATTCTTTATTTTAATATATTATTCTTTTTACATTATTTATCTTTCATTCTTCATTTCTCATTTTCCAACCTTTTCTTCATGTGCTTCATATATGTTCTCATATTCTTTTTCTTATTCTCTTTTTCTTTATTTTCTTCATTTCGCTTAGCTATGTTATTATTCTAATATTTTGAAATTATACATCTTAATCTTAGAAATAATGAGTCATCCAAAAACTTGGCTTATAATGAGTGATGTCATGAAAGTTGGATTTCGTTGTTGAATAACGTTATAGACAGACTTAAATCATACTGAATGATGTTAGAATTGTAAAATTACTGTATTAGACAATTGAACAATGCTATTATAGAGAGTGATGTTAGAATTGAAAGATTACTTTTTATTAAACATTTGAACAATGCTATGAAATTATGGTTGTAAATATTATTGTTTTTGTCAAACATGCGGTCCATGATGTTCTTGTTAAATGTGTGCTTAGCTAGAATTTTTATTAACTAATTCAATTAAAATATTTTTTATTTGAAAACTATATATCAATTATTTTCTACAATGTTAGGTACAAATCTATAATTATTTAATACTATTATCTTTTAAAATTAATATGTATCTCGAATACCTAGTGTAGATAGAATTTAGTAACATTTCTCTTGTAGACATATATTTGTCGAACATTAAGGTTTAGTTTTTGTTAAATAACTTTATTTTTAAAATTTATAAGATCTAACTGCGTAATTACACTTGTGCAACCAAACAATACGTTTGTAATTACACCGTAATTACGTTATGACAAACAAACAGCACTATTCAGGCCCAGATCATCCCAATACTAATACTACTTTGCTTATGAATAAGTTGCCTTCAAGGCAAATTAGGGGTTCTCTAAAATTAGAGGGCCTCTAAATCTAACATTTATTCTTATAGGTGTATACAAGTATCTAACCAGACCAAGACGACTCTTGGCAAACACCGGACTCAATGGAAGTGTGATGACAATAACTACCAACTAGTTGGTATAAACAAAATGGAACTTATTCAAAAAAATCTCTAGGATGGTCTGGAATCAGAAATCACAATCATAAAATAAGGTAGTGAGTATCTGGGATAAAAAATCATAACAAAGTTTAGTCCCTGCCGCATACCATTGTGTTTGGTGGAGACTGGAGAGGGAGAAACGTAAAAGGGGTTCAAACGTTTCTTTATCCCGCAATAACTTCTAGACAACCCTCCCCATGTCATATCCCTTTAGAGGGAATTGTAATCTGCACCCCTTTCTAATAAAAGCCATCGCGAAATGAACCAAGATGTTGACACAATTATCCACCCTATTCAGCAACCTCCCCCCCCCCCCCACACACACAACGAATAAAAAAGAAAAACGAAGTTATTGCTCTTACATAAGAATGATATAGAATTGGAGAAGACACTAGAACTATGAGAAGTTGGAGAGAATGTACAAATCATCAGAATCAATTTTCTTAAGCTACCTTGAGTTTGTCTTGGCAGTCATCCTGTGAAAGATAGAACTAGCACCGGTTGTACATGAACTATATGGTAAAGTAGAAGTGGAACTACTTAAATACCTTGTTCTTAATCATGGTGAACTAACTTAAAGAGTGTTATATATAGAGTTATGTTCATTTAAGCGAAGCTTGGCTATTTAAGCTGGACTGCTAGGCTTATCTTTCAATAGACCCTTGTGGTCTGGCCCTTTCCCGGCGCGGGAGCTTAGTGCACCGGGCTGCCCTTTTTTTTTTTGCTAGGCATAACTTTGCATTCACGCAATTGCAAGCGCCAGCCATAATATCGCTTGCCAAGTGGATGCGTATATAGTTTCTTTTTATCATCTTGTTGACGTGGATGTCTCTAAGAAATTTTCTTTTTGATCCTTTTTGCCTATTGGTATTTTTGGGAAATTAGTGATCTCAGGTGTTACTGACTTTTAAGTAATTTCAGTTAGTGTGTTCTTATTTACTGTTCTATTGGGAGCCCTTATACAAATTGTTTTTCTGATTGCAGGAAAACAATCAAAGTGAGATAGATAGAATAAATAGAGAAAGGCATGTTGACTTTGTGAACATGTTGAAAGGATTCGTAACTAGTCAGGTACTTCCTTGTTCATATGACTGCTCTCTTTTAGATAAACTGTTACATTGAAGTTCCATTTCTTGTTTGTTGGTAGTAACAATGTAAGACAGCTTAACCTTGTCCCCACTCTCTCAAGGTGGGGGGGAGGGTGGTTAAATAAAACAGACAAAGTGGGTGAAAGAAACAGGAAACGGAAATCCATTGAAGGATTTGATGATAGCTGAAAAAAGTAATAGTTGCATTCAACTTTTTATAGGTGGTATATGGCCTATTAAAGAAAGAAATTTGTGTTCATCTGCATCATTGTTTACATGTCTTTATATGTCCCTAATGTGTTGTTCTGATATATAGCAGCATATTGTCTCTGATTAGTTGAGACGAGTGACACTTTTGATTGAGCAGTGTTATCACAGTTGGAATGCACCAACAAATAATGCTTGTAGAAAGCTTCACTGCCTGACTTTTTCTTCTCCTCCACCAAAAACTTACTTTCCCTCATTTTTTCATGTGTGCGTAGCATTTCTCTTACAGATGCATCTATAATTAAACATACACATGACCATGTTTGATTATGCAAAGATCACATAAGACAATTAAATGGGATATGATCAAATTTTAAAAGACTCTCCCTTGATGCATGCTAGATCACTCCCTCCCTCTTGGATAAATGTCCACGTTTAATTTGTACCACAAACTAACATCCACCGCTGCAAAAAACGTGAATTGGACAGTTATACTCCATTGCTAGTTATAATGGACCTACTTTATCGCTTGCCCTTACAAATGTTTTCCTTGTTCAATTTATTAAAAAAACAGATATTATGTGGTCCATGTGTGTCCTAAAGGAATACTCAATAATTCTAACTTTTCACTTCTCTTTCCATACAAAGTCAAATAAAGACATTTGGCACCCAAGGTGTGGCCTAGTGGTCAATGAAGTGGGAGGAAAGCCATGAGGTCTCAGGTTTAAATCACGGCGGAGGTAAAAAAACACTAGACGATTTCTTCTCATTTGCCTAAGCCTTAGTGGGTAGAGTTACTCAACACCCGTGTTGGTGGAAGGTAGCAAGTATCCGATAGAATAGTCGAGGTGTGCGCAAGTTTGCTCCGACACCACTTCCATAAAAAAAGACATTTTGAGACAGTTTATTGTATAACCCCTTTTAATTGTTTACATGTAAGCTAGGACTTTTGCCCTGGGTGTGGTGGGGAATGAGAGACTCGTTCTTTCCTAATGAAGAAGTTGCTAAGAAATCGACATATCGCATGGACCCATATCAAGTGCTAGCTAGAATTTGAAATCTAGTAACAAACAACCTAGCCCAAGAGGAAATGGATTTTGTAGTGGTGGACATCGATATTTTCAGACTAAAGATCTCGGCAATAGGAGGTAATTTAGTGTCCTAGAAGAGTAAGAAACAGAGTGTCGTTGCTCTATCTAGTGCTAAATTAGAATATCAAGCAATGACTGTAGCAACTTGTGAGCTAGTTTGGATTAAGCAGTTGCTCAGAGAACTAAAATTTGGAGAAAGCAATCAAATGGAACTTGTGTGTGATAACAAAGCGGCCCTTCATATTGCATCAAATTCGGTATTTCATGAGAGGGGACTAAGCACATCGAGATTGAATGTCACTTTGTCAAGGATCCGGAGATATTGTTACAAAATTTGTGAAGTCGAGCGATCAACTTGTAGATATTTTCACCAAGTCTTTCACTGGTCCTCATATTAATTACATATGTAACAAGCTCGGTATATATGATTTGTATGCACCAGCTTGAGGGAGTGTTAGAATAGGAATATGATTCCATATATAGTATCATATTAGAAAAATGATTATAATGTAGTGTCTATAAATAAGGCTCAGTGTAATTATGTTGATAAACAATTCAATAATATTTTCTCCCATATTTTCTCCCATATTTTCTCACATGGTTTAAGGTGGATAACTTTCCAACATTCTACTTAGGACTACATATAGAGGAAAAACATACGAATATTGAAGCATGACAAAGTGTGGCGGAAAAATGTGAGTAAAGACTAGTTTGTTGGAAGAAGTAATATATACCATTCAATGGCAGATTGTGCTTTTCGCGTGTGATTCCTTACTATCTAATACCACTACTACCCATTCCGATCAAAATGTAGGTGCAATGTAATAAAATAAAACACGACTTCATATGGAAAGAGAATACTAGAAAGAATGAGATACATTCAATGATAACGATAAAAAAAGAAGATACATGTAAAGATATGAAAGAGAAACTTTTGTTGAAATTGATGATTAAAAAGTGCACTAGAGGCTTTTACACAGGAAACTTAGACTACATACAATTTTACGTTTTACCTAGTAAGTTAAGCAATTATTCTGTAGTATCCTATAGAATATTCTGGAATAATCTCGTTAATCGAGTTGGATGAATCTAGATAGGTTATGAATCTTACATATAACTTCATTAATTCTCCTGACTTTCAACACGCCTCTTCAAACTTTTTTTGGAGTCCCACACCGTTTGTGGGATGAGAAATGGATTGCTTATATGGTCTTGCGCAATTCTCCTTTCATGAGCTAACTTTTGTGACTGAGTTAGGCTCGGTCAATTTTATTATCATGATATCAGAGTTAGACCCATCCCAATTCATTGTTTTTGATGTTGGGCGGGTCTTATATTGTCCACGCTCCATATGTCCAGTTCTGGGCTGCGGGGGGGGGGGGGGTATTGATAATCTTCCCTTCATGAGCTAGCTTATGTGGTGGATTTAGGCCCAAAGTTCACTTTTGTCTAAGTTTTGACTTGGCATGGAGTTTAACAAAGTAAAGAAGATTTTTTAATCTTGTGGTCTTAAATTAAAGATATGTAGAATGTACCAAAATATACTTTAATCTTGTGGTCTTAAACATGTCATGTGGAAAGTTGAAATTAAAGAGTTGCCAAAATGAGAAAGAGGCATTATTTTTTAAACGGATTAAAAAGGAAAGTAAGACAAACAAATGAAACAAGAGGGATTATGTAGTTTAACTTAAATTTTTAGGTGCGTCCATTTATTGATTTTTTATTTACCTCTTCAAAGTTTCAAAACCATTAGCGGAAATCCTGGCTATGTCACTAGCCATAGTTATGGATGAGCTAAACA
This sequence comes from Anisodus acutangulus, assembly GCA_029783415.1. Classification (NCBI taxonomy): domain Eukaryota; kingdom Viridiplantae; phylum Streptophyta; class Magnoliopsida; order Solanales; family Solanaceae; genus Anisodus; species Anisodus acutangulus. The sequence continues at coordinate 28,968,503 of CM056494.1, forward strand.
ATGGTATGGCGTTATGCATGATGAGGTCCTATGGTGCATGTTTTCTTCTGAAGATATCTGCATTAATTGACAAAACTAGAAAGGAAGTCAATGAAAAGCTACATACATGGAGAAACACATTCAGACTTAAGGATTTTAGGATGCAACGAGAACCTGAGGCAGCAATCTATAGGTGTACCAAGAGCTTCACATTATATAAGCAGAGTCTTGTAGTAGTCGGCCTGAATGCCTATGTTCTTTACTAAAATACTATCTCAGATGAATGAAACTTTACGTACTATGATGATTGATGTACTTAAAGTGGGTTAGGTGGCTTTAAATTTCATATGGAGGAAGTTGTCTCAAGATGTGTCAAGTTTGGAAATGCATCATCTGTTTCTACTAAATGGTAAAAGAAACTTAGCTGGATTGCTTTAGTCCTAGCAGATTGACTGGTTTCCCTGGATCACTTTAAATAACGTCCTTGCTTTTAATTGAAAGCTTCTTTCCGTTTCTTTCTGTAGCTAATATCTGGGACTCTTACCTATTGTTTCTCATGAATTATAACACTTGGAATTGGGAACTACATTCTTTTTCTTCCTTCAGCTGATATCTGATACTCTTACTATTGCTTCTCTTGTTTTAAATCTTATGGTATATATAGTGGATTTCACTATGCTTTTAAAATATTGAAAGCGCTAACTCCCTAATACGAAGGCTTTCTCATGAATGTAACAGGTGGCTTGTACAGAGAGAATTGGACAAGAGTGGTCGAAAGTTGCAGAGGAGACCAGTCGTTATTCAAGAGAGAGTGCATAAAATTTATGCTGTAAAATCAGATATTACCTTTTACTTCTTTTATTTTTGTGTTGATTGATTGTACAATGGGAAATTAAAACATTAGATGACTCATTATACTCTATAATTTTCCACTCGGTGTTTTCACTCGTAAAAAGCTATTTTCTTGTTTGTGCAGGTCTGGTATGATGGCTTATGTTCTGGACAGCATTAATGGCCAAATTGAGGAACTAGTTTAATTGTAATTCAATGTCAGCACCAGTCTCTTTCTCAGTAAAATGGATAGTGCACAGAGCTTCCTTGCTCCCACTTGACCTGTGCCTGTTTTAACACGATTCGATCTAAGAAGTAGCACTGAAACAAAAGTTTGAGCATGTTGTCTCTTCAAATATTGAGGTTGTCCATTCTTTTCAATCTGACCTAAGTTATCTCCAGAGTGCAAACCAATTCATAATGGGATTTCTACAATACTGGCAGCCGAGTTAGACCTACGTAAGAAAACAGTTGTGCGTGGTGTTTGAGAATAATGAGGCAATACGTGCATCTGTCCTATACTTTTATGATGAGCTGAGTATACATATTTTTGTGTTTACCAGAATCCTGCTTAAAGTCTTCAGATTCAATAATTCCATAAGCGAAATTACGTTTTGTGCCTATGTTTAAGGGTTGTGTGGGAGGGGAACAAGTTTGCTGCCTACTACAAAAATGGAGGTTTGGGAATAGCAGCAGTACTAGTTATACTACTGTTTACCTAAGTCTAACAAAAGAAGTTCCCGAGTCATCCATCTCTATGGCTGCTGTAGCAAAAATGGGTGTCTTCAAAAAGCAAAAAACGGGGTGATCTTGAGTAAGTCTTCCCAAATTTTGCTAGTGTGTTTGCGACAAAGTTCTGTTCGTTGTACGTATGAGCTAGTAGGGGCTCACCTAACCGGCGGAGCAGGTACCTGCGTAGTGTAATGTGGATGATATATATATATATATATATATATATTCTTTTTTTAAGAGCAAGATGTTCAATTACTATGATATCTTTCGAGTGAGCTACTCCTGAGTAGCCGTGAATCCATTGTACCTGGGCATTTCGTATTATGCCTCCTATTGCATCGTGGCTAGAGTTGTTTGAGTGTGCCATCTGTGTTTAATTTAAAGTGTGTTGGCAGGAGGATGCCACTTAACATAAGTGGAGTTGGAGCTTTTAATCAGATGCTAAGATAGCCCAATAAAGTTGTATTCAACCGCCTTTTGAAAGAGATGGTTGATAAAAAACTTTATAGGCGCTCCATTGAAGATTACGGCATTTCGTCGTAAATGGATACCATAGGCAAAAAGATATAATAATGCAATTCGGCATGTTAAGGGTGTTGGTGATAGGATTATGTAGAGTTAGCGTTTTGAGCCATTGTAAAATGTAAATTCGTAGCGTTTTCAACCACCGCAAGGGTGAAAGTAGCAGTGTTTAGTTGTTCCCAAAAATGTTGCACTTTGACACAATAAATGAGATGGATGATGGATACCGTACTGTTATGACATAGGGAACAACATGTTGGCGGAATGTAACCAATGTTGACGTGGCATGGGAACCAACAGATCGAAACAAAAGAAAAATTTACCTCTTCCACTCTGGAGCTTCTGGCACGATATCGAAAACTGTCAAGCATTCAAGTTTGAGTTGGAGCATTTGGTTCAGACAAAACTAGAAATTTCATAAGAGAAGAAGAATAGTAGCGTAGGGTCGACATAAACAATCAGTTAAAGTAGTCTACACTGATAATTCATGAATCAATCCCAATCTCTGAGTTAACAAGGACAAGTATGGATGGATTTTGCTATGGAGTTAAAAGAGAGACAGAATAATCCTTATCTTATAAAGGGGATGAACAATTATATATCCAAAAGAGGATCCAGTGCTTCTTGGTCGTGAATATTTGAACTGATTGTTATAAAATTTGAGTGCACTCCCATCTCGTTCTTATTGAGGAGGGCTGGACCGAATGCGGTTGTGGGGACAACTGGACATGACTCCAAAAGGGTGTCATCTTTTGGCTAGATCTAGGTGTCTTCAATCAAATCAATGTTGTCACTAGTTATTTCCCTGTAATCAAAGCTACGATATACATGAAGTCTCAGGGGATACGTAGGAAGCCCATATCAGGTTTGGTCTTCGAAGTGATTGAGTATAAAAAAACCTATGGATCTTTTCTTGTAAATGGAACTCCGATAGGGGCTGATTTTCCATGGCGGAATACATATGCAATCTACGTAAGACTCTATCCCTGTCATGTTTAAATGTTTTCTCCCCCACTCAAAGAGGAATACTGAAATATCAAGATGAATAGGCAGCCTACCTCGAAGCAACACAACTCAAGTCAACCTTGTCTTCGTTATGTTCAAAACAAGTAAACAAAATTACCCTTTTACCCTACCCACTTTGAAAACAATTCATGAAATGTGGATTAATGTATGTTAGACAAACCAAGTCATCATATGTGATTGTCTTACTTATATGATTATCTTGAATTTCTTATTTAAGCCTAACATACTAACTTTGTTTGCCTTTGAATTTTTCTTTTATTAAAGACGGGGTTGATTTGTGTCACAAACCTACTGGCATACTTTATGAGATCGAAAGAAGCTGCAACATCCCTTCCAGATCAAACCAGTGAAAAAGCCAAAGAGAAAATGACTAGTACTCCAGAAGATGGACGCGAAGCAAACAAGATCACTTTAAACAAGGTCATCACTCTTATACTATATAAAGTCAATTATCTCAAGGAAAACATGAAACATGCCGAACTGGCTAATGCTGCTAATGAGATAAGGAAGCCCTATCCGCCCTTTTCGTCTCCGCATTTTCTGATACCTGAACACTTTCCCATCCATACTATCGGATCTACGCCTACCTCATCTGCCCAGAATTAGCCTGCTATTGACTTATTCCATGTCGGCACTTTCTACCATACTCTACCACATTTCAATGCAAATCTGTGTTTGGTACCAATCACTCATCACCCTCATACCTGGCTCCACAACCTACTTATACCACCTTACTACTCATTAAAACCCCATTACCTGCACAAACCTTCCCACTCCCTATAATGTCAACATTCCCCAGAATTGACGCACATACCCGAGTATATCCTTCCATGCCCCTGTTGCTAAAGTCCTCTGGTCAACCCGGGCTGGATCATTACAAAGCGATGGGAAAAAATGGAAAACTAAAGAAGAAAAGATGGAGCAAAGGCTCAAACAGACAATCAGAAAAATGGTCTCACAAGCTACATAAGATACACGACTCACCTAAAGGGACATTAGGCTAAGTTATAACGATATGTGCATGTATCCTTATTTGGATCTACTAAAGGGTTTCAAGATACCAAAGCTCGACACATTCAACGACACCAAAAATCCAAATAATCATCTCCGAGCCTATTGTGATAGACTCATTAGAGTAAGAAAGAACCGAGGTTTGATTATGAGGCTTCTTAGTCAAAGTTTAACCGAAGAAGACTTGGAATGGTTCACCGCACAGGACTTGGGCCAATGGGTCACTTAGGAAGACATGTCATAGTTATACATGAAAAAATTCTAATTCAACGTAGAAACAGTGCCTGACCATTACTATTCGTAGAAGGTCAAACAAAATTCTATTGAGAACTATCGCAGATACACAAGTAGGTAGAGAGCCGAAGTTGCCGGAGTACAACCGCCCATAAGCAAGGACGAGCTTCTCTCAATTTTTATCTGGGCTCAGAGCCAGACTACTATGAAAGCATGTTGGCCATGAAGGGTGGACGTTTGCTGAACTAGTCAAAATGGGAGAAGACATAAAATATGGCCTCAAGTCCAGAAGGGTCACCAACTTTGCTGCATTACAGACCCTGAACGAATCTAGTCATCACGACACTATCGGGTTTATTAAGAAGAAAAAAAAAGGCATAGCCAACATCTCATTTATCATTGTCCTAAACCAAAGAAACAGTCAGAGTCGCATTCTCCTACTATTCTTATATGAAAGAAGAATCAGGTGAAAAACCTTGGTACGCCGACATAAAGTTGTACCTCAAAAAAGGAAAGTACTTCGAGAACATCACGAGCAATCAAAAGAAAACAATCCTCAGAATGGCTAAAGGCTCTTTCTCAACAAATAAGTCCTTTTATGAAAGAACTCCTGACCTCAAACTATTAGATGTGTGGACGCCATAGAAGCTGCAAAACTACTCGAAGAAGTACACGACGGAACCTGCAGATCACAAATGAATGGGCTTATCCTGGCTAAGAAGATTTTACGGATGGGTTATTTCTGGATGACGATGGAAATATATTGTAGTTGATTCATGTAGAGATGTCATCAATGGCAGATCCATGGAGATTTGATCAAAGTTCCACAAAACGAGCTCAGTGCAATGAGTTCACCCTAGCCGTTCACCGTCTGGAGTATGTATGTCATCGGTCCCATGGAGATTTGATCAAAGTTCCACAAAACGAGCTCAGTGCAATGGTATATTTTACTAGCAAAGGATGATACGCATATTCAACAAGAGGATCGGAGCCCAACTTTTTCAGATAGGGCAGTTGGTACTCACACGTGTATTCCCCCATCAAGACGAGTACAAAGGAAAGTTCACGCCAAAATGGCAAGGACCGTTCATCGTAAGCAAAACTCAGGAGGAGCATTAATGTTAGCAGAAATGGACGGCCAAGAATGACCCAAAGTAATCAACTCAGATGCAGTCAAGAGATACTATGCATAGGAGATACATCTTTCAGTTATAGTCGCATTATTTGTTTGTAAGCACTACACTTAACCTACATTTATGACAGAGGTACGTAGAAAACCCAAATCTGGTTTGGTCTTCTCTTGTAATAGAAAATCCAAATGACATTCCCTGTAATATGAACTACGCGATGACCTAATTTCCCTAGGTGGGATACGTAGGCAGTCTATATAGGACTTTTTTTACACTTTTTGAAAAAATATATCATCCCCATATGTCTGAACTGCATTCGACCTGATTCATGTCATTACAATATACGTAGGCGCTTTATGAGCTCTGTCGCACCTCTCCAAAATCCCCAAAAAATCTTAGGGAGCCATTGGGGCAGAAGTTTTGAGAGGATCTCAAAAATTCCTTCACAAGACTCAGCAAGAGGGTTCATCGACACAATTCAACTGGGGCAGAATGTTTGAGAAGATCTCAAAACTTTCTCAATAAGACTCGACACGAGAAGTTCGCCAACACACCTTAAACGCGGCAGATTTTTTAGAAGATCTCAAAATCCCACCACAACAAAATGATAATCATAAACTCTCTGCAATGAAACGCCACAAGAGACAGGCAAAGTAGATCATTATTCGAACTCATGCATGTCGCGACATTAATGGAAAAAATGCTTTGAAAACTTCATTGTGACTAATAGTTTCAATACCCTCATTTCTTTGCATTCATCTTCTATACTACCATATTGTAGTTGTTGTATTTTCTATACTACCGGGTTTAAGGAACTAAGCGGGTATCGATCCCGACAAGATCAAGAAGCAATATATCAAAGATCAGACGACACATATCGACTTTATTAAAAACTTAGATTTTTCCTATGGATGCAGCATCCCCAAAGTTGTCACGTGGATTATAATTTATTTACTAACCCGTTTGTTCATGATTACATGAAGGAGATGAGGAGCAATTCACTCGGTAGACTACAATAGATAAAGTGTTCTAAGGACGGCACAATCTAGACAAAAGGTCTACAAATGGATGAAGCGTCCCAAGGACGGCACAACCTAGCCAAAAGGACTATAAATAGACGAAGTGGCCTAAGGACAGAACAATCTAGCCAAGAGGGATATAATACAAATGAAGCATCACAAAGATGACAAGATAAAGTGGAGCACCTAGCTAATAGGTCCACATCCAACACAAGTGCTAAGGAAGGACAATCTAGCCAAAGAGGCCATATCTGCTCATACATCTACATCGCTGAGAGGGCCATTCATTACAAGTATCGTCGAGAAGGTCATTCGCACCAACTCCGCCGAGAGGGCCATTCATTACAAGCATCCCCGAGAAGGTCATTCATACCAATACTGATAGCATTCATGGCAGCTCAACATCACTAAAGGACATGGTTAAAGCTTTGGAAGTTCCAAGAATACCCATGACAAGATTTCAAATAAGGAAATTTCAAGACAAGCTCAATGAGCTGCAATTAGCAATTAAAAAATGTTTTGTCATGGAAGAAGAGCCCCAGCCCAATAAATATATTTTGCTCAAGTCTTACACCTATTTAGAGGCCTAAATTAAAGTCAAAGATGAGATGGAATGAGGCCCAAATCAGCCCCAAAAAAGGAGAAAAATACAACAGCCAAAATCTACCCCAAAATAGTTTATAGAATCTACATTTAAGAGTTGTTTTAATTTATGTTGAATTGCATTAGTCTAAGTGTTTTTAGTCTTCTAGGCACCTAGGAAATTTCAGGTTTTTGGTCTTCTATGCAACTAGAAAATTGCACCTAGGAAATTGCACTTTGTTTATTTTAGTTTGACCAAGTGTTGGAAGTCCCCTTCTAGGCTCCTATATAAAGGGGTGTTTTCTTTCTCATTGTACCTAAGTTGGATGAATATTAATACTATTAGCCTTGTGGCTTGTGGAGACCTTTGAGGTTCTCTTTTGGGTATGCCATTTTTGTTCTACTTTAAATCATAGCTCGGATTCTTCAATGGTAAGATTTCTTATTTGAGTTCCCTCCCTGCTATTATTCTTCTTCTTCTTAATTGATTCAACTCCTTCTTTTACTATTTAAACAAGGTTTCAAGTATCAAATACTTGATCTTGTATTCTTCTCTCTCAAGAATCAATCGTTCATTTTTTCTAATTTCTAATTCTAAAGTCTTTCGCTATATGTGTTGTTATCAAGTGGTATCAGAGCTTTGGATGGTTGGAAATTCTTTTACTCACCCGATCCATTGATTTGAACTTTAGAAATAAAAAAACAAATGTTATTGTAGCATGAATAGTAACAAAAAAATAATTAAATATGCTCAATGAATAGTGCATGAATAATACATTTTTGGTATTATTCACTTATTCTTGATATGTTTGTATTCAATCTTATGATTTCGTGACTTGAAGGTGCTAGGATATTCTCTCTAGTTGTTATTTTGTGAACTCGTTTGGATTTGAAGTTGTATTCAAGTCTTGTTCATCAAAAATCTCAAAAAGGTCATAAAAAATCTCATAAGCCACTTGGAGAAGTGCAAAGGTCATTGCAACACTTTTTGATAAAAGCTCATTTGATATGTTCTAGATCTTCTCTCAAAATTGTTTATTCACTATATTTGGTTTCCTTTTTATTGTATTCTAGTGATTTTGTGCCCATCTCTTTATTTCATGCCAATTTGTTTCATGCTTCTCTTTATTTTCGTTGTGTATTTCCTTAGTTTCATGTCTGGTATAATTTTCTTGTCCTTTTCTTTGTTTGACATAAACTCCATTCTTGAACCAAGCTTTGGAACTTACTTTGAAGTGTTTGAGTTGTTGGTTTATTGAAGAACTTCGAAGAGCAATACTTGAGCGGTAAAAGGCAAGAGTGGTGAGATTCTTTGAGGGCTACTTGTGTGATACACGAGTTTTGAGAGCCACAGCTTGAGTGATAAACGTAAGGGTGTGATTCTTTTTGGTGAGGACTTTTTGCTTCAAACAATCTTTTGTTTGTAATTAAGTAATTTGTAGGTCTTTGAGAGGTTATGGCTATATCTGTGAATCCAAAAGGAAAGGAAGAAGATAAAAGATTAAAATAAAGAGATGAAGATACCTTTCACATGAAGTTTCAAAACTCTATGAAGCAATGAAGAAAGCAAATGATGATTGAAATGAAAGAAAGAAGAAACAACATAATTTCACAAGAACATCTTCAAACTATCTTCATATAATGAGGGTGAGTTGAAGCATAAGGCATATAAAAAGAAGGACCAAAGGGACACATCAAGTGCTTGTAGAAAATTAAAAACCAGAGTTGATGTTAGAAGTCCTCCAAAACATAGAAGAGAATTCGTAGCAAGTGTGTGTGTGCTTATGATACTTCAAATAACATATTTGTCCAAGGAAAGCAAGAGACTGTTTCTTCATCAGTTGGATCCTTTTTTAATCCAAACAAAAATGAGGATAGGAGACAAAAGAAAGAGAGAAGTAAGGTTGAGAGACTTGACAACTCAAGAGAGAAAAAAGGATAGGAAGAGAGTGACTTGTCAAGAAGTAGAAATGAATAGACAAAATTGAGTGAAGTGAGTTCGAGAGGTAAAATAGGGAGGGAACAAGTGCACTTGAGAAATGAGAAAAAAAGAAGAGATTAAAAAATAGAGTGCATAAGTTTGAAAAACTCTTGTTCAAGCTCTAACCAATTAACTCATTCTTTTTCTAGTATTTTATGCTCCAAATGTGCAAGTTATTGAAGAAGAACCCATTGAAGAGTTGGAACAACAATTGAAGGGAGAATCTAGCTTCAAAGAAGATTTGCAAGGTGAAAAGGTCGATGATCCATGGAAGAATCATCAAGTGGAAGACAAAGTTGAGATTGATGATCTCATGTGGTATGATCTTATTGATGATCTATTCATAGATGCAAATGAAACTGAATTTGTATCATAATTTAACATGGTCAAATCTTTAAGTGGAGATGTGACTCAGATTTGGAGTGAACATGACCTTGTTGATTATTATTTTTTTGTGAACAATCTTCTACAATGTGATCATAGTGAGGGACGAGATAAATTGGGTGGAAAAATCTAAGAAAACTTGAGAAAGGATGAATCTTGTTCATATGTTAATCCACTAACTCTTTCTTCTTTTAGTCTTACATATCCTTTCATGCGGAAAATTAAGGATGAACCTTGGGTAAAGGATGATGACATCTCACTTGATGAAGACCATCTCATTGATCAAGGTTTTAAAGTGTGTGATAACCCATTGTGGGATGATACTAAAAATGTCTTAATACATTTTTGTTCACTTTGGGATGCCAATGAAGGAAGCAAAGATGATGATGTTCTCAATGAAGACAATGAGACACATGAAACTTTTGATGCCATAGATATTGGGAAAGTTGATCTAAATGTAGAATGTAGTGGCTCAAGTGTGGAAAAGGTTAAGTGCTCACATGTTGCTAACTGCACAGTATCTTTATCATGTTTGTAGATCCTTTTTTTCAGGTTAATCTGAAGCAACTTTTAAAGAAAATTACTTTTGATCCATATCTTGACTATGGTACATCCAATGGTGAGTTTAAGTTGTTTAGAAAGAGTAAATATGGTATGTTTTCTTGTTATTCATATTGATCTAAGTAATGACCCTCTATTGTTTAAAGAGCTTATGAATTGTGCTTTTAGTGGTTTTGTTGGCAATCACATTTTTCTATTAGATGATATTATTTTTAGATATTTAAAGGGAGTGTTTGTGCATAAAAGAACGAAGTGGGTTAAATGATTGCATGATCACTACCTTGTGTTATTTTTACCAAGTGCTTGTTGTATTTTCCTACTTATTGTGGCTATCATGTTGGTTGCAGGTCAATGTTAAGATTCGAGGATGAATCTTCTTTAAGAGCGGGAGAATGTTATCATCCATGGAAGCTCAACATCACTAAAGGACATGACTAAAGCTTTGGAAGTTTCAAGAAGACTCATGACAAGACCTAAAATAAGAAAATTTCAAGACAAGCTCATTGGGCCACAATTAGTCATTAAAAAGTATCTTGTGATGGAAGAAAATCCCCAGTCCAATAAAGATATTTTGCTCAAGTATTACACATATATGCAGGCCTAAATTAAAGTCAAAGATGAGATGGAATGAGACACAAATCTTCCCCAAAAAAGAAGAAAAATACAGCAGCCCAAATCTGCCCAAAAAGGGAAGAAAATACAGCAGCCCAAATCTGCCCCAAAATAGTTTCTATAATCTACATTTAATAGTTGTTTTAATCTATGTTGATTTGCATTGGTCTAAGTGTTTTTAGTCTTCTATGCACCTAGGAAATTTAAGGTTTTTAGTCTTCTATGCAACTAGGAAATTATACTTTGTTTATTTTAGTTTGACCAAGTGTTGGAAGTCCCCCTCTAGGAACCTATATAAAGGGGTGTTTTCTTTTTCATTGTAACTAAGTTGGATGAATATAAATATTATTAGCCTTGTGGCTTTTGGAGACCTTTGAGGTTGTCTTTTGAGTTATGCCCTTCTTGTTCTACTTTAAACTATAGTTCAGATTCTTCAATGGTAAGATTCCTTGTTTGAGTTTCATCCCTCCTATTCTTCTTCTTCTTCTTAATTGATTCAACTCCTTTTAATATTTAAACAATGTTTCAAGTATCAAATACTTGAACTTGTGTTCTTCTCTCTCAAGAATTAATTGTTCCCTCTTTCTAAGTTCTAATTCTAAAGTCTTTCGCTATTCGTGTTGTTATCAAATACCGTCGAGAGGGCCATCCATTTCCAAGAGCGCGATTCATACAAGCATCGCAGTGAAGGTCATTCATACAAACACCACCGGGCATCCATTGCCGAGAAGGCTATTCATATAAGCATCGCCGAGAAGGCCATTCATACCAACATTGCCGAGAGGGCCATACATGTCCAAGAGCGCCATTCATACAAGTATCGTCTTCATACCAACACCGCCAAGAGGGTCATCCGTTGCCGAGGGGGCTATACGTTCATACAAGCACAGCCGAAAATGTCATCCATTACCGAGAGGACCATACATTCATACCAAATATTTCCAAAAGGGCCATATATTCATACAAATGTTGCCGAGGAGGTCATACAAATACAGAAGACTGAAAAGACGATCCAGTCGAGAGGGCCATCATCAGTTCATCATACAATGCCAAAAGGGCCATACATTCTACACATCAAGAAACATGCATACAAAACACATCTACATCATCAAAAATAAGTGCCGATATAGCCTTACAAAGTGATGCCAAGAAGGACATCCGTGACGGCTCAGAGCAGAAGACTGCACAGTCAACCATATAAAGAAGGTACCATGTGTCTAAGAAGGACCGCAAAATGATAACTAATCAAAGACCACTTTGCTACCAGATAGACCAGACACATGTTTTGAAGCCACCAAGAAGGAGAAATTAGCCGATCTAGACCAATCTAGATAAAATGCCAGGGATAGTCAACCTCTCCAGACAGGGGTTGAGGATTGCTCCCTGCACACTCAAACATGTTTGATTTTCTTTGAAAAGCTATATAAATATTCCTCGACCGTTCAAATTCGCACCAGAGCGCTTTTCAGAAGTTCAGACAATAAGACATTCTTGCATAAAGAATACCCTTTCAAGAATATTGAATCAAACTACAAGTGACATGATTCCTGAAATTGGGAATATGTAGGCGAACTCAATACGAGAGATTCAGTCACATTCCAATAAAATCATCTCCAAAATTCTTTTACAAACTGCGTATTAGAAGTCTATTGGAGTCAAACTACGAGCTGCCTGAATTCTCATACAACCTGAGATATGTAGGAAAATCAATGCTAGGGTCTGATCGTTTTAATGAAAAATCTTCTTAAAGTGATAATATTGACTTGGTCGGTCAAAAATCAGATTCATCAATTTTCCTTGCTCAGGAATGGCTTCGCTATCCCCGTACAATGAAAGGGGCAGTTGTTGACATCTATTTTTTGCTCCATAAATTTTATTTAATTAGTTAGAATTTTTTAATCAGTTATGGAGTTAAATATGCATTCCTTCAAGTCAAAGTAATTTTACAAATTGAGTACGGGGACATTTTTACCATTTCATTTGGCAAAATATCACTCAATATATCTTTGTATATCACTTGCATATCTTTACATAATTATCTTAATTTGTAAATGTATTTATCATACATTAAATTCAAAATAGTAAAAATAATTATTTAAGTAATTGTTTAAATTTTAAAGTGATTAATTGATAAATAGTTTACTCTGTTAAATTGCGAAGTTCAATTTTAAGTTAATTGTCAATTGCGTCTCAAGGTTTACATCAATTTAGCTTTAATTTTAATACTTTCAAATTTTGATTATCGTTATAATGATTAATTAATTAATATAATTAATTGTGTTTGCGATTGAAAGATTTTGGTTAAATTTTAAATGTCAATTATGGCCACATTTGAAAAATATGGTCATTCTATTTAGCACCTTCAATTTTCACGAAGTTGGGCCTATCCCTTTTAACTTTCGGCCGAGCTCAGTCCAAATAGGGCCAGACTTGGTGTCATGATGCCTTTCAAGGATCATGGTGGCACCAACACTACCCAGTAGGCGAACCACTTCCAACACACTTAAATAAATTCAAGATTTAATATCGGAAAAGAGAAAAGTAATACTAAAAGTCATCTTGTCATAGATAATAAGTCATAAAAATACTGAAATCATCTAATTATTACAATTCCCAAAATTTGGTCTAGACGGTACATGAACATCTATATAATAAGGTATGCAATGTCTGAATAGTACTGTCTTGGAAATAAAGCAAGAACATAGATAAATGAAGGGGAAATCCAAGATTGCTGAAGAACGACAAGGCTCACCTGAATCTCCAAATAAGTAGTCTCGGACATCAACCACGAGGTCCGGAACTAGTAGATGGCGTTATATCTGCATCTAAATCAGAATGCAACAAGTGTAGTGTACATACTACACAATGTACCCCCGTAAGTATCATAGACCGAAAATGACGACCAACATGTAATACATATAAAGACTGAGCCTACCTAACACATGATCTCAAACAACTCAATGATATTCCAACACATAAATCACTTCAAGCTAGGGATAATCAGATAGGCACATAACACGCAAGTTATGTGAATGATAATGTATGAAATGCATGAACATCAACATAATATACACATGCTACTGAATGTCGCCACATAGTTATGACCCATGGGGGACTCCGTGAGTCTATAACCGCTCACAACCAACATGCATGAATTCTAGACTGGTAGAGCATTAAATCACAGACTCATTTGTCGAGTCATTTTATATCATATCATCTCATATCCATATCGTCTCATATCAGACTCATTAACCTTTCTTTCTCGATCTCATCGGACCAAAAATATTTTATATCACATTTATCTAAGTGTGATTGATAATATGAATGTATAAATACAAACGGTAAATAAGACAATTAATCATGGTAGCATGAGATGAAAGCCATGTTTTTAAGAGATGAATAACCACATGCCTCAACATCATCAATATCACAATAATTTTAAATAATCTATCTTTCTATATTAATATGCATAAAGTGATGAGATAAATCAATGCACACACAAAATAGAAGTTCACATATGACTATCATAGTCCACATAACAGCTGATGGAACCAACCTAAGTGTGATTATCCCAACACAATACATCGGTACCCACTCAAATGATCATCATAATCACTAAGATGGGACCCACATATCATGCCCCAAAACATGAGTTGGATGGACCATGCTCTACACGCATCTACTGTGATCTTGTAATAGGGTCAATGACATAACTTGTAACACAAATGGATTCTGTGAATACATTTTTTTACATGAACGTGGCCACTAGACCATGGTATGCAATTGAATATAAAATAACTCACTGACTATGTCTATGAAGCCTCTATGAGTACCTATTATTGAACGACTAATACAAATGCTGGGACATGGCCTAAAGCTACCCATAATATCTAACATCAATGCAATTACTAGACCTGACTCAGCTCCAAGTGAAATTGGAGATTGCAACTCTTCCGCTGATGATCTGCACTATCTAGCAAACCAGTCTGCCAACCTATACAATTGGACTTGCAATGTAAAATATAACAAATGCAGCGCCCCCGATAAAAGGGACGTTAGTTCAGAAAGATTGTACCAAATACGTAAGGCCGACTGAAAGAACATCAAGTGCAATGAGAGATAGGGAAGAATCAACCTGAAACTCTGAATTTCCACTGAGGGTCATGATATGCACATGTATATTGTATATGCGTATATAACGCTGTCGTACATATATATGCGTATATAATGTCATTGGCCTTATTGGGCATCTTCCTTACCATAACAACCTCTGTGGGCATAATCATCATCATATAACCAGCTAATCATGTGGTGGTGCGTATATAACGCCATAACCTTTCTCATACCCCATATACATATCATATAACATACGTGTATATAAAGCATGTGAGGTCATGGGATATGCACTCTCTTTACTATAATCCTTATTGAATTTTCCCCAAGCCTGTAATCTAACTCCTTATGATGGCTTATCCTCAAGAAGGCTATAACGTTTAAATCAACTTAGTTCACCTTATCTGACAATCTCTAAATCATTAACGATCACCTAATAGCTATCATATAATTTATCTTAAGTAGTAATCTATCATCCATTAGTGATACTCTGGAAAACAACACTTAATCATTCTTAAGTAATATACTACAATCTGCTAATGGTAATTTGGATATTACTGATATCGTTCATCTTAATTAGCGATCTATAATCCATCAACAATAATCTAGAACCTATCCACATAATTCATCTTCATTAGGACCTATAAACCATCGACAAACATCTGAAACTACTAATGTGATTTATCTTACCTTATGCTCTACACCCCACAACATTTACTTAGACATTAGCCGTGAGATATCGTCTACATTAGGCAACATGGTGTAGTCCCGTACCTATCATACCTTAACCTTAGATCTATGATCCTCCAAATATTATCTAAGACTTGTCTTGTATTCATTCTAAATATAGTTATCCTAAACAACATACTATAACTTCTTCGTTTATACTTATAGGCTATTACATTCGTTAACAAGTAAGGTTCCCATCTCATTGTAAACTAGTAGTCATGAACTACTAAATCCTTTTCACTGGTTGCTACTGGTCACTAGAACAGACAATAACTATCAACATGAAAGACTTCCCTTTTGTCATCAACTAGTCGTCACACTATGGGGGTTCTTTTGAGGGTACCACTATAGTTCATACTTACTATCTCATAGGAAAACGTGGCTACTAATACACTTATGAAACTCAACTTGTTGACGAAATACCAATTAGGACACCTATGAAGCTATTAAATATATGAGTAGAACAACGCTTACTAACTATTGCTATGCTATCAGGAGTCTCACGAGGGAACCACTGTGCCTCGTATACACTTTCTAAGAAGAGTACAAGCCTTCTAATAGATATATGATACTCGTATTACGGAGGCGGCACCAAACAGGGAGTACATGAAACTGTTAAATGCATACGTAGATCACCTCTAGAATTCTATTTTTGAATCAGAGTCTATAGGCTATTAGTGTGGTCCCACCAAAGGGGAAATTGTATCCTCTTTGTGATAGCTTGTAACTTAATTTATGAGATGAATATGCTTAAGTAACGACCATGTGTGAGCATATAACATCTCTTTCATTTCACTTTGTGTGCTAGGAACGTCATCATACATAATGGGAATTCTAATCCATCATAGAAACTTGGAACTCGACTCTTAGGAGTAAACACTCGAATAACGACTAATTATGGATAGTTAGGTTTTCTTAAGATATTCATGATACTTTGAACATGGAACTACTACACTTGGAAGCTCTAAACTTCATGGTTTACATAAGAAGCAAATATTGTATGTCGTGCCATAGTGGCGAGTCAAGAAAATATCCTTACGTACCTTTAACTTCTGCCTTAGGATACCAATGAAAAACTCATCCTCCTTTTACCATCAACTACAATAAGGAAACAATACTACTATTAAAACCAAGAAACACATGAACTAACCGACGAATGACAAACTAAGCTATACAAGCTTCTATAACATATATCTTCACCTAGCTCCATTCCAATCCTTGAAACTTCATAAGTCAATATATAAACACATACATAAACATCTTCAGCCCCTTCATAAAACAAAACAACCCAACTTTACCACCAAACCAGTCCCAACACACTATATAGCACAATCAACACTTCAACCACATTATCTAGTCATTCAACTTACAACTTGTATCTTCTAAGCATATTTAAATCATCAAACTAACTTATATACAATGCTAATACTTCTAACACCTGCACAAACCAAAATTTATCCCAATATGCTATACCACACAGCTAGTAACTCATCTACATCAATCAATCTCAACTTACAAACTAGCTAATGAGCGACAAGCTCATTTTATGACAAATCGGACAACATCTCCCTTGTTTCTTTTACTTTCCTCAAGTTCAAAACAACAACAACAACAGTCAACAACTACATCTCCAACACATTTATATAATCAAATCAGCCCTAACATACTACATAACATGTCCAATAACTCACCTGCAACATCCAACCACCAACTTGTAACAACTCAACACATCTAGAGCTTAAACTAAGTCATACACATGGGGGAAGGGAGAAATCTTACCTTTCTGTCCAATTCCTTACTTTGTCTCAACTCGCTGCCCTTTAACTTTCCTCAAATAACTAGAATAAGAAATAAAAATCAGCACAAACACTACGTGACAACGGGGAAGATAACCCAAACTTTAGAATTGATCTTCATACCTTAACCTTGGAAGAGAAGGCTGATTTTATGGACTGTTTGCAAGAAAATAAAGAATAATTTAGAATCCTAAAGGGAAAGAGTAGTGGTGATCTTGCTTGCGTGTGAGAGAGAATATTACCTTGAGCTTATAGAGGAGAAGGAGAAGAAAACATTCATGGTTGGTCTGGTTGGGGCTGATCATTTAAGAGAAAGAGAGAAGGGAGAGAAACATATATGGTTGTTATCTACATAGAGAGAAGAGAGAGGAGAGAGAGGGTTGTGGCAATTTTTTTGAATGAAATGAGACATATACATGTATATATAGCCCATTAAATGGGCTTAGGCACATAGGTCTTGGGCTGGCCCATCTCACCTTTTACTTTACCCTTTAATCTGGTCCACGCACTATAAGTAGGTGATGCACCTACTTGAGCAAGTAGTTTACTAATTAGCTCTAAATATGAGCGTCGTCCTTGTTTAATAAGTAGGACGTTAAACAAGTAGGGCGTGTACGCAAATAGGACATGCAAGCAAGTAGGATGTGTGAGAAAGTAGATGAAGCACATAGGACGTTTAAGTAAGTATGTGAAACTAGTAGGTCATTTACTTGTCGAATAGCTCATTCGTTTATGAATCTTCTCTACTTTAACTAGGTTTCACATTTCCAGACATTTGGACCCTTAGGCAGCAACTATAACCTCATTGTTCCATATTCAAGTAATTTCATCGACTTCAACTTAGTCGTACACATGTTGAGAAGTATGGAGTGTTACAACATCCCTCTTTTGGATCATTCGTCCTCGAATGAGAAGCGTGACTTAAGGAAATCTTAACTTTGGGATTTTAGCACAGTACTTGCATACCTAGGGCAAATCTGATATGATAGTCAAAATCGCACAAAATAGAATGATCTCTTAAGCCATGCACGATCTAGAGTATGAAAGTATGGTAATATTTTCTAAATGCCTCGTAGCTTCCCAATTATAAGTGTGGGGCACAACACACCCATAAGTGAGACTCTATTGGACACAACTTCATAGACTCCCAATGACTGAACTACTCTGATACCACTCTGTCACGCCCCAAAACATGAGTTGGACGGACCATGCTCTACATACATCTACTGTGATCTTGTAATGGGGTAAATGACATAACTTGTAACACAAATGAATTCTGTGAACAAATATTTTTTGTACATGAGCGTGGCCACTAGCCTATGATATGCAATTGAATATAAAATAACCCACTAATTCTGTATATGAAGCCTCTATTAGTACCTATTATTGAACAACTAATACAAATATTGGGACAGGGCCCAAAGCTACCTATAATATCTAACATCAATGCAATTACTAGACCTGACTCGACTCCATGTGAAATTGGAGATTGTAACTCTTCCGCTGATGATCTGCACTATCTAGCAAACCAGTCTGTCAACCTATACAATTGAACCTGCAATGTAAATATAACAAATGCAGTGCCCCCGGCAAAAGGGACGTCAGTACAGAAAGATTGTACCGAATACGTAAGGCCGACTGAAATAATCATACGAAAAAATATTAAGTGGAATGAGAGATAGGGAAGAATCAACCTGAAACTCTGAATTGCCACTGAGGGTCATGATATGCACATGTATACTGTATATGCATATATAACGCCGTCGTATATATATATATATATATATATATATATATATATATATATATATATATATATATATATATATATATATATATATATATATATATATATATATATATATGCGTATATAACTCCATTGGGCATAATCATCATCATATAATTAGTTGATCAGGTGGTGGTGCGTATATAACGTCATAACCTTTCCCATACCCCATATACATATCATATAACATACATGTATATAATGTATGTGAGGTCATGGTATATATATGTATATAATGCATAAATGATACTAAGACACTCTGAGTCTATCGAAGTGACGTAAGGTCGTTGCCCCTCCGATTAACATTATGGAACTAACATCATCAACATAACTTACTATGAAGAATCAACAAGCCATAAGATAATATCACTATCATTATATAGAAGTCAAGAACATCAGTCTCTAACATATCTAAGAATGAAGTCGTTATGGATATTGTTCGTTTACGTTCATTTCATTTTGATCATGCCAAAAGAAGGATAAAAAGTGTCTTGACATACTGCTCTAAGATGCTTTACCTATGAACCTTAGAAACACATAAGATTCATAAAAATGAGAGTTGGGTCACTGTCGAGGACTTAATATGACACAAATAATATCACATGGGGGGAACAGCTTTGTAGAAGTAGAAGAATGGTGATACTTTTTTTTTGGAACTCACATTAAAGGAAGGAATCAAATGATAATACTTTATGTCGCTGGATACGATAGGAAAATACCTACTATTCTACGACCTGATTATGACACCTTCGGAAACCATTATCTAGTCTTGTGGAACACCCTACTTTGGATAAACTGTGATCATATATGTCAATGTGGTTTATCTTAAAAGAAGCTCTATACCCAAAAAATGGTCATCTAGAATCTTACGACATATATCCTCTTACATTACACTCTATAACCCCTTAACGATCATCTAAACTCTTAACCATATGATGGCTTGTTACCATACAACTGACATCACGTGAAAGGAGCACCTGAGCATTAACAAGAGAGTTGCGATGCTTTACTTCTAAGATCTCAATAGGAAGGAACATTTGATAGGACTTTATCTCTCTATATGCGAGATGGACATATGCACTCTCTTTACTATAATCCTTATTGGGTTTTCCCCAAGCATGTAATCTAACTCCCTATGATGTCTTATCCTCAAGAAGGCTAAAACGTTTATATCAACTTAGTTCACCTTATGTGACAATCTCTAAATCATTAACGATCACCTAATAGCTATCATATAATTCATCTTAAGTAGTAATCTATCATCCATTAGTGATACTCTTGAAGCCAACACTTAATCTTTCTTAAGTAATATACTACAATCCGCTAATGGTAATTTGGATATTACCGATATCATTCATCTTAATTAACGATATATAATACATCAACAATAATCTAGAACCCATCCACATAATTCATCTTCATTCGGACCTATAAACCATCGACAAACATCTGAAACTACTTACGTGATTCATCTTACCTTATGCTCTACACCCCACAACATTTACTTAGACATTAGCCGTGAGATATCGTCTACATTAGGCAACATGGTATAGTCCCGTACCTATAATACCTTAACCTTAGATCTATGATCCTCCAACTATTATCTGAGAGTCGTCTAATAGTCAATCTAAAGATAGTTATCCTATACAACCTACTGTAACTTCTTTGTTTATACTTATAGGCTATCACCTTCGTTAACAAGTAAGGTTCCCATCTCATTGTAAACTAGTAGTCATGAACTACTAAATTCTTTTCATTGGTTGCTACTGGTCACTAGAACAGACAATAACTATCAACATGAAAGACTTCCCTTTTGTCATCAACTAGTCGTCACACTACGGGAGTTTTTTTTAGGGTGCTACTATAGTTCATACTTACTCTCTCATAGTAAAACGTGGCTACTAATACACTTATGAAACTCAACTCATTGAGGAAATACCAATTAGGACATCTATGAAGCTATTAAACATATGAGTAGAACAACTCTTACTAACCATCGTTATGCTATCAGGAATATCATGAGGGAACCATTGTGCCTCGTATACACTTTCTAAGAGGAGTACAAGACTTCTAATAGATATATGATACTCGAATTATGGAGGCGTCACCAAACGGGAGTACATGAAACTGTTAAATGCATACGTAGAGCACCTCTAGAATTCTGTTTTGTAATCAACCTTTATAGGCTACTAGTATGGTCCCACCTAATGGGAAATTCTATCCTCTTTGCGACATCTCGTAACTTAATTTATGAGACAAATACTCTTGAGTAATGACCATGTATGAGCACATAACATCTCTTTCATTTCACTTTCTGTGCTAGGAACATTATCATACATAAGGGAAATTCTAATCCCATCATAGAAACTTAGAACTCGACTCTTAGGAGTAAAAACTTGAATAATGACTAATTACGGATAGTTAGGTTTTCTTAAGAGATTCATGAGACTGGGAACATGGAACTACTACACTTGGAAGCTCTAAACTTCATGGTTTACATAAGAAGCAAATATCGCATGTCGTGCCGTAGTGGCGAGTCAAGAAAATAGCCTTACGTACCTTTAACTTCTGCCCTCGAATACCATTGACGAACTCATCCTCCTTTTACCATCAACTACAATAAGGAAAAAATACTACTATTAACAACCAGAACGCAATAACTAACCGAGGAATGACAAACTAAGCTATACAAGCTTCTATAACATATATCTTCACCTAGCTCCCTTCCAATCCTTAAAACTTCATAAATCAACATATAAACACATACATAAACATCTCCAGCCCCTTCATATGAAAAAACAACCCAACTTTACCACCAAACCAGTCCCAACACACTATATAGCACAATCAACACTTCAACCACATTATCTAGTCATTCAACTTACAACTCGTATCTTCTAATCATATTTAAATTATCAAACTAACTTATATACAACATGCTAATACTTCCAACACCTGCACAGACCAAAAATAATCCCAATATGCTATACCACACAGCTAGTAACCCATCTACATCAATCAATCTCAACTTACAAACTAGCTAATGAGCGACAGGCTCATTTTATTACAAATCGGATAGCATCTCCCTTGTTTCTTTTACTTTCCTCAAGTTCAGAACAACAACAACAACAGTCAACAACTACATCTCCATTACCTTTATACAATCAAATCAGCCCCAACATACTACATAACATGTCCAGTGACTCACCTACAATATCCAATCATAAGCTAGTAACCCATATATAGGACTGTTGTCTATGTAGAGAGAGGAGAGAAAGGGTTGTGGAATTTTTTTTTGAATGAAAATAAGACATAAACATGTATATATAGCCCCATTAAATAGGCTTGGGCACATGGGTCTTAGGCTGAGCCATCTCAGCTTTTCCTTTTCCTTTTAATCTGGTCCACACATTATAAGTAGGTGATGCACCTACTTGTCACCTACTTGAGAAAGTAGTTTACTAATTAGCTCTAAACACGTGTGTCACCCTCATTTAATAAGTAAGACGTTAAACAAGTAGGACATGTAAGCAAATAGGACGTGCAAGCAAGTAGGATGTGTGAGAAACTAGATGAAGCACATCGGACGTTTAAGAAAGTAGGTGAAACTAGTAGTTCATTTACTTGTCAAATAGCTCAGTCATTTATGAATCTTTTCTACTTTAACTAGGTTTGACATTTCCATACACTTAGACCCTTAGGCAGCAACTATAACCCCATTGTTCCATATTCAAGTAACTTCGTCAACTTCAACTTAGTCATACACATGTTGAGAAGTATGGGGTGTTACACCGCATCACGACCAATACCCTTTAAAGATTATAATCATTACATGAATTTATCGAAGTCTAAAAGAATAAATCGTAGTCTGCCTCACGGTCAAGCAGGTGCCACGAACTCACTCCCATGCCAAGGCCTTGCCTTTTCATAGCGCCTCCGAAGGATCGTAGTTTAGTATCATAGATTATACATTAACACATAATTCTAAACACAACCATAAAGATAAGTCTTTTCAAAGAATCTGAATACCCGACCACAAAAGCGATCCTAACTCCATAAAGGCAAAATGGAAACTTTAATTTAGAGATACGCTACTCAAGGTCTTAATACTCATATCCTAAGTTTGATAGAAACTAATCACATTTAGGCCTTCAATTGCCCTATTTAACAAAAATTCCCAAATTGGAAGAACCTTAAATTTCATATAGAAATCATGGAATTGAAATAGAAATTCAAGCTTAAAATCAGTTTCCCCAAGTATTAACAAGTCTAAAATTGAAGAATCAACACATAAAGCCTAGTTATTATCATTAATTTCATAAAATAAGCTCTCTTAAGATTTTGGGGTCAAACCCTAGATTTTCTACCCATAAATCATCCACACAATCTACAGTTTAATGAAAGGGAACATGGGTAAATACTTTAAATAAGGTGATAATCTTACCCCGTCAAACTTGATTCCAAACTCAAGAACAACCTTCAATCAAGATATTTTACTATAAAATTCTTAATCACATTGTTTAATAAATAATAATCATAAGTATTAGTATTGTATATTTGTCTCGATTTTCAAAATATTTGTCATCTTCCCGCATTTTTTCCTTGTTTAGATTTATTTTCTAGGCTTTACACTAGCAGTTCGCTACTGCGAGTGCTATTTAAAAAAAACAATTTGTTAATTTTTTACTTGTTAATTATTTTTAATTATTATTTTATTTTATTTTTATTTTTAATTTTTAATTAATTATTTATTAATTTTTTGTTCTATGTTAATTGTTGAATTAGAAAAAAGTTATTAATCTCTTTTTATTTGTTAATCATATAATTGTTAATTTATACAATTTGTGAAATTATTTATTCTACGTTAATTGTTAATATGCTAATTTTATGTGTTAACTATTAATTAGTTAGTTGATTTAATTTTCAAAGTTAAATGAATTAGCTTGTTATTACTTTAACTGTAGTTAAAAGAATAAGTAGTTAGCAATTAGTTAGTTGATATTACAATAAAAGATTAGTTAGTCTTTTCGTTAAATAGTTTAGTTAAGTAGTTAACTAATTAAGTAATTTTAACTAATTAGTTAGTTAGTTAGTTAATTATTAGTTATTTAAATAATTAATTAGTTGTGAAGTAATTAATTAAGTAATTTTTAATTGTCACGACTCAAATCATAGGTCATGATGATACCTACGCTATCCCCCTGGTATGCGAACCATCCCCAAAATCATTTAACCATAAATGAACATTGAGGAATAATTATGAGAGTTATAGAGAAATAACATTACTTCATTAGAAAATTTATAAATATCAAATAAAATCTTTAGATTACATCTTTTCCCAAGACCTATTCTGACTTGTACAAGAGCTACTATGAGTACAAAAAAAAAATGCTAACTACTGCCTTAAAGTAATAGGGACAATACAACCATAGATGAAGATCAGGACTGCTGATAGGATGTGTGACATGGCCTAAGACTCCACGTACTCTGAAAACTGTAACCTACACCAATACCTCATACCACTTCGTCTAAATCCTCCAAAAACGCCTCTTCTCCTCCTCGTCCAATCCCTACTGCGGTGCGTAAGCACTAATAATGTTCATAGTAAACCCTCCAACTACCAACTTAATCGCCATCATCCTGTCATTGACCCTCCTAACCACTACCACCTTGTCCATTAGCTCGCTGTCTACTAAAATTCCTACTCCATTTTTATACTTCGACCTACCCGAGAACTTATACCCGTCTACATCTTTAGCCTTAGTTCATACCCATTTGGTCATATGGACACATGCTATATTGATCCTCCTCTTCTTAAGAATATTCACTAGCTATATGGACTTCCCCGTCAAAGTTCCAATGTTCCAAGACCCTATTCTAAGCTTAGCATCTCCCTTACCCCATTTACCCCTCTAACCCTTGCCCCCATCCCCGACTGAGAACATGACCATAGTCTACCATCAGTCACCAAAGCCACTAAAGCGGATATAAACTAGTAGTATAATCCAAGGTTTACATCTATAGCTGGAATGCTAAGAATGATAAAACTAAAGGCAGGAAGAGTAAAATTCAAGAACGTAATATATTAAGGGCAGGAATCAATATATTATGAAATCAATTTGACAGCCAAGCCAAGATAAATTAGCAACAAGAATGAAGGCCAGAGAGATAGAACCCGGATGTTTGGCGAAAGACCGACAGTCGATGCTTTGAATATATCTCTACTAGTACCTGCAAAAGCAAAGCCAAGGAAAACAAAAAGGGAGAAGGGAAGATATATAGGGGGCAAGGTCACCTTGAGGGAGAAACTCGCAGATCTGAGAAGAAAAAAAACTAAAAGGAGAAAGGACGAGACCACCAATAATGTTGTAGTGCAAGACCAAACTCAAGGAGTGAATCCGACCAAGTAAATTGAAATGCAAAACTATTTATTAAACATTAAAGTAAAATATTAGATTAAATAGATGAAACACAAGATTCGCCGGAGATTAAAACTTTCGGCCAGCTTAGAAAGTGAGAGAAAGAGAACGCAAAAGCTTACAACAAGAAGAATATTTTGAATTCTCAAAGAATTTTTTTATCTTTCTCTAACCCTTTGTTCCTCTCTCTCTCAGCGCAAGTTCTTTGAAAGACTCAGGAAATTCAACCTGAAATTATAAACTCGGCCAAATGTGCATTTGGAGTACCCACCGTAAATTTACTGAGGTTTATCATCAGTCGAAGGGGCATAGAACTAGATTCGTCAAAGATCAAAGCCATACTGGACTTGCCTTCTCCAAAGACTAAGAAAGAGGTCATGAGTTTCTTAGGTACCTTGAATTATATGGGCAGGTTCATAGCTCAGTCCACGGTGATCGTGGAACCCATACTCTCGAAAAATGATATGCCGATGAAATGGAACGATGACTGCCAGAAGGTGTTCGATACCATCAAGAAGTATCTCTCAAATCCACTGGTGTTGGTACCTCCGAGACCAGGAAGTCCCATATTGCTATATCTATAGTATTGGACAATGCCTTCGGATGCATGTTAGGACAACACGATGAAAATCAGAAAGAAGGAACATGACATTTACTACTTAAGTAAGAAGCTCACGGCTTGCGAATCACAGTACGCTTTGGTAGAAAAGACATGCTGCGTATTGACATGGATAGTTCAGAAGTTGATACATTACTTGACATCATACACTACTCATCTCATCTCTAGGATGGATCCATTGAAGTATATCTTTCGTCAGCCTATGCTTGTCGAAAAGCTGGCCAAATATTAGATGTTGTTGAGTGAATTCGACATTGTGTACGTGGTAATCGGTGATTCAGATATGTTGATCTATCAGGTACAAGGAGAACGGGCAACGAAGAATGTCAAGATTCTACCATATGTCATCTTCATTCAGGAGTTGAGAAAAAGATTCAAGAAGATTATGTTCAGACATATGCCCAGAGCATAGAATGAGTTCGCATATGCTCTCACCATTATAGCCTCAATGATACAACATCCCGAAAGCAATCATATCAACTCAATTGAGATAAGCATAAATGACGGATATGTTTCATATTCCCATGTGGAAGCAGAGCCCAATGGCAAACCCTGATATGCTAATTTGAAAGCTTACTTAGACAAAAGAGAATACCCAGAAGGTACAAAGAGTAATCAGAGGTAACCCCTCCGGATATTGGCAAATGGTTTCTTTCTTAGCAAAGATGTGTTATACCGAAGAACACCAAATTTGGGTCTACTCAAATGTGTAGATGTCGCTGAAGCTACCAAATTACTGGAAGAAGTGTACATCGAGACATAGAAACTGATAGAGCTAGATTTGTGCAAAGATGTCACCAGTGCCAGATACATGGAGACCTAATCAGAGTCCCACCAAACGAGCTCAACGCTGTGAGTTCACTTGGTCGTTCGCAGCTTGGGGCATGGATGTCATTGGACTGATTGAACCACCTGCATCAAATGGACACCATTTCATCTTGGTAGCCATAGACTATTTCATGAAATGGGTAGAAGAAACTTCCCATAAGTTAGTAACCAAGAAGGTAGTAGCTGAATTCGTGAAGAATAACATCATCTATCGATTCGGCATCCTAGAATCCATCATCACGAATAACGGAGCCAACTTGAACAATCATTTGATGAAAGACATCTATGACCAGTTTTGCATAACTCACCAAAATTCGACAGCATATAGACCATAAATGAACAGAGCTATGAACGCCGACAACAAAAATATCAAAAGGATATTGCGGAATATGATAGATAACTACAAGGGTTGGCACGAAAAATTTCCTTACACTTTGCTTGGATATAGAACCACAACCAGAGTCTCAACTGGAGTCACGTCATACTTGCTAGTCTACGGCATAAAATCGATCATCCTAGCCGAGGTCGAGATACCTTCGCTCTGAATAATTCAAGAAGCAAAGTTAGACGACGCGGAATGTATCAGAAAAAGATACGAACAACTGGCTTTGATTAACGAAAAGCGAATGATTATTATGTGTCATGGCCAATTGTACCAGCAAAGGATGGTCCATGCTTTCAGCAAGCGGTTCAGAGCTCGAATCTTCCAGATTGGACAGATGGTACTCAATAGAATATTCTCTAATCAAGACGAATATAAAGAAAAGTTTGTGCCAAATTGGCAAGGTCATTACGTAGTCAACAAAGTGCTTTCAGGAGGAGCACTCGTACTAGCAGAAATGGACGGTCAAGAGTAGCCCAAGGAAATCAATCCAGATGCAATCAAGAGATATTATGTGTAAATGCGCGTTTGTCTATGTAATTGCATTTTCTTTGTTTGTAAGCACTACATCAAGACATATCTCTTATAGCAGAGATACGTAGAAGGACCTGTAAAAGGTTTCGGTCTTTTCTTTGTAATAGAAGTAAAAATCCAAACTATTTCCTTTATGAATTATGAACTATGCAATGACTTGATTCCCCCCAAGGCGGGATACGTAGGCAGTCCATTTTGGACTAGTCATAACAATAGAAAACCCAAATTATATTTATTCTGAACATGTTCGATTTGATTCATGCTGCGATAGAATACGTAGAAACTCTCTAAGCTCAATCGTACCGAACGAAAAACCAAAGAAACTCTTAGGAAGCCACATGAGCAGAATATTTGAGAAAGATCTCAAAATTACCGAAAATGGAGTCGACAAAGGATAGACATCGTCAGAGCTTCAACTAGGCAGAATTTTTTAGAGGGTCTGAAAAATTCCTTCCGTAAAAGGATTTGAAGAAGCATCAACTGTTAAGAGGCTCGTAACTGGGACAGAATTTTTGACGGGGATCTCAAAAATTCCTTCGCCAATCAGGTTGCCCCGAGAGTTCGACAGTACAAGCTTTAGACTGGGGCAGAATTTTTTAGGGAGA
Organism: Anisodus acutangulus; assembly: GCA_029783415.1. Taxonomy (NCBI): domain Eukaryota; kingdom Viridiplantae; phylum Streptophyta; class Magnoliopsida; order Solanales; family Solanaceae; genus Anisodus; species Anisodus acutangulus. The sequence continues at coordinate 28,996,919 of CM056494.1, forward strand.
TCTCAAAAAATTTGTGGAAAGGAATCCAAAAGAGAAGTCCCGCTTCAAAGCGCATGTCATGACATTTTAAAAAAACAATTTTTTTACTTACTGCTTTCAAAATCAATGAGTTTTAAATATTCAAAATATTCTTTAAATCTTATGTTTTAATATCTCTTACTAAACTCAAAATGTCTCATGCTATCGAGCCCGGAATTGGAATGAATCGGCAGAAGGAGAACAAAAGAACCAAGGACACGAGCTAACCTTAACCTATTAATGATTTTTCTACGGATGCAAGTTCAAGCCTGTCGCCATAGGGCGACAACACATTATTACTAACACGTTTGTTCATGCTTGTAGAACAGGAAAAACACCACAATTGGCACATGACAGAGTAATGGGTTATCATACTAAAAGGGTCACGGTTGACAATATAAATAAGGGTTATTGGACCGAGGAAGTCATATTCAAAGAAAAAAAGCAACGTAAATCTGATTGAGATGTTGCACTGTTCGCTAAAAAGAGTCTGACTGGCATAAATCCGGCCAAAGGGATCGCAGTTTCCTCTCAATAGAGTCAAGCAATGTAAATCTGGTCGAGAGGCTACAATGTTTGCTAAAAAGAGTCTGACTGGAGTAAATTCGACCAAAGGGGTCGCAATGTCCGCTCAACAGAGTCAAGTGATGTAAATCCCGTTGAGAGGCTGCAATGTTTGCTAAAAAGAGTTCGAGTGGTGTAACTCTGTCCAATGAGGTCCCAGTGCCCGCTCAATAGAGTCAAGTGACATAAATCCGGTTGAAAAGCTGCAGTGTTCACTGAAAAGAGTTTGAGTGGCGTAAATCCGGCCAAAAAAGTCATAGTGTTTGCTCAAAATAGTCAAGAAATATAAATCTGATCGAGAGGTTGTGGTGTTCGCTAAAGAGTTTAAGTGGCGTGAATTCGGCCGAAAGGGTCACATTGTCTGCTCAATAGAGTCAAGCGATGTAAATTCGGTCAAGAGGTTACGATTTTTGCTAAAGAGTCCGAGTGGCGTAAAATCGGCCAAAAAGGTCGCAGTGTCCACTAAATAGAGTCAAGTAACATAAATTCGGTCGAGAGGCTACGGTGTTCACTAAAAAGTATGAGTGGCATAAATCCGAACGAAAAGGTTGCAGTGTCCGCTCAACAGAGTCAAGTGACATAAATCCGATCGAGAGGCTGTGGTATTTGCTAAAAAGAAGTTCAAGTGGCATAAATCCAGCCGAAGGGGTCGCAGTGTCTCTCAACAAAGTCAAGCGACGTAAAACTAGTCGAGAGGCTACGACGTTCACTAAAATGGGTCTAGGTGATGTAAAACTAGGGCTGGCCAGTGGGCCGGGACAGCCCGACCCCGACCCGACCCCGTCCCGGTCCCGCCCCGACCCCGCCAAAAAAAATAATAATAACGGGGGCGGCACTCGAACTCGGGACGGGACGATGTCTCGTCCCGCGAGACCCGAGCCCGCCCCAGGCCCGCGAGACCCGAGCCCGAGCCCGACCCCGACCCCGCCCTTTTCCCCCCTTTGCAAAAATGACCGTCGCACCAACAACCATTTTAGATTATGGCCGTTGGCCAACGGCCATTTTAGGCCCCCCCTCCCCCAACCCCCTACCCCTTAATATTTATTTTTAACCCATAAGTTATTATATTTACACTTTAACCCAATTTTCCAACTATAAATAACTAATTTTCTCTTCATCTTTCTCACAAATCTTCCTACAATCTCTCTAATTTCTCAATATATCTCTCTACAAGTCTACATTGTTTGCTAAATATTCAATTTTATTTATTCATTTGGGAATTGGTAGTGAAGTTAGCAACTAGCTTGAGGATCTTCCATCGAGCAAAGTTTCAATTTTCAACCTCTCGATTACACGTCGACGTTACGTCGGTGTTTGGTACATTCGTTCCTTCATTAAATTATTATTGTATGTTTATTTTATTTAGATCACTTAATTTTATTGTCTTTATTTATTTATTTATTTATTTATTATCATAATTAAAATGGAAGGATTAAAAGGTATGTTTAAGGGTAAGGGTAAGGGTGCTTCTTCTAGTAGGGGCAACCAGGGCAAGGGTACTTCTTCTAGTCATCTTATTCCTACACAGGATGATTTTGTTGATACTCAACATTTTCCTACAATACCATTAGATTTAGACTAGGAGCTATTTTCTGGAACTCAAGAAGACTTTAATTTAGACGATGATCTAGATGATATACCCACTAATGTTGATGACAACACACCCACTAGTGCACCTTCAACTGAAATACCTCCTATTCCCCTAGTATGAGACAAGGTCCAAAGAAACGACCATTAAAATCAGATGCATGGACATTTTTGATAGGGACGTAGAGAATCAAGTAGCCATATGTAAAATTTGTAAAAATGTTTTAAAATTTAAAACTGGAAAAGGTCACGGTGGGACGGGGGGTTTAATTAGACACGTAGTAAGTGCTCATCCAGCTAGGTATGCCCAATACCAGGCTTCAAAACCGGGTGCGCAAACGCCCGCTCCATCGGGACAAGGTTCACATACTGATATTATCCCGGACCAAGTACAGGGTCAAATTAACCCTATGACGGGGGGAATTGTAGGCTCTAAATACAATAAACATAGAGATAGAGAAGCAATATCAAAATTAGTTGCTGTGGAGGGTTTGCCTTTTTCATTTCCTTCATCTCCCGGTTTTATTCATTACATTAGAGATATATATAATTCTGCTTTTAACGGTTTTCCTAGATCAATTGTTAAGAGAGATGTATTTAAATTCGCGCATGAATATCAACAATATTTACGTTTTTCATTATATCATTTTAATGGCAAAGTATCTATCACGTCTGATATAGGTCGTAGTACTAACGGCCATGATTATTTAATCAGTAACTTGTCATTGGATAGATTATAAATGGTCTATGCAAAAATGTATTTTAGCGTATAGATATATAGATGATAGGCACACCGTACTTTTATTGCAGAAAATATTTATCAAGTGTGCGATTATTACGGAATTACCGATAAAATTATGACTATTACATTAGATAACGCTTCTAATAACAATTACGCAATTACAATTTTAAAAAATAGTTTAACTCCATCTTTTTCAGACCATTTTCATATAAAATGTGTGTGTCATATATATAACTTAATTGTAAAGGATGGTCTATCACTTTTTGAAGACATTCTTAGTAAAATACAATTTGCTATAAACTTTATTTTTAAAAGTAATAAAGTACAACGTAGAAAAGAATATAAAAAATTTTGTCATGATTGTGGACTACCTTTTAGAAAAATTCCACAAGAAGTATCCACTAGGTGGAATTCTTTATACGAGCAACTACTTGTTGCTTATGACTATAAATTACCTATAACTTTATTTTTTAACTCTCATAATAAAAAGCCAGCTGATATGATTTTAGATAGTGATTGGGAAGAAAATTCTGAACTTATTGTATTTTTAGAGAAATTTTTTCAAGCAACAAAAGAATTTTTCGGTATATATTATCCTACTATTTCAACTATGTTATTTTATATAACTCTAATATTTTTATTACTTAGTGAATATATGGAAAACCAGCTTATAAGGCAGCTATTAAAAAATGTTTCTCAAAATAAAAAAATATTTTATTCCTATTCCCTCTATTTATATTATTGGTTCTGTATTAAATCCTACTATTAAAATAGACGGTACTAAATCACTAATTGAAACTATTTACGATTGTATAGAAGTACTACCACCTCCAAGTCCCAAAAATCTAAATCACCCACCACCTATTGAACAAACTAAAGAAGAAGTATTGTCTAGCGTAGAATACCAATGCAAAAATATATATAGATTTTATCAACAAGAAACTGCTAGTAACTTATCAGCTTCCATACCATCTTCTTCATCTTCAACACAATCTCACAAAAGACATGCTGTTTCTGCGGCTAGTATTGAAAGCCTCAGAAATAGAATGTGCGGTCGTACCTCTACTACTAACCAAATTAGCGAGTTGGAAAATTTTTGTTTTGCAGGGTTCTGTACCGTATCAAGAAGTTATCAATGAAGATGGACATGAAGACTTGCTGAAATACTGGAGGGGAATGAGAAGACCTTTCCGACACTTTCATTGATGACTCGAGATGTTTTGAACATTCAAGCGTCGTCAACTGCGTCTGAAAGCGCTTTTTCTGCAGGCAGATATCAAATAGGAGACCACAGACACTCATTAGCCGGAGACAGCTTGGAAATTGCAGTATTATTCAGAGATTGGATACGAGCGGAGCGGAGAAGGTGCGGTCAACCGGAGATCAACGAAGAAGATGATGAAAACTACAACGAAATCTTAACCGAAGGTAGTGGAAGCGACGTGGATCAATTTGACCAACAAATACCAATTCCAACCGAAGAACCACATGAAATCATCAAGCAATTAGAACAGATTTTTTTGAGAATGTAATTTTTTTAATTATAATTTTATTATGTAATTTGCAACTTTTGGACAACACCACAAAGTTGCAATTTAGATTTTAGACAATTGTATTTGTATTACAAAAAAATCATATATCTATTAAATAATATAAGAGGCACAAAAACAGTCTTGGGATGTTTTTATTACACTATCTTGTTTTGTTTATTGAGTTTTTTTATACATATGTTATTTTAAAAAAAAAATGAAAACCCGCCGTATCCCGCCCTGTCCCGAGCCCGCCCCGAGCCCGCCCCGACGGGGTCGGGATCGGGATGGGACTTGCTCTAGTCCCGCCAGACCCGACCCCGCCAGACCCGACCCCGCCCCTTCTCCCGTCCCGCCCCGACCCCGCCAGACCCGGCCAGCCAGACCCGAGCCTGGCCCACTGGCCACTCTTATGTAAAACTAATCGAGAGGCCGCGATATTCGCCCAAATAGTCAAGATGATATAAAAATTGGTCAAGGAGACCACGATATTCATCTCGAAGAATCAAAACATTCAATAAACAATGCCGAGAAGGCCATTCATCAACAAGATCAAACAAATCAGAAAAAATCAAAAACACTCCACGATGTTTCTAGGAAAAAGGATACAGGTTAGGAGCTGCTCAGAGTACCAGCCAGTCAAGCCAGATCCATATGTATGCGGAGCAACGTGGAATTTTTTCTTACGCAGCCGGTCGAGACAGGTTTCCGCGAGAGTCAAGCTCTCTTGATAGAAGTCGAAAGTCACTCCAATGACATGCTTAACTACACTAGTTCTCTTATTTTAGAGGAGTTCCCACATAAGGGATAACCTCTGCGTCTAATCGAATCGAACTACAAGTGACCTGATTTTTGAAACCGGGGATATGTAGGTGGACTCAATACCAGATAGCCAGCCGATCACATTCTAATAGAGTAGTTTTGAATTATTCGCTTCATTTTAGTCCTCTTTGAGTCGAACTATAGGTGGTCTGAACTCTCATATAGACCGAGATATGTAGGAAATCCAGAAACCAGGGTCCAGCCACAATTCGAGAGAATTACGTAAAAAATCAAGAAGCATTTTGACTTGGTCGGTAAAAATCAGGTTTGTCAAATTTCATCGCTCATGGATGGTCCCGCCATCCCCGAACAATGAAGGGACAGTTGTAGACACCTAATTTTTACCCTCCAATACGTTATTTAATTATTCAGAATTCCTAAGTTATAACTTATAAACGGAGTGATATATGCATTTCATAAATCGAAAATAATTTTATGAAGTTATTCCGATAACATTTTGCCATGATATTTGCCAAAATATTATCGAATATATCATTGTATATCATTAGCACATTTTTACATATTTTTAAGAAATATCTATTAAAAATTTAATTTAAAGAGGACAATTATTTAATTAATTATCTGAGTTAATTATATTAATTTGGTAAATATTTTACTCCGTAAATTAAGAAAATTTGAGTAATCAAATATAATATTGAATAGCATCTTATTTTATCCCTCAATTATTTTAAATTATGAAAGATTTTGGCTTTACTTAAACTTGTTTTGATTTTAGCCTAAATTGATTTTATAAGGCCTATTTAACCATAATAGAAATTCAAGTGGTTGTTTGTTAAATGTACATATAGTCAATTGCATATATTTCCATCACTACCCCACCCCTTTGTTAATGTTTTTTATTTAGGCTGTCTTACTTTATTTTTAGCTGAGTCTGGCACAACTAATGGACCAAGACCAAGACCAAGTTAGATATTCTAAAATTAAATAATTAATAAATATTTAAAAATGTGATTTTTAAAAAAATTAATTAAAATAATAAGAGTTTCACTGGGACTGAAAGAGTAGTGAAGAAAATGAAATTGCTTTGCAGATAAAACTAGGGGTGAGCACGGATACAGGGTACCCAGATACCCGATCGGAACCGATACTATCGGGTAGGTTCCGGGTAGATATATTATAATAACGAGTAGGTTCAGGGTATTAAAATTAAGAACCGATCAATATCGGGTCCGGTTCCGGTAAATAGAAACCGGGTACCCGAACCCTATGAACCTACCCCCATTTAAATTATTTAGTTTTGGGCTTTGGGGCGTTTAAATTTTTGGCCCAGTCCGGTTAAAAGGTCATATACGGATATACACTAACACTACGCCCTAATTTACTTTCTCTTACTTTCCAAATTTTTCATTTTCTAGAGGCGCAGCTCGCCATCGCCAGTCGCTATTACGTAGCTCGCGCCTCGCAGTAGCCTCACACTCGCATCCTCTCCTCTCTCTTGTTGCCACTGTTTTCACTCCAGAAGCTTGACAAAGGTTGCGGTATTGTGCTCGAGTTCCTCTCGGTTTTGTTAAAGGTAATGAATAACCCTTAAAGTTGTTGCATAGTGAAGAACATTAGATTTTTGCATGTATTGGCTTAATCAAAACTGCATGAGATAGAACATTAAATAGTTCGGATTTCTGATGATTCAATAGAGAATATTCTGAATTAGTTTGGGTTGAATTTTGTTAGTTTAGATTGAATTAGTTTGGGTTAATTTCTGTATTATAATGTTACTGTTTTTTATTGTTTGTTGTTAGTATTTGGGTTGATTTCTGTTAGAAAAGCTAGTATTTGGGTTGATATTTCCCTTTTATTATTTGTTGTTAACTTGTTATGCTCAATTTATTGGAGTTGTTGTTTTGTTGTCTTCTCTCATAATATTTTGATATTTAGAAAATTGAAAAAGCTAATATTTGGGTTGAGTTTTGTTAGAAAAAGCTAGTATTTGGGTTGATTTTTGTTAGAAAAAACTAGTATTTGGGTTGATATTTCCTTTTATTGTTTGTTGTTATGCTCAATTTATTGGAGTTGCTGTTTTATTTTCTCATTTCATTATATTTTAATATTTAGAAAATTGAAAATGCTAGTATTTGGGTTGATTTCTGTTAGAAAATTGGAGTTGCTGTGTTTGTTTTGTTTTATTTTGATACTTTTTTTTGGTAGATGGCTGAGGCTAGCACGGCATCCACAACTCGTGCACCATCGAAAAAAAAGGCAACAAAAGAAGGCAACGAAAAAGAAGGCTTAGCTTATAGTGTTAACAATGGTACCTCATCCATGTGGAAACATTTGAGAAGTTGCAAAAAGTATCCTCACAATATTGACAAGAAGCAAAAATTGCTTGGTGGTCATTTTAAAGGTAGTATAAATGGGGATAATGAGCATATGTTTAGCACTTGGAAATATGATAAAGAGTTTTGTAGGCACATGTTGGCTAGGATGATTATTATTGATGAGCAACCATTTAGAACGGTTGAACGTGAAAGTTTTAGGGGTTTTGTGTCTGCATTACAACCTTTATTTAAGCATATTTCAAGATTCATAATTGCTAGGGATTGCATGAAACTTTATGTTTGTGAAAACTCATGCTTAAAAGATAAGTTGTCATCTCTTAAATCTAGGTTTGCTCTCACCACTGACATTTGGACTTTCATTCAAAATTTGAGTTACTTATGTCTTACAGCTCACTTTATTGATGAAAATTGGAATTTGCATAAGCGATTGCTAAACTTTGTTGTTATGCCTAGCCATAAAGGTAGGGATATTGGTAAGATGGTAGAAAAATGTATAATTGAGTGGAAAATTAGAGATCGTAAATCAACAATTACAGTTGATAATGCGAGCTCTAATGATGTGACAATTGCTTATTTGAAGGACAAGTTAAGAAATACCCTTGTTTTGGGGGGTGAGTTTTTTCATATGAGATGTGCAGCTCATATATTGAATTTGATTGTGAAAGATGGGTTAAGTGAGGCTCGTGAATCAATTAGTCGAATTCGAGCTGTAGTTAAGTATATTAGGAGTTCCCCAAGTAGAGCACAACAATTCCAAAGTTGTATAACTGAAGAGGGCATAACTTATAAGGGCTTTGTTTGTATTGATATTAGTACGAGGTGGAATTCTACATATCTTATGTTAGAAAGTGCTAGTAAGTTCAAACAAGCATTTGTAAGACTTGAAGATGATGATATGACTTTTGTGACTGAGATTGATTGTGGTGTCCCGAAAGATGAGGATTGGGAAAATGCATCCTTGTTGTCTTTATTTCTGAGAAATTTCTATGAGGCTACTATTAGGATGTTAGGAAGTCTCTATGTGACAACTAACCATTATTTTCATGAAGTTATTAGCATGTTTTCAACATTAACTGAATGTGAAAACCAAAAAATAATGAAAACCTTAAGGCAATTGCTATAAAAATGAGAGCCAAATTTGACAAGTATTATGGGAGTATTGAGAAAACAAACATGATGGTGTTGATAGCCGTAGTACTAGATCCTTGATATAAGTTGAGATTTCTGAATTGGAGTTGTAGAAGGATTGGTGTTGATGATGCTAAAATAGAATTGATTGTTAGTAAGGTAATGAATGTATTGGAACGTCTTTTTGCATTCTATGACAAAAATCATTCTTCTATGGTTGATTCTAGTGTATTGGATGAGTCTCAAGGCTCTATTGACAGTGTTGGTGGAGAAAATTTTAGTTTTGTTGATCCAGCTTCACTTGTCAAAGATTGGTACCAGAATGACCAAGATGAACTTAATGTGGATTTAAGATCTGAATTGGAAAGATACCTTAGTAGTCCTCGTGAGCCCAAAAATGAAACATTTGATTTATTGATGTGGTGGAATGCTGCTAAGTCGACTTACAAGGTTCTCAGTTTGATGGCTAGAGACATCTTAGCCATCCCTGTATCCACGGTAGCCTTGGAATCCGCTTTTAGTATATCTGGTCGAGTGCTTGATCAATTTCGCAGCTCTCTAAGTCCTAAATTTGTGGAAGCTTTGATTTGTTGTCAAGATTGGTTGCGCTCATCTTCAAAATTCATTAGTGTTGAGCAATATATGAAAGATGCAGAAAAATATGAGGAAGGTAAGTCACTAGGTCTTTCTTTATTTTTGTTTTATGGATTTGGGTTATTTAGAATTTTTATTTTTGTGTATTATCTTTTGTCTTGGAATCTCACAATAGTTTCATTTTATTTTTGTAGAGCTTACTTATGTCACGGAAGACATAATGATGGATTAGTATGCAAGTGGACGTGTGACATTTATGGGCGTTTCTTTAGAAGATGTATTTTTGTTTTATGTTTATTTGGAGTTTTGTAATGTATTCTTCATTTAGTGATTGTGTTGTATCCTGTTCCTCCATTTCAATCACTGATTTCAGTCACGGGAGACTCATTTCAGATTTTCAGTCATTGATTTCCTCAATTTTAGGCTCAAAAGCAGATCTGCAATTTCAGTAGTTTTGCAATGTTTTCTTCATTTATTCACTGGATTATGCAGATCTGAAATCAGTGACTGATATTTCTGTTAAATGTCACTGGATTATGCAGTGTAGTTTTGCAATGTTTTTTTCATTTAGTGCTTGTGTTGTAGTCATTTCAGATTTTTCGTCACTGATTTCCTCAATTTTAGGCTCAAAAGCAGATCTGCAATTTCAGTAGTTTTACAATATTTTCTTCATTTATTCACTGGAATACTGAATTATGCAGATCTGAAATCAGTGACTGATATTTCTATTAAATGCCACTGGATTATGCAGTGTAGTTTAGCAATATTTTCTTCATTTAGTGATTGTGTTGTAGTCATTTCAGATTTTTCGTCACTGATTTTCTCCATTTTAGATTTAGTCCTTGTGCTGTAGTCATTTCAGTTTTGCAATGTTTACAGGGTACCCGAAAACCCATTTCACGGGTTCAGATTTTTCGTCCGTCACTATTTCCTCCATTTCAGATTCAGTCACTGATTATGCAGTAGTATTCATGACAAATATTTTATAGGGTATCCGGAACCTACCCGGAACCGCAGGGTCCGGGTAGGTTCCGGTTAATGATTGTTATGGGTAGGTTTCGGATAACAGATTTAGGAATCAGTCGTTTACTGGGTAGGATTCGGATAATTTAAAAAAATTAGAGTATTCGGACCCGCTCACCCCTAGATAAAACTGGTTTTAAGTTTTAACAAACCTCTTTTTGTTTCTTTAACTGCTTTTAACTTTCTCTTAATACTCCGCTGTATTTCCCCGAAAGCGCGTTTTCTTGTGGGTCCCGCACTCTTCTCTTTTCCCTATCCCTGTTCACATTTCTTCTTCAATCCTCCCACTTTCTCCATCTCCCATGCCATAAACAAATTTGCAAACTTGGAAAACCCAATAACAGAAGTTTTTTCAGTTGTATCCATGGCTGAAAATGGCGAAGAGAAACTCATAGCTGTTGCTCGTCATATTGCTAAAACCCTTGGTCATACTGATACTATGACTGATGATATCCTCCAAATCTTCTCTAATTTTGATAATCGACTCCGTGAAAAACTCACTGACGATCAACCTGCTTCACTTGAACGAACCCTTAAGTCCCTTCATCTTCAGATCTCTCGTTATGTCTCCACCGAACATCCCATATGGTCCGATTCAGCTGATTCTGCCACCTTCCTTGATTCTATTGACGAACTGATAGCTACTATTCGTCAATGGAATCCTATGGCCAATGACAAATCCGTTTCTGCTTCTCTTGATAAAGCTGAGGATTTACTCCAACAAGCTATGTTCCGTTTAGAAGATGAGTTCAAAACCCTCATACAACGCGCTGCTACTGTGTCCATGGATCTCACGCGCTTCCAGAATGGTGAATCCTCCTCTGAATCTGAAGAAGTTGAAGATGATAGTGAGATTCCTATAGCACATCCGGTGACCGACTACGACATCCTTATTGAAGCTTTACCGGCGGGAATCGTCAGCGATCTCCAGGAGATTGCTAAAAGAATGGTGGCCGCCGGGTACGGGAAAGAGTGTTCGCACGTGTATAGCGTGTGTAGAAGAGAGTTTTTGGAAGAGAGTCTGAGTAGATTGGGGTTGCAGAAGCTTAGTATTGATGAAGTGCAGAAAATGCAGTGGACTGAGCTTGAAGATGAGATTGAGAAATGGATCAAAGCGGTCAACGTAGCGCTCCGGATTCTGTTCCCAAGTGAACGTCGACTCTGTGATCGTGTCTTCTTTGGATTCACCTCTGTTTCTGATCTATCTTTCATGGAAGTTTCTAGAGGTTCTACTATTCAGCTTCTCAACTTTGCTGATACTGTTGCTATCTCTAGTCGGGCACCGGAGAGACTTTTCAAGGTACTGGATGTTTATGAGGCGCTTAGGGATTTGATGCCTGAATTTGAATTGATGTTTTCCGATCAATATTGTGTGTTATTGAGGAGAGAAGCATTGACTATATGGAGAAGATTAGGCGAGGCTATTAGAGGGATATTTATGGAGTTGGAGAATTTGATTCGCCGTGATCCTGCCAAGATGCCGGTTCCTGGTGGTGGGCTCCACCGAATTACTCGGTATGTAATGAATTATGTCCGCGCAGCTTATCGATCCCGGATTACTCTTGAACAGGTTTTCGAGGAAACCGTTGCAGTTGACTATAGAGAAGGGGATGCTACAGCACTTTCATCTTCTTCCTTGGCTGTTCAAATGGCTTGGATTATGGAGTTGCTTGAGAGTAATCTGGAAGCAAAATCAAAGATTTACAACGACTCTGCTTTGTTGGCTGTTTTTATGATGAATAATGAAAGATACATTGTTCAGAAGGTTAAAGATAGTGAGTTGGGATTGCTTTTAGGTGATGATTGGATACGAAAACACGCAGCCAAAGTTAAGCAGTATCATGTAAATTATCAACGATGTTCGTGGAGTAAGGTTTTGGGAGTTCTGAAGATTGATAATAACACTATGTCGCCTACTAGGTCTTTGAAAGAAAAACTTAAGTTATTTAATTCCTACTTTGAGGAGATATGTAAAACTCAATCCACTTGGATAATCTTTGATGAGCAACTGAAGGAGGATTTAAGGATATCTGTAGCAGGGACTTTGACTCCAGCATACCGCAACTTTATCGGGAGGTTGCAGAGTAATCACGATTCTGGGAGGCATGCAGAGAGGCATATCAAGTTTAGTGTGGAGGATCTTGCAGCTCGAATCACTGACTTGTTTCAGGGGAACAGTGGGAGGAAGTGAGAGCAAAGTCTGGAAGTAAGTTTAGCTGTTAGAAGTTTTTGTTGTAGGTTCATGTAATGCTGGCCTTTTCATGGCACTTTAAATCGTTCCTCTAATACTTATTGTACACACTAATGGAAACCATAAGAAATCTGCTGGAATGTAGTGCCATTATCTTAGGTTTTATAAGTTTGTTTGAATGGCTTGCTTCTGTTGGAAGAACCTTGTGGCTGTATGTATGGCTAGTTACTACTTTCAGAAATGAACATAACTTTGGGCGTCCATCTCTATTGCAAACCTTCTTCTAAGCTGATTTTTTTCTTACTTAAACATGCACCTTAAGTGACTTCATTCATATTGAAATTTAATAAGAATAACCTAGTAGCAGATTTCAGTACCAGGTGATACAATATTTGTCAGTTTTCAGTTCCGAAGGAACTTGAATCTTTTGGACCCCAAACTATTTAGTATTTACAGTTTGGTCCCTAGAGTTTTAGAAAGCCAACAAGTTATGGCATTAAACTTCTGAAAACGTTTTGCACTTACTACAAAATGTTTCTGGCCATGAATACCCATGATTACACCTCTCTTAATCACCCTCTTAATCACATCTCCATCTCCAAAAACACTATATAAAGTTTTAAAACATATTTGAGGTATATGAAAAATATAATAGAGAGAGGACGAAAATAAGAGAAATCAATACAAAAGTGAGCAACAGAAACAGAAACTCTTCCTTCATTTTCCCTCTAAATCAGCAAGTCGTTTCGTGTTTGTTTTCTTAATCAGAATCAACCTATTTGCTTTGTAGTGTTGATTAGTTATTGTTTTATCTTGGGAGACTATTACCCGCAAACATAAAAGCATATATACGGGGCAATCTTGTCTTAAAGACATAGAGTCATCTCTCGACTCAGCCACAGTTGTAACAATTCAGATTTAGTATTTCTTAATTTCAGGTTATCAAGATTCAAGACTCAACCAGCTTCCGACAATTTTGAATATTTGTTGTTTGTTCATTCTTTCGAACACTTGTAATATTTATTTACTTTTCGTACTGCAATTATATCCAACAGTAACATCCCATAAACAAATTCGATAACTATTGGTGGATAGTGATATGATCATTTCTTTAAATGGAGATTAGTCTTCTTTTGATCAATAGTTCCCCAAAAGAAATTACATCTCATAGCGTTCACGAAGATTCAAAACATTTGCAGGAATATTATGCAACCGCATGACATGATTTGGAAAATTATTAAGAGTACTTGATAAGAACAGTTCATCCAGCAAGTAAAAGAAATTGAGTTTTCATTCTCCTACGGATTTTTGGGCTTAGATTTTATTTAGCTATTGTCCTCCAAACAGTAATTCCCATTCTGCTCCTTCAAGGGTCTGGAAGAACATTATTCAAGGGTGGATACTGGATACCATGTTAAAAAATCGAAGATGATACCTTTTGTGGACTTTTGTTTTACAACTTGCTTGACTTCAAAATATAACATACGATTATTATACGATTCAAACACCTTAAAAATGACCTTTTTATCATATTAAGCACTCCTAGCTTTACACTGAAAGTACAAATTATAACATCTTCGATTCGTTTAACCTCCAACCCTCACGATACTTCCTTAACACTTATTTTAACCCGTCATTATCTTTGTAAAGATTCTTAACCTCTCTGGCTCATATTGATTAACTTATGACACATTCTAACATGAAAGTATGGGGTATAACTCTCTTCTCCCCTAGGAACATTCGTCCTCAAATGTAGAGGCATATAAGAGAAAATCTAACTCTTAAAGAATTTTTTAGAATTTCAACAGAGTCTCCTCTGTAAATAGGATTATTCAAAACATATGAAACAGCCAGAAAACATACTACATGCCTCACATGGGCAAAAACAAGTAATAGTATCTCATCGGGCCTTACACGGCGATCAACGTCAAATATATATATATCATAAATTGTAATTTACCTCATACACAAGTAACGAATGAGGATACTTGGATTTCATTTCTTCCTCAGCTTCTCATATCATCTCCTCAATGTTCTTTTTTCTCCACAGTACCATCACGAAAGCCACATTCTTGGTCCTCAACTTGTGGATATGCTGATCTAGTATGGCAAATAAAACCTTTTCATAGGATAAGTCTTCTGTAATCTGAACATCATCAACTGGGACAAACCGTGCAGGGTCTCTTACACACTTTCATAGCATAGATACATGGAAAATCATATGGATGAACTCCAACTCTAAAGGCAACCTTAGCTAGTAGGCCACTTGTCCTATCCTCCGGATGATTCTGTATGATGCAATGTATCTCGATCTAAGCCTACCTTTCCTGCTAAATCTCATAACGCCTTTCATAAGTAAGACCTTCAAGAATACTCAATAGTCAACCTGGAATTCCAAGCTTTGTCGTTGCACATCTGAATATAACTTCTAACGACTCTGGACTATCCATAATCACTCCTGAATAAGCTTCACCTTCCCTGGCTTGATGGACCAAATCGGGTCCAAGCAGCTCTGGTTCGCCTACCTCGAACGAACCAATAGGGGACATATACTATCATTCGTACAAGACCTCATAAGGAGTCAGTCTGATGCTGGAATGATAACTATTATTATAGGTGAACTCGATAAGCAAAAATGGTCATCCCAACTTCTTTTGACATCTACCACGCATGCTCGTAACATATCCTCGAACGTCTGGATCATGCGCTCGGCCTGTCCGTCTGTCTGTGGATCAAAGGTTGTGCTAAGATTTACTTGTGTCCCAAAACCTTTTTGGAAATATCTCCAGAAGTTAGCAATAAATTGGGCCCTTATATCAGATATAATGCACATTGGAACACCATGAAACCACACTATCTCTTTAATATATAACTTTGTATAATCCTCGATCGTGTAAGTCGCTCTGACCGGTAAGAAGTGGGCTGACTTCGTGAGTCTATCAACGACCACCCAAATGGAGTCAAACTTACAATATGAACGGGGAAAACCCATAATGAAATCCATGTTAATCATCTCCTACTTCCACATTAGAATCTTTATATTCTGCACAAGCCCATCGGGCTTCTAATGCTCTATCTTTTCTGGCTGACAATTAGGGCACTGAGCTACGAACTCATCAATGTTCTTCTTCATCTCATTCTACTTATATATTTGTTTAATCTCATGGTACATCTTAGTGGATCCTAAATGAATAGAGTAACAAGAATAATATATCTCTGCCATAATCTAGTTCCATAGTCCTACTACATCTGGAATACATAATCAGCCTCGATAGCTCAAGACTCCATCTTCTATTACCTCGAAGGTTGTCACCTCATTCTGCTAGACTTTCTCTCTAAGTTGTAATAGGATAGGATCCGCATAGTGCTGCTCTTTCACCTCTTCTACAAAGGATGATATTGTTATGTTTTGAATAGTAACTCTACTATCATCTGAGTCAAACAGTCAGACTTCCAAATTAGCTACCTGATGTAACTCTCGGGCTAACACTCTCTTCTCGATCCCTAAGTATACTAAACTGCATATGGATCTACGAAGGGTGTCAGATACAATATTAGCCTTTCCTGGATGGTATATAATCTCCACATCATAATCTTTTAGTAACTCTATGTTCTTGCTCTTCTACCATTCCCATGCACTCTTCTGTTATAGTGTAGCTTTCTGAATCGTTTCCTCTCGAAGAGGATCATGCTCAACTATATCATCTTGGATCATATTTACTTACATTACAATCTCATGGACTGTTACACTCTTAAGAAAGCTCGTGTATCTCTATATTAGCATGACTCGTCCTAAAGGATGCTTTATGATTAATAGGGGAAACGTATCATGAATTTAATTACTTCAACTTGAAGATGTACTGGTTCTTATGGTCTGTAAAGATGTCAACATGTACGTCATATATTAAATGCGTTTACAATTGCTGCCTACTCTAGGACATGGATAGGGAATTCTCTTTGGGTTTCCTCAACTGCCTCTAAGCATAAACAATCTCATTTCCTTATTTATTCTGACACATGAATCACGAATGCATTAACTTATCTCAATCTCCACAACCCTGGAATTCCTTGTATACATAACCTCATATATTATTCCTGAATCTGATACTTTATTCAATAGGCATAGTCGGTGATGAGTTATTGGCATATTTTCTTATTTGATACATACAAAACTCTATAGAAATCAATATTATAGACCGACTTTTCTGTAATCCCTACCTTAAATTACTATACTTGGAGCAATTCTCCTTTCTCATCTCTTAGCTAACATCTCTTATCAATTGCACTTTAGAAATAATTTTCTTGTTCATATTAAGCTGCAAGCCCGTTGCATATATCCCTAGAGAATTTGAGGCATTTTTGAACTGTCTGCATTCACTCTTAATTACTTTCACTTCCACCGTTGCTCTGATAGTGTCAATTTTTAGTAAAACCTTTAAATGTATGCATCAAATTCTAGGATCTATGATCCTTTTTTTACTTTTGAACTGCTTTATACTAAACTTTATCTGTCATTGCTTCTGTCTGAAATACTTTCTGAGAGTTGCGATCATGCACCTGCGAAACTGAAACTTTATGAGCTTAGACCATTCTGCAATGTATAATTTTGTATGATATAATGGCTCGCCTGACCTCTTGACTAGCCATATCTAGGCCTTACATACGTCAATTTTTTATTATTTAACTCGACTTACCTTTCATAAATTAAATCCGGGTAACTCATCTTGGGCCTATGTACTTCCGTCTTTATTTACACCTCATACTACTTTTCTGAGCTTCAAGTGTCTGGCTTCACTCACCATCGATTGGCACCTCTAGTCAGGAGGTTGCTACTGTCCCCTTCTTAGCATTTATACTTGCATAATGTTCTAGTGCCGTGACACATCTGTAGAGTCCGGGAAAATAAAATCTTATTCATTTTGAACCTATTCGTCGTATTCCCTCTTACCACTCTATCACTAAACCGAACATGCAGTTTTATTTTAATACTTTATCTTAGTATCTCCCTCTTAATAGAATGGCTAACACCTTGCGCTCAAGGGTTTCACTCTTGTAAAATCACATTGTTACCTCAACATCTTTTGCAATTCTTCGAACTTTTAATAGCTTATAACCCGTCTCAATATAATTCTCTCTTACTAGGGACAACTGAATCACTTACATGCATAGAGTTCCATGTGTTCAGAACTGACTTGCTCGATCTCGATAAATTTAACTTTTACTCATGACACTGCTCTTAGGGAGACCTCTTTCTTAATAATACTCAAAGGTTGTTCTTCTGTCGTTCATTCTTTTACTGCCTAATTGCTCGCTTTGCAAATATTGCAAAATCAACTTTTACAAAAATCTTTTGAGTTTCTAACTCGCATTCAGTTTAGCTTAAGGTACTTCCCAATATCAGTATTTCCTGATCCAGGGAGCTAAATCAACCTGCTGATATCTTTTATTGAAAATCATCAATTCATTTTTATAACTTATCCCTCTTGTACCTACAACCATTAATTGCAGAATAGAAGGAACTATGGGAACCTGGGATAAAAACATATGATGATGAAACAACCAAACATTCCGAATGTGTGCAGCCTTAATGTGGACAGTTGGTGATTTTCTAGCATTAGCAATGCTTTCAGGATGGAGCATCAAGGGGAAATTGCCATGCCTCACTTGTAATTATGACACATGCTCTCAGTATCTCAAACACAGTCGTAAGATGTGTTACTTGGTTCATCGGTGATTTTTGCCTCCTGATCATCCATTTCGAAAAGATAAGAAGTCATTTGATGGTAAAAAGAAGCATAGACTTGCACCTACTCCTTTGTCGGGTATAGAAGTGCATGAAGAGCTACATGAATTCAACAATGTCTTTGAAAAAGGAAAAAAAAAAGGCCTCGGGATATAAGGGTCCGTGGAAAAAAAGATCCATATTTTTTGAATTGCCATATTGGGCACATAACAAATCGAGGCACAATCTTGATTTGATGCACATAGAAAAGAATATATATGACAGTTTGCTTGGGACTTTATTGGAGATACATGGAAAATCAAAGGATCATGTAAATTCTCGTTATGACTTGCAAGAAATGGGGATACGAAAGGAGCTACAACAAATAGAAGATAATAATGGAAGTGTAAGTTTGGCTCAAGCTTCTTTCTTCATGAAACCAGAACAGAAAAGGTTGTTTTGCAGAGTCTTGAAAGATGCCAAATTTCCAAAAGGGTTTGCTTTGAATATATCACGCCGTTGCAAGTGAAAGAGATGAAAATATCAGGATACAAGAGTCATGATGATCATTTTATGATGCATTACCTGCTCCAGGTTGCCGTTGAAAAGTGCTGCCCAAGAATGTTTCGTTGACTTTGATTAGGTTGGGCAATTTCTTTAGAGCCATATGTAGTAAGGTTATAAGGCGAAGAGATTTTGAAAAATTGGAGTCTGAAATTGCTGAAATAATATGTGACCTTGAAACAATTTTTCATCCAACATTTGTTGATATAATGACACATTTGCCTATTCATTTAGTGAATGAAATTAAGCTTGGGGGTCGGACTCATCTTCGTTTGATGTATTTCATTGAGAGGGACCTATATTACTTGAAGGGGTTTGTTCGTAATTGAAATTGTCCAGAAGCATCAATAGTAGAGGGTTTTTCGACTGCAGATTGCTTGACTTTTTGTTTGAGATACCTACATGATGGTGTCAAGACAAGATTTGGTACGTACCAAACTGAGGATGGTGAAAGCGTTCCGAATTTGTCACCTATATTTCTTAAGATAGGTCATCCAATTGGAAGTGAGAAGAAAAAAGATTGCACTTTTTTGTGGATTCGCAGTTACGTTATGAAGCACATCGATATGTCCTATTCAACACTGGAGATGAAGTGGCTTATTGAGTAAGATAAATTATATAATAATTATTTATATTTTAAATCTTATTTATTTTGTTATGATAAGGTACGTTAAGTTTCATTTACAAAAAGCCTAATGATTAAATTTAAAATATTCATGATTTCAGGGAGCATAAGAATTTAATGAGTAATCTTACTAGATCAAATGCATGTGCAAGATCAAGGAATCATAGTCGGGAATTCAGCAATTGGTTTGAAGAGAAAGTTAAAAATGTTGAAGTATCCAATCATTTAATATGGCTCACTAAAGGGCCTAATGTGGTGTCCAAGAGATATACTGCATATTTCATTAATGGATACCGATTTCATACGAAAAATTGGGACGTCCCATGCAAGACTCAAAATAGTGGAGTGACTTTATCGGCAACAACGGATAGTTTTGCTAGTGATAGGGACCAAAATCTTATATCTGGAGAGGTTATTTATTATGGAGTTATTCAAGATATCATTGAGATTGATTATTGTGGTTGTTTTTGTGTTGTATTGTTTAGATGTGATTGGTTTCGTAATGAAGTAGATGAATATGGGTTAACTCAGGTATACTTCAACAGATTATGCAGTACAGATGATCCTTTTGTTTTGGCATCACAAATTCATCAAGTTTTCTATGTGGAGGATCCAGTTGAGAAAGGAATTTATTATGCAAGGAATAAAGTTCATGTTGATCTGTAATTTAGTGGAAGAGAATTGTCCCAATATTGGAGACACCTTCTGGAAGGAGCCTAATGATGAGATTGGTTCTTCAAGTAGATTACTTGATGTTGACATAAGATGGTCAAGAGAAGATGCACCCGTTGATGTCGTAGATATGCCTTCTAATGCACAAGATTTACAAGATACAACTATAGAAACATTGGAAGAGGAGGATGAGTTTGATGATACTGATTGGGTTTGGATGGAGGCGAATGATTAAAGAAGAAATTCTGAATTTCTTTTAAATATATAATGATCGCTGTTGTAATTATTTTAGTGAGAGATAGGTGCTCTTTAAAAAATATTTTATGATTAGTCTTGTTTACATATTGTTAAATATGTTTCATTTTCCCCTTAGAATCTTATTTCTAAATTGCTTCAATTTTATAGGATTCTCAAACATCTGATTTGAAGAAAGCCAATGCATCTTGAACAGAGTCGCAACTTCACTATTGATAGATGTTAGGCTAACACAAGGTATGTATTTAAAAATCAGGGGCTACTAGAAGGATTTCAATATGTATGGGTACCTGGACTTTGGCTGTCTGTATGTATTCTGGCTTTTTCTATTTGATGCAGTTCTGTTTATTTTTCTACTAGAAGGAAACTCTCTTTTTATTAAGTATATATGAAAGCAGGACAACTACCTGCAGGTCATAAATTAATTTTACATTCTGTAACAAGTAGGAACAAGTTGAATTTTTTTTGCTTGATTAATATTTGAAACACTCGTATTTCCCTCTCAATACAATAATATTTGTAAGATACTTTATGTCACTACTTTTCCAAATGCCCCCAGTCTTATGTCTTTCCTGAATCAGCTATTGTGATGGAATAAGCATGATAGGTATCGTCACTGATATTGTTGTTTCCGCTCATGAGTTTGATTTTGAAATATGAGGTCAACTTTTAGAGGATATTGCAGTCCAATATTGGAAGACAGAAGATGATCTTTCAAAGTAGTGCCCTAGCAAATGATACAAACAGTTGGCTCTTCCAACCAAAAATACACGGGAACAACAACAATCTGATATATTTTATTTGATGATTTCTATCTTTAGTATGGTTATTGGAATCTGAAATTTAGAGATGAGAAGGATTTATATTCTGATTTCTGTGTTTTTCTAGCTTTTGTATGCTTTGAACTTTGGGAATTTCAATATTTGAGGTGTTAATGCTTCTGCTAATCTTTTTTTTTTTTTAAAATCTGAACTTGACAGTTTTGAATAGTCATGAATCAAGGATGGCATCCAACAAAAAACAAAAAAATAACAAGCTCAAGATACATCGTTAAAGAAGTCGCTACAAGGAACCACAAAAGATGTTCAGAGTAGTTCAACAAATGGAAAACAACAATATCCATGGTTAGGATCCCAAAAGCGAGAACAAGTGCTGCAAGTGCCATTAGATTCTACCTCTCCTGTAGCACAAGAAGTATAAGAACAAGTGCAGCAAGTGTCACTGCATTCTACCTCTTCTCCAACACAGGCAGCACCAGAAAATGGACAGCAAGTATCACTGGATTCTACTAATCATGAAACAAATGAACAATCCGAGGAACAAGGCAAGAATATATACATTTCAATCGTAAATTAAACTAATATTAGCGATTTGGTGATTATTTCTAATTCATAATTGTTGTAGGCCCTTTCGTTGAAAAAAGAGAAAGAGGAAGAACACAAATGCAAAGTGTACATGGACGGACTGAACATGCTAAATAAGCACAACCAACCAATTGGTCCTACTGAAGCAACTGTACACGAGTTGAGTAGCTTCCTTGGAACATTGACAAGGAATGCGACCTTTTGTCCTCTCAATGTAAAGAATTGGAAGAAGTTGAACACACAAAAGGATATGTGGACATATATCAAGGTTTGAACTTTCAATTGTCCAATGTTTAATTGAAAATACTATATGTTTACCAAATTGTAGGAGAAATATGATATTCCTGATGTCGGAAAGAAATGTGCTTTAAAAATAATTCAAGATGCTTGGAGAACGTATAAGAGCCAGTTGAAGAGACGATATTATAAACCATATCGCAATGATGAAATTCGAATGGCAAAAAGGCCTAAATATGTTTCCGAATCTGAATTTAAGGCTCTCCTTGAATACTGGAACTCCAAAGAAGCTCAAGTAAGATATAACCATTGTTATATTTATTGTCTTTATACTAGTGCTTATCCATATTCATGATGAACTAGTTATTCCTATTTCAGCTGCAAAACATGTATAATCACACAATACACTTGATTTAGGAGTCGACATTCTAATGAAAACGTATAGTATGAGATTCCATTGGACCAAGATATCTGATTTATGCCTTTCATCTTTTCTAGTTTTGTTCTTTGTTTGCAGAAAATGTCCAGTACTAATACTGAGAATCGAAAAAAGTTGAGGTATCCGCACACTATTGGCAAAAGAAGTTTGCTTTAATAGGTGAGGTTTGATGTTTTCTCTTATTTTTCATTAAATATGAACTTCTTGGCCTTACTCGGAAAGGTATTTATGCCAAATTTCATGTAACCAGGAGAAAAAGAAGGAAACATCTGATGTTGTTTCAAGTAAGGAAATCTTTGTGGCCAATACAAGGAATCATATGAAGATACGATTCGGAAAATTGTACGACATTTTATAATTTAAACTTTATCGAGATCATTTGTTTGCTCTTAATTATTGACTCAGTTTTATTTACTTGAATTCTCTTCTCTTGGATTTGATTTGTAGGCTGAAATGGAGAAAATACAAAATGAAGAAAGTGAAGATGGTAGTCAATCACTTGACGCATATGCATCAGTCATGGGACCTGAGCATTCAGGTCATGTAAGATTGTATCACTTGACGCATATGCATCAGTCATGGGACCTGAGCATTCAGGTCATGTAAGATTGTATGGACGTGGGGTTACCAAGACGACCTTGAAAGAAAAAGTGGGTGGTTCTGGACCCTCTTTAAGTGAAGAGCAGATGCAACGAAAAATGGAGGAAATGTAAGAGGATGCAACAATGAATGTAGGAAAAGTTCCAGGAACAAAAGGATACTATGGAACATGAATTTGCAGACATAATTGCACGACTTAAACGCCTGAACCTGAAATTACGACTTGATCCCGACATGATAACATTTTGTGCTCGTTCTCGTTCAATGGGAGAAGCTTCCTCTTCTCAACAAGCTGTTATTCAACAAATCAATCGTCCATCTATTGGTAGCAACAATCAAGGTCAGTACTTCCACTACAACTACTTCTCGTCTTCTTCTTCTTTAACAGTCTAACTTATTGCTGCTGCCTTTTTTTTCACGAGCTTCATTCTGGTTCTTGCATTTTCTTGTTCGAATGGTCATGGGCTTGGTTTATATCATGTTTTTTAACTGGGCAGATTTTTTATTGCCACAAGGCAGAGTTTTTCTTCTTGATTTTAAAAAATAAAACTGAATAATATTGGTATTGCTTTGACTGATAATTCTTCTAGTTGCGTCGACAAGGTCATGTATAATTCATTTCTTTCAATGAACAGCTGAGTTCATAGTGCTTCTCTGCCTCTCAATTTTTGAGAAAATGTGCCATTAGTCATTGAATCATGATAAGGTTATCTGCTTGTAAGAGGTGTGATTTGGATGTTGTGACTGCTAGATAGGTTGTAAACATGGTTCTCACTGTTGGTAATGGTGTCTTTTTCATTCAGTTTCTGTTGATCCAACTTCCTTCTTAATAGGGTGTAAAAGTTTGATGTCAAGCATCTAACTGTAGCTGATTAAGTAAAGTTAAAATTTTAAGATTTTGGAAGCCGTTGGATTCTGTCAGATGTTTTATCGTCAGTTATGTTGTATTCTCATGATTTCTGCATAAGATTATAGTTGAAAATAAATTGTGATAACTGAATACTCTTTAAACATTTTTCTTATTACTTAGAAGTAGGAGAAGATACCACATTTCCCATCTTGTTACTTAGAAGTAGGAAAATAAACTGTATATATGTGCACATTGTATTGCCAAAGGTTAATGACATAATTTATCATTTTTACAGGTGGAGAAATTGCAGAAAGGGGGGGAGGAAAGCAGTGATGAAGATCTTACTTAAGAAGGTTTTGGATTGTTGTTGAAACTTTAGATGTTCTGGGAATCTTTTGATATTCGAACATTTTGAAACTTATGCGATCTTTTGGATTGAAAACTTATGTCGTATGTACTGTTTTAAATTATGGATATTAATTATTGTGGCAAGCTTGATTAGCTTGTTGGACGTACGATTTGAAATTTGGATGTTAATGTTTGGTTTCGTGTTGTGATTTATATTAATTGTAGTGTATTGGAGTTTATTATATATGTAAATATTTATTTACAATTAGATTGTTGTTTCAAATTAATTTGTTGCAATAGCCCATCAAAACCGTTGCAACAATATAAAGTTACTGCAGTAATACATTTATCTAACCGTTGCAATAACATAAATAAGTGTTGCATAAACACTTTGCGCACCGTTGCCTAAACACTTATGGCGACGGTTGTTAACCGTTGCAATTGACAACAAAAAATTATTGCATTAGTGTAAAAACTCTAGTGATAGCCAAGGCTATAGCAATGATTTTTCCAACCGTTGCAAGAATCGTCGTTATAGTGCTATCGTCACGCGATCTGGTGAGACGGTCTTTAAACTGTAGCAATACATCTATGGCAACGGTTGACCCATCTATTGTAACGATTTTGCCTGCATTGTCGTAGGCCCAATTTCCAGTAGTGCGAGGTCGAGTAGATATACATCGAGCACTATTTATAAGATCGTGCAGACATACATTGAGCCCTATTTATGCGGCCGAGCAGACAAACACCTAGCCCTATAAGTCCAAATAGATAAACACTGTGCCTATATGAGATCAGACAGATTATTTCAGTATTGTTTATACGATACGAGTCAGAAGTAGGTAAGTATATTCCAGATTATCATTGACTCTTCATATTTTATTCAGTATATAATGTATATCAGTTTAGTTTAGTAATTCATTTATCTTACATACTCTGTACATTATTTCGGACTCATGTTCCTTTGCCATGGGCGCTGTATTTCATGCCTGCAGGTCTTGACAGTCAAGGAGATAGACCCCCGCAGTAGGCGTACCGAGCATCAACTTGTTAAGCTCCACTTCATTAGGAGTTTCTAAGTCCAGATTTTTGTACAGACAGTATGGGTATTGGGTAAGCTGAGGCCCTGTCCCGACCACAATGCAGTTGTTATCTTTAGCGGCTTGTAGACATGTCTTGTTGTTGTAAGATTTCAGTTTAGTGGCTTTGCCGACCTTTGTATATATTTCTTTTGGAGTTGATTTCCATAATGGTTGAAACAACTATTATTTACATATTATCTTGAGTATGACCTTGTCGGCCTACATTGGTATTTTCTAAGTTTCAGCTGACCTTATGGGCCTAAGTATGCTTATTTGCATCCAGCGTTACGAGTTACAGTTGGTACGCTCAGTCAAGTAAGGCATCGGGTGCCGATCTCACCCCCCAAGTTTGGGACGTGACAAACTTGATATTAGAGCAGGCCGTGTCTTAGGGAGTCTACAAGTCATGTATAGTAGAATTTTATTTATGGATGTGTTATACGCCACACTTATAATCAGGAGGCTATATGACATTTAGGATTGATTACCCTTCTTTCTGATTCCAGATCGTGCAACAGAGTTGAGTCATAGGAAATCGATTCCATTCCATACTCGTAACAAGTAAATGAAAGATTCCTACCAGATTATGTATGCACTAGAGGTGTGAGTATTATACTAAAGTTTCAGAGTGTGACCATTTGTTTCACCCATATATAGAGAAGGTAATGCAATCCTAGAAAGGCAAAGTGCGAGTTTTAGAATGCAAAAGAAGTAAAATGAAAGAGGTAAAAAGTACTTGAATACAGAAGATTGTAAAGTGGTTGGCATTCAGATAGAACGATATACACGTTGATATCCCACTTTCAGCAGTGGTAGAATTACAATAAGTAGTATCTACTCCACCTCATGATTTATAGACGTCGATAGACGTAGTCCTAGAAAGAAGTGAGAATTTGGGATCATGTAAGGGTTAGTGTAATCCTTAGCGTTGGACAAGTCGTTAAAATGGAATGGCATTTACTGAAGAGTATTACAAATATGTTGACATTACCTCTTTAGAGGACATATACATGATATACCCGAAAATCTTTGTATGTGAGGTGAGTATTCCATTCAGTGAGACTCATGTCTGAAGCAAAAAAGAGGTACTAAGTGCCTAGAGAATAAGGTCGGTCGAAGAGGGAGAAGTTAAGAGTGAATGAATGTTCTATTGGAATTATCCAGAACAAGATAAGAAGCGATGACATTAGCAAGATGTTGCTAGAAAGATAAGTGGGGCACATGAATAAATATGAGGAACAACTGAGAGTCGTAAGATAAATTATGGTAATGCGACAAGTTCGTAGCCAAGCAGAATGAAAGGTGAGAGGAAGTAAATGTTGAGTTTGTAAAGAGAAAAATGTTATGAGACTAAGTCTCTACTTCAAGAATTGAATAGACGATTTCAATAAAAAATATTAACCGGATGATTTAGCTCCCTGAATCAGGAAGTATTGATATTAGGAAGTACCCTAAGCTAAATTGAATACGAGTTAGAAACTTGAAGGATTGTTGTAAAAGTGGGTGTTATGAAAATTGCAGGGTAAGCGATTAAGCAGTAAGAGAATGAAATGCAGAAGAGCGACTTTTGAAGATTATGAAGAAGAAAGCCCCCCCCCTCCCTAATGTTGGTGTCTTGAGTAAATGCTGAAATTTATCGAGATTGAGCATGTCAGTTATGAGTACGTACATTCTATCCCTGTAAACGATTCGATAGTCCATTGTAAGAGGGGATTGTTCTAAGGCAAGTTGTAAGTTATTAAAGATCGAAGAGTTGCGGAACGTGTTGAGGTAATAATATGACCTCTCGGGAATGAAATCCTTAAGAGCAAGGTGTGGTCATCCTCCCAAAAGAGGAGATAGTACGGTAAAGTACCGAAACAGAATCACATGTTGGGTTGGTGATTGAGTAAGTAAGAAGCGTTACAACAGAGAGTTTCAAGGTGAGTAAGATTGTGTTATCCAGATTCTACGGAGGTGTGATGACTATGAAATGATGTATAAATGTAAATGCTAAGAGAATAATAGTAGCAACCTCCTAGCTAGAGGATTTAAGTAACAGTAAGAGAAGTCAGATATATGAGGCTCATAAAAGAATTGTGTGAAGTATAAACAAAGACATAAATATATATAGGCCCAGGAGGGTTATTAAGAACTAATGAATGAAAGGTAAGTCGAGTTAGCAATCGGGAGATCATTTATGTAAAGCCTAGAAAGAGGCTAGTTAAGAGGCTAGATGAGCCGTTAGATGATACAAAATTATACTGTATGGAATGGTCCTTGTACCTAGAATTTCGGTTTCGCAAGTAAATGATCGTAACTCTCAGAAGGTATTTTAGACAGGAGTAATGATAAATACGATCTAGTGTACATCAGTTCAGAAGTAAAATGGGGCATGAAGCCTAGGATTAATGCAAACTTTTAAAGGTTGTGTACATAATTGATAATATCAGAGTAGGGATGGAAGTGGAAGTAGCTAAGAATAATTGTGGGCAGTTTAAGGCCCCTAAAATCCTACGAGGATATATAATAATGAGCTTGCAGCTTAATATGAATGAGCAATTTCATTCTGAAAGCATATTGATAAAAGATGTTAGCTAAGAGATGAGGGAGGATAATTTACTCCGAATATAGTGGTTTTTAAAGTGTGGGTTACAAAAAAAATAAAGTTGACCAATAACGTCAGTCCCTTCAGAATATTGGTATGTATTTAATAAGGAAGTACATCAACAACTTATTGTTAGCTATGCTGGTTGAATAAAGAACCAAATAAGAACCCAGAGTATATAAGGAACTCCAGATTAGTGGAGACTAAGAAAGTCAATGCATTCGTAATGCGCGTATTCAGAAGGAATAAGAAAATTAGATCCTCTACGCTTAAGAGCTGTGGGGAAACTAAAAGAGAATTTCGAATCCATGACTTAGGTCGGTAACAATTGAGCACGTGTTTGAGGTATGTCATGACATCTTTATAATCATAAGAACCTCAAGATATCTTCAAGAAGAAGTAGCTGAATTTGGGATGAATTTCTCCTATTAATAGTAAAAGTGTCTTCTACGATGAGTCACGATAGTACAGAGATACATGAGTCCTCTTAAAGAGAGTAACAATCCTTGGGTTTAAGAAGTAAGTAAAGATGAGCCAAGATGATATAGTTGAGTATGGTCCTCCTCGAGAAGGAAACGACTCAGAAGCTAGACTATTATGGAAGAGTATCCATGAAAGTGGTAAAAGAGCATTGAACTAAGATAACAGTAGAGCTACCATTCAGAACCCAGTGTGTATTACCCTTAGTGGTAAAAGTGAAAGAGTAGCAGTATGAAGATTCTATCCTAATATAGCTTAAATAGGAAGTTCATACAATAAGGTGATAACCTTTAGGGGCAACATAAAATAAGATATATGGGTAGCTTGGCTTACCTAGAAGCCGAGAAAAGAGTAAGTTAGCCAAAGAGCCCCATCAGTTAGCAAGCTTGGGAGTTCAATTAATGGATTCCAATGATGGTAGAGTTATGATTCAGAATGTAACAAAATCGTCCCTTCCGACAGAGGTAAAGGAATAACAATACAAGGATCTCGAGTTAGCGATATTGGCCAGGCTGAGTGCCCAATTCAGACGCTCGAGGATATGTTGCGGGAAGGCATGCTAGATTTCCAAGGGAATTAGGATGATCATTTACCCCTCAAGGAGTTTGCATATATTAGCAATTATTATTCCAATATCAAGATGGCTCCTTATGAGGCCTTGTATGGCAGAGAGTGTAGATCTAGACCTATTTTGTTCCACCAGGCTGTAGAAAAAGGCAGCCCAAAGTCGCCAGAAATTACTTATGGATGTGCGACACCAAGATCTAGAGTTTGTATAAATGATTGGGTCTCCCTGAGAATGTCTCCCATGAAAGGCGTAATGAGATTTAGTAAGAAAGATCAACTTAGCCCAAAGGTACAGTGGATCATACATAATTGTTCGAGGAATATGCTAAGTATTCGCCGAGTTAGAGTTGCCTCTGAAATTGGATCTACACATCCATTCATTCATGTATCTACGTTACGAAAGTATTTTATGATTAGAGGATATTTGAGTTGAAAAAGTTGTATAAATCAGAGATAGAGATGTATGTATATGAGGTAAGTTACAACTTAGTGATGTTTTTATTAAAATTGATGGTTGTGTAGAGCCAAAAGTTATTGTGGATTGATTGTGGCTCTTTGTGGAAAATATATTATGTTTTCTGGCTGCATGATAGGTTGTATATAGTCCAGTATGCAGAGGAGACTCTGTCAAAATTTTCACAAGACCCTTAAGAGTTAGTTTCTCTCCTATACCCCTCTACATTCGAGGATGAATGTTACTAAGGGGGGAAATATGTTATACCCCGTATTTTTTTCGCACTAGTATGTGTTGAGTAAAGTAACTAAAGCCCATTAAAACTAAGATCCCATATTTGGATGATAATGAATTTAAACAAGTGTTAAGTAAGTTTCGTAAGAGTTCGGGGTTAAGCAAATCAAAGAAATAATTTTCGACGAAGTTCGCCAAAGGAAAGTGGAATGTAATAGTCCGTACTTTCGGGCTAAGAATAAGAGTACTTAATATGATCAGAAGGTCTTGTTATGAGGCATTTGAATCATACAATAGTCATATTATAATCCTTTAAGTCAAGCAAGTTGTAAAACATATGTTGGCAAAGTTCATCGCAAGTTACGTTCATAAGTTCGCTGAAATTCGGGTGAGATGTAGCAGAGCTTTTCTCTCAATCTACTAAGACTTACGGGGTGATCCAATCATGAAATTGAAGGTCTAGGAGTCTAGTTTTCATGCACTAAATCTTTCATCGATACGACATTGGAGTAGAGAGATATTCGTATTTTTGCAAGACTGCACAAGTAACCCCATTGGGACCCACTTCAGGTGGTCGCCAACTTTGTAAGGCTATTTAAGCCGTCCAGCCTTATCACTTTGTCATTTCTCTCCTAAATCAGTTCCCCAACACCCCCAAATTCTCTCTAAGAGATCCCCAACCATCGAAAAGTGAAATCCAAGAAAGCAAAGCAAATCAAATACCGGAAATCCAGTGGTGCTGGTGAGTTTCTTGTTCTTCTTGTGGTTGCTGATTTTGGTGTGGTTCTAGCTATGTGGAGAGTTGTTCCAAGTGTTATAAGGTAATATTATACTCTTCCTTCATATATTTGAGCTTATAGAAGTCGTAGCTAACTTGTACGATTAAAAACCCGTGAAATATAGGTCGGAAATCGTAGTTGTGATGTTGTTGGTTACTGAACTGTTTTGAGGTTGTTCTTGTGGTATTTTATGGTTGGAAATTGATGGAATGACCTAATAATACTATTATTATCGTGGTCGATGTGTTTGAAAGAAGAAAAGGCTTGTATAAGTGTTGTTTGATATTGTAAAGCCGAGCTTGCTGCTCGTTTGTTGTTGCTGCTGCGCCATTGTTGGGTTTGTCACACCCCAAATCATGACCTGAGTGTAACACGACACTCAGTACCTGACTGCGTGTGATCAAGTGAACCACATGGCTTGCTGATCAACATAGGCATCTAATATCATGAAATAATAATTTAAAATATAGAAATCTGAATACTGAAAATATATTATCTGAAAATATGATTGCAGAAATAATATAAAAATATGACAAGTCTGAATGTCTGACATGATAGGCTAGACTAGTCTATGCAACCTCTGAATATGAGTCTGACTGCTAAAATAGTTTTATCGGGACAAGGCCCTGGCCTACCTTTACTGCATGACATAAAATAAAATAAATAAAAATAACACCCCAAATGAGATGGGGCTCACCAATAGCTGATACGTAAAATCCTAGTGAATAGATCTGTCGTCCTGTAATTCCGTACCTGCACCGTGAAGTGCAAGCCCCAGACAAAAGGGACGTAAGTACATTTAAATTGTACTCGTATGTAAAGCAACTGAATGAATAAGCAGACACATGAAATAATAAGAACGTGAAACTGAAACTGTAATCTGAGCATGAACATGTATAATATCTCGCATGAATATAATAAAACATGGTAAATTATTTTTAATGGGAAAGCTTTAATTTAACCGACATGAAATCACCACGTGAGAACATGGCGTCTGATCTCTGCCCGATCAGCTAAGACATCTCGTATGTTGCTGGGGTACGAGACATGAACATGACATGAATGGATTCAATAACCCACAATGGGTAACATGAAGGAATCGTCCTAACTAGACGGATCAATCCTTATCCTACGTTGAGATACATAATTTCAGGTATTAAACCTTCTCGGTAATCTGTGCAACTCCCAAAACATGAACATGTATATAGTTGGCTTACAAGCCCATGGATTTCATAAACATGACTTGTAAACATGATTTGTAGATATAATATAACATGTATATGGTTTTCATAAGACATGGAAAATCATGGAGAATTCATGAAGTAAAACAATGGTCGTAAACAATTCATATTACATGCTTGAAAACTCATGGACTCGATATTATGAGCTTTCATGGATTACATATGGATTCATGATAATCCAAATGAAATATCAAAAGTACAATTAATGAATTTGTAATATAGACATGACATATAATAATATGTGTAGTTAGGGTTATCATGATCTTTGAATAAAACCCTAATCTTGAGAAAATTCATATTTTATGGATGAACGTGGCGTGAGGAAGAACAATGATGTTCCCACACGTGGATAGAAGCTCTACATACCTCAATTCCAGCCTTTAAGCATACTACAACGTTCTTCACGCAGTTCGACTTTAATCAATAAGCTTGGGAAGCAGCAAGTTCTCATACTTTGTACGCGTATCACGAATCTGCTCTTCTTCATTACCTTAAATCCCATTAAAAGATTCCAAAAGTAAGCTC
The DNA here is from genome assembly GCA_029783415.1 of Anisodus acutangulus. Lineage (NCBI taxonomy): Eukaryota > Viridiplantae > Streptophyta > Magnoliopsida > Solanales > Solanaceae > Anisodus > Anisodus acutangulus. Next base: position 29,029,039 of record CM056494.1, read on the forward strand.
TGCACTTCAAAGAATCACTCCACTTTCAATTTGAAGATTGCACAATTATTATTTACAAGTTTTCTCTGATTTTCGTAGCTACTGTTCATAGCTCAAAGGGCACTGCTCCAGACCTCCAAATCAAATCTCCACCGTTCAGATTTAAGACTTATGTCATCAATACTCAGGTAAAATTTATTACTGGGAAACACCAATTAAATAAGACTGGGTGGAGTGAAAGTCTACAAAAAATACTAGAGTTTTCTCTAACTCTTCACGACTCTTGATTTATAGGGTGCCAGGGGGATGGATTTATTCTAGTGTTTAGAAAATGATGTAATCATGTAGAATTCAAAGGTTCTTGATTGAAAGATTTACTTTAGAAGAAACCTCAGGAAACTAGATCGCCAAACAAAACTCTTGAATGTTTCTTAATTTTTCTTAATTGCAAGAATGGTTTTCTTGCGGTTCTTGAAGGATTGGAGTGCCTAGGTTTCTTTAGGGATGGAGCTAGAGAGACTATTAGGGTTTAGAATAGTGTTAGAGACGTTCTTACTTCATACAATAATAAAACAAGGAGTCCCAATTCGAGTAGGAAAAGACTAAAAAACGTAACCCAAATTCTGAAAATTCTGCTCCGACCAGCGTTAGTAAACAGGCATAACTCTTAGCACAGATCTAAGTATGAGCTGGGCCATATATCGTTGGAAATGTATTTCAAAGGCTACAATTTTCATGTAGGAAGTGTTTCCAAAATCCTTATAGATGTATCCATAAACTCGCTTTAAGTGAGGCCTGCTGCAAACTCACTTGAAAACATTCTTCGTATAGTAGCTTCTGACTCTAATTTTTCCTAAAACCCTTCTTATGCCTTGATTAATTTTCAAACCACTTCCTACACTCCTCATATTGGTTTCATCATGTTCCCATCGTACAGTTCAAAAGCACGAAGGTATGAGGTGTTACAAGGCTGTTGTGAGCTTATTTCTTAATTGAATTCATGGCTAGTTTACACAGAAGGAGCTTATTTATGTATTGTTGGTTGTGTTTCTCGATTTGAAAGAATGGAGAAGTTGGAAACGTATTTTTTTGTAATTTGAAAATCGAGCTTGTCGCTCATTACATTGTTGTTGAGTTGCTGGATGGTTATAGTCATTATTAAGCCTATTATAGGCTTGAGTACATTAATAAAATCAAGGGAAGTTCTATCTATTTTAATATAGAATAAGCTTATCGTTCGTTGTACGATAGTTGTATCTTTCGAATCTTGACGATAGCGTCATTATCGTTGTTGTAGATTAAGGCGTGATGAGTAGAGTTCAACATGGTTATTCGATAGATTATTATCAGGTATGTAAATGCTATTCATTCTCTCTTTTGGCATGACCTTAATTCCAAGATGACTGTTCAGAAATAAGCGTTTTAAAGAAGAGTTTTCAGTAGAAAGAATTCTATTCTATTCAAGTCCTTTCCATAGAGTTGTATTGTGATTGTCCCTTGTCGGGAGTACATTTCAGTTTATCATTGTTCCAGGACTAGTTGAGAAGTAGAGAGTATACATACAATGTGTACAGTATTATAATATACCACCGAGCATGATGAGGTCGGATAGATATACACTGAGCCCTATTTATGCGGCCAAGCAGACATATACCGAGCCCTATAAGACCGGGCAGATACACATTGTGCTCTATATGAGGCTGGCTAGATTAATCCAATATTATTTATACAATACGAGTCAGAAGTAAGTAAGTATATTCTAGATTATCATTAAATCTTCAGATTTCATTCAGTAAATAGTGTATATTAGTTTAGTTCAGTTGCCTTACATGCTCGGTACATTATTTTGGACTAACGTCCTTTTATCGGGGCGCTGTATTTCATGCCTGCAGGTCCTGGCAATTAGGGAGATAGACCCCCGCAGTAGGCGTACCAAGCATCAGCTACTTGGTAAGCTCCACTTCATTCGGAGTTGCCAAGTCCAGATTTTTTGTACAGACAGTATGGGTAAGTTGAGGCTCTGTCCGAACCACAATGCAGTTGTTATCTTTAGAGGCTTGTAGACATGTCTTGTTGTTGTAAGATGTTAGTTTAGTGGCCTTGCCGGCCCTTGTATATATTTCTTTTGGAGTTGATTTCCATAATGGTTGAAAGATCTATTATTTACATATTATCTTGAGTATGGCCTTATCGGCCTACATTGGTATTATCTGAGTTTTAGCTGGTTTTATGGGTCTAAGTATGCTTATTTGCATCCATAGTTACGAGCTAAAATGGTACGCTCAGTCAAGTAAGGCACTGGGTGCCAGTCTCGTCCCCCTCCCCAAAGGTTTGGGGCGTGATAGCAAGAAGAAAACTTATTGGTGATAACACAATTTTGGTTGTTCCTCCGATGTATGCGACTGCAGATTTTTTAGCAGACATGGAAGGAAATATGTACACAAGGAAAATTTCTAACTCTGATTGTGTAACTTTGAATGCTACTTCTAGACATTTCCAAAGTAATGCTTCGGATGATTCCACAATTCTAAGTGCAAACTTTTAGGCACGCTTGGAGCAACGTTTCGAATACTTTTGTAAGTTAAATTTAGGCAATGAAATGAAGTTGTTTATTTACCAAAAAAAGAAAACGTTGATGTAAGAAAAATTATAGTTTTAGTGGACTTTTTGAGGTGAAATTTGAATATTTTTATGGATTTTGATTTGTTTTGATGGTAGGGTTTGAAGGTGGATTCAATAATTACAGATTGAATCTGCGAAGAAGAAGGGGAGCAAAGCTCTCATTTTAATTGGATAACGGGTAAGAGTGTGGATCTTTTAATTAGATACGTTATGGGTTGAATTTTAATTAATTATGAGATAGTTTAAAATAGACCAATAGGATGATGACACGTGCCCCTCTATTAAAATGAGAGGTACGCATATGTCATGCCAAAGTATAACGACAGGGGTATATTTGAATCCAAAGAATAACGAGAGATATATTTAACCCTTTTCCGATAGTACACGGGTATATTTGGTCATTTTTCAAATATTTTATATCTAACCCAACCCTATCAAATCACAGGCTAGGCTGGGCCCGTGGGTACTAACGGCTCTACAGCAAATACTGAGATTTTACATACCATTAACACAATTAATGATGGCCAGAGAGGAGCCCAAGTGTGTTTGCAAATTCATAAACAAGTTGATCACATGAAAGTGTAACGTGTAGTTGATAAGACAATCATATGAAGTGTAAGAGAGTATTTGAGGTCTAAGACAAAATTGTGAGCCACATCTATTCTCTCTTTTCTCAAATCTCTTCCAGTAATTGCCCTAAATATGACTACTCTATTTCTTATAAAAAAAATCTATTTACATCATATCCAATGATACATGTTCTCCAGCTTTGTCTAGAGAGACATCTCAAACATCAGAGTACATTGTGATATTACGGATCACGCATGATCCTTGCAGACAACTTGCATGTACAATATAAAAAAAAGGTTATAAAACAACATACCTCCTTGAGAAAAGAAGGGCGTCCATACATTAGCAGATATCTTCAAATTTCTCACTAGGATGTCAAGTTTCTTCACTTGTCCTTCAAGTCAACCTGACAAAAATGTATGAGACTTCATAGATAGGAGTATTATATTATGTGCTAGAACATTAATGAGAGAATGCACTTACTAGAGTCCCATCTTCTAATATTTCATGGTAAGTATAAAAAATGAGCTTCCAATTTCCGACAACATACCTTCAAGAGAAAAACACTTAAGAGATAAAATCATGGTCATATTTCTTAACATGGAAATTTTTTATAGGATAGATTCAAGGAAAAGCGTAAAAATAGATTCAAGGAAAAATGTACTTCTGTACACCAGATCTCAAAGTGTCTTCTTCCAACATACTCCATCTCTTCGCTTTCCTCCTTGTTGTAACTTTTTTAAATTCATACTTCTTCAAGGGAGAAACTTTTGTCCTCCTAGGGATAGGTAATGTGAACCTCCGCCCACTACTTGGTGATTCTTCACTTAAGTCATCAATTGAACCATTCCACTGTGTACACATTTTAGAAATTGTTTTCATAAGTAAAAATAAAAGTATGAATCAACAAACTCTTGAAATAGCTGAAGCTAATGTGGAAAGGCTGAAGGAAGGAGACAAAAATTTGAGGTAAATCTAGCTCTCCGAGAGCTAGAACAAGGGTAATTTTCTAAAACTAAGATCTGTTGTACCTTGGATAAACGTTTTCAGCAATAATTCCTAGACGTTAAAGTTCTCATATCCAAATGATGCCAGAAAATCTATCAGGATTCTCTTCCAGAAAACCTCAATAACACAGTTCAAGAAATTTGACAAAAGAAAAACTACAGAACATCTGATCTAACCCATGATTTGACAAAAGATCCCTTTAGTTACTAGGCTATGCAAACATAGCTTGTTTGGGTTCATTATCTGAAGCATCTACTGCGTTACTAAAGTATAGTCAACAGTACCATGTGACACAAATAGTACAACTAACAAAGATATCCAAAGAAAAAGAATAACTCAAGGAAAGGTAGAAGTTTTTGTCCTTGCTAAAATAAGATACTGATAACATGCACCAAAATTTAATTGATCCAAGGAACCTCCCCACCCCACCCAGCTTTTTGTTTCAAAACTCAAAAAAACAAAAAGTCAAGGGATAACATATAAATTTACAGAATATTAACTTAGTTATAAAAGATTTCCCTCCAACCTCACTTGGAAATTGGACTTATAGACTATCTTCTTCCTTGTTTCAGTAACTGGTTCATAATATCACGCTAATTATCGAAAACTTTCATGCATGCTTACTAATCAAAAGTAATGCTCTCCTGCATGATGTAATAAAGGAGTACGTTATTGAAAAGACGAGTCTGATTAACAACTGTAAGTAACAAATTATGTCAAACGATATCCATTTTTAGTTCAAATCTTCATTACTAGGATATGAAGTTTTCATTCTTGTCATAAGCATCATCATACATAAAAATACTACTATCTCCAGCTAGTATTGGTTTAATACAAAGCTCATCAAGCAACAAGTCAAATTCTCAATAGAGGTAATCATTAGGAGTCTGCTTTTCTTATATTTCTTTCTCTTCCTTGAACTTCAACCAGGATACATTAATATATGTCCTTAAGTTGCCATTTCGAGCATGGATTACTATATAACATGCCCAGAGAAACATAAAGCTACCGTACCATTTGATGCAGCAATCAACAATATTTTTTCGGACTTTAGCCTAGCAAAAACTGAATAAGACACTTATGTCAATTGTCACATTCGCAAAATGTAGAAGGATTTTCTTTGTCACTGTAAATTAAATTGAACTTATTAACAAATAATAATTCCACTTTAGGCTAGTAAAAATGAGGGTTGGAGTAGGTTGATAACCATCATAAATCTAATCATATTGAATACGTGACCTGAATAAAGCAGGATCAATATAGAAAATTCAGACGTAGTTGATTGATTGATACCACGATTAAGTTGTATTCTTATTTGGTAAGAATAGTTTTAGGAAGTTGTCAACCTACCGCAACCCTCCTCTATTATACATGGGGCAGTGTGAGCAAGCGCACACAGGCGGAGTCAGGATTACCTTTTTTTTTTTTTTTTTTTTGTGAAAAGTAGTTCAAGAGTATCTTGCATCATGTGTACAAAAATGTCTTCATTAACATTTTCAGGATAATGCAGTCCTGAGAGAGATACCAAATATGTCCATATTTTATTCTACAATCACTTATACACATTCAATAGACTACATAAGAGATTTCGCATTAAATAGGGAAATGAAGCATTCTAATCATTAGTTTTATTCAAGAAGAGACAACAAAAATGCAATACGCTAATATATACTGTTGGGATACAATTGTTGTAGAAAACGGAAAGTAAGTAACTATTACAACGGTAGAAAGGATAAACAAACTATTATAATAAAACTGGAAATCAAAACCTTAACAAACTGCTTGTGTGATTTGCTGAGTCGAGTGATGACACTCTGTCTTTAAGACAAGATTGCCCCGTATATCTACTTTTACGGTGTTGAGCAATAGTCTCCCAAGATACAACAACAACTTTAACAAGTGAGCAAAGGAACTCAAGTGTTACTCTTGAAGAACTTTGAGTATAGTAACTTTGCTAGAGAGGAAGAATATGAATTCAGAAAATCTGGAGTATTTTCTAAGTGTTGAGTGTTTTTCAATTGAGCCAAATGCCTCAATTTAAAGTGTAAGTAAAAGATCCCTCAACTAGCCAACTAATTACCTTCAATAGCCATGTAATTGCACTTGATTGAGGGGTTACATTTAGCCAAATAATGGCTGAATTCATGTGCCAAGTAATAGAGAATTAATGCTCCAAAACCAGCCCAAATGTCAAATTTTTCCAACTTCCCATTGCAGCTTTCTGCCTCCGAAGCGTCGCGGCCCTGTGAATTAGCACCGCGGCTCAAGTAACTGGCCAACCAATTTGCGCCGCGGCGCTGCCTGGGAGGCGCCGCATCGATTTTTGACTCGTTTCATTTTACACTTTGTACACTTCTTCCTTCATTTACCAACGTGGAATATTGTCATTTGGCCAATAACCGTCCATAATTCTATGTCTCAAACGTATACGTACCAATATCTCTTTCACTAATGAAATTTGCGATACTTGGCACTACGTGTGCACGTGTGTGAAAATGATGTTTTCGACGTGCGGGCCCCAATTATTCGAGTCATAAATTAATGGGATATACTTAATTCCACATTTAGTAAATTTCCAACAATCCCCTCTTGAAAGAGATTTTGGCGCACACACTTGGTGCCTTTTTCCAGCAATCTTTTAGCGGACCGATGTTGCATCTGAATAGGTAGCATACGCTTTGAACCTTCCATAGTTGAATACCATCGGACTTACTTACTGCGCGGTGAACGTGATGTCTTAAACCGTCAGTGTTTAGTGTAAGCCAAGTCAACGGTACCAACACAACAACTTTCTCTACTCAGTTCTTCATAATGTTTTATCCGTTGTGGCCGTGGACACTTCTTGGATTCTTAAGTGCATTCATTTGAGGTGGCCTATCCTCGCACTTAAATAGGTAGTCTCCTACAAGGTATCCTGCTATACCCCACTTTACAAGTGTTAGGAACCATTAAAAAAATTTCCCAAACCTAACCTCAATCGGGGAGGATCATTAAAGGTTTTAGAAACTTAACCTTCACCCACACTGCAGATAACACTTATAGTCTATAAGGGAATGACTTTAGATTTGGTGTTTCTTTACAGAAATCACTATCCAAAGTGCTCATGCTTCCACCGAAGCGATTAACTGAACCTTTACAGGTTAGTTTTCCCAGTGAACCTAATTCCTAGGATCTCCAGTCAGTAAGGTTGGGTTACCACCGTATTAGTCCTTATACCTTGGGTTTTAAGCCCATACCCCTAGACAGACAGAATATCTGATCTTTGGGTAAGCTCTTTGTCAGCGGGTCTGCTATGTTATCCTTTGACTTTATGTAATCAATGGATATTATACCCGTGGTGATCAGTTGCCTAACGGTCTTATGCCTCCGTCGAATATGACGAGACTTGCCATTGTACATATCATTTTGTGCCCTTCTTATAGCCGACTGGCTGTCGCAATGGATCATTATAGAAGGTACGGGTTTGTTCCAGCAAGGAACATTCTCTAAGAAATCGTGAAGCCACTCAACTTCTTCTCCTGCTTTGTCTAAAGCGATAAACTTCAACTCCATCGTGGATTAGGCGATGCAAGTTTGCTTAGAGGATTTCCAAGACACAGCCCCACCACCAACAGCCCCACCACCAATTGTAAATACATACCCATTGGTGGACTTGGTGTTCTCTATGTCAGATATCCAGTTTGCATCACTGTACCCCTCTAGTACAACTGGATATCTCGAATAATGTAACCCGTAAGTTAGCGTGTATTTCAGGTATTGAAGTACCCCATTCAACGCCTTCCAGTGATCATTACTCGGATTACGGGTAAACCTAGCCAACTTGTTGACTGCATAAGCAATATCAAGTCGGGTGCAGTTTGTTATGTACATCAAACTACCAATCACCTGTGCATATTGCTCCTGCCATATGGGTGCACCACGATTTTTATCAAGCTTTTGATTTTTATCCATTGGTGACTTTATAGGCGAATTGTCAAATATCTCGAACTTTCTCAAAACATCCTCGATATAGTGAGACTGAGATAAGAGCAGTCAATCAGACGTCTTAGAGATTTTTATCCCTAAGATGACATCTGCGATACCCATATCCTTCATGTCGAAGCATTGTTTCAACATGTTCTTAGTCTCTAGAATTATGCTAGGACTGCTCCCTGTGATCAACATGTCGTCTACATATATGCATATCATAACAAACGAGTCTAAGTTACCTTTCATGTAGACACATTTGTCATCCTCATTAATGGCGAAACCCTTCGATAGTAGAGTACTATCAAATTTTTCGCGCCATTACTTCGGGGCTTGTTTCAGCTCGTACAGAGATTTGACAAGCCGACGGACTTTCTTCTCTTGCCCTTGAACCACATACCCCTCGGGTTGGTCCATATAAATTTCTTCTTTAAAATCACCATTTAGGAAGGCTGTCTTGACATCATTTGATGTATCTCAAGGTCATGCAACATTGCGATCACAATAAATACTTGTATGGACGTCATCCTAGACACCGGGGAGTACGTGTCAAAGTAGTCAAGGCCTTCCTTTTGCCGATAGCCCTTCACTACCAACCTGGCCTTGTACTTATCTATAGACCCATCTGCTTTATACTTTCGTTTGAGTATCCACTTACAACCCAACGATTTATTTCCCGGAGGAAGATAAACCAACTCCCAAGTGTGGTTATGCAGAATGGAGCCTATTTCACTCTCAATAGCTTCTTTCCAGAGCGGTGCCTCTGGAGTTGACAATACTTCAGCAATTGTCCTTGGTTCATCATCAACCATATAAGCTACAAAGTCAGGACCGAAGGATTTATCCTTCCTAGCCCTTTTCCTTCGCCTTAGTTCCATCTCTGGAGTCTTCAAGTTCTGAAAATCTGGAACACTAGATTCCGGATATTCAGCCACTTCGAGATCCACTAGATCTGAACCACCTAGATTCGGGCCGTCATCCACTCCCGATTCGTGAGAGCTTTGTTCATAACTTCGTTTGCGAGAGGTTATGTCTTTTTTCCTTTCTAGAAAAGGTATCTTCAAAGAATTGAGCATTCCTTGATTCCATAATTATACCCCCGTGGATATCTGGAATATCTGACTTATGCACTAAGAAGCGATAAGCACTACTATTATTTGCATATCCGATGAATATGCAATCTACAGTATTAGGCTCAATCTTGACCTGCTTTGGCTTGGGTACTTTAACCTTTGCCAAACAACTCACACCTTTAAATATTTATAGGTGAATTTATTTCCTTTTCATGATTCATATGGAGTTTTGTCCTTACCCTTATGTAGGACTCTGTTAAGAATCGTATTAGCGGTAAGGACAACTTCTCCCCGCATGTTTTGGGGAAGACTGAAATTGATGAGCAAGGCATTCATCATTTCCTTCAATGTGCGGTTCTTACGTTCCGCCACACCGTTCGATTGAGGTGAGTATGGAGTCGTCTTTTGATGAACAATTCCTGATTGGGCACAATATTCCTCAAACGGCGCTACATATTCTCCCCCTCTATCGCTACGAATGAATTTAATCCGCATGCTTAGTTGGTTCTCAACTTCTGCTTTGTAACGTCGGAACGCTTCAAATGTTTCATCCTTACCTTTCAACAAGTAAATGTAACAATACCTTGTGGTATCATCAATGAATGTCACAAAGTACTTGTTCCCCCTAGCTTGTGCAAACTTCAAATCACATATATTTGTGTGAATAAGTTTTAGATGAGCGGTATTCCTTTCGACGGATCGAAAAAGAAGCTTTGTGAGTTTTGCCTCTACGCACACCTCACACTTATGTTGAGGGTTTACGTCGATAGACGGCAACAACTTCAACTTTACCAACCTTTGGATGGACTTGTAGTTGACATGTCCTAATATATGATGCCATAAATTAGAGGACTCAAACAAGTAAGAAGATGAGGCTTCAATATTATTGCTTGTGCGTAATACATACATGGTGTTCACTTTAAAGAGGCCTTGACAAACGAATCCTCTCCCCACAAACGTTCCATTCTTAGTGACTACAAATTTATTGGACTCAAACACTAGCCTAAAACCAGCATTAACCAATAAAGGACCAGAAATTAAATTTCTTCTAATCTCAGGAACATGCATCACTTCCTTCAGAGTGAGCTCCTTTCCAGAAGTCATCTTTAGGACTACCTTTCTTACCCCCAGCACGTAAGAGGAAGCGTTGCTTCCCATGAACAACTTCTTGTTTGTAACCGGTGTATAAGTGGAAAAGGCATCTCTATTGGAATAGATGTGTCTTGTAGCATATGTGTCCATCCACCATTGCATAGGATTCTCAACCAGGTTTGCGAAAGCACCACCACTGAGAACTCCTCAATCATGTCATCCATAAACTGGTATTTGACGACGTTAACCTGAGCCTTGCCCTTCTCTTATTGCTCAGTCTTGAGCTTGCGGCAGTCCTTAATCATATGACCAGGTTTTCCACAGTGGTGACAGTTTCCTTTGAACTTCTCCGCTGCTTAGGTCTTGCCGTCTTTCTAGAACTTGCGCTTCTTGCTTAGGTTCCCTTTGGCCTCAGTCAGATTTGCCTTTATCTCAGCGGGTTGTTTACCCCTAGGCAAAGCCTTCTTATTATCTTCCTGATTTTGAAGTTTGATAATAAGTTCTTCAAAGGTCATCTCTTTTGTCTTGAGCTTTAAGTAGCTCATAAACTCATTTCACGAAGGAGGTAACTTTTCAATCAGTGATGCAACCAAAAACTGCTCGTTTGGCTTCATACCTTTCAAATCCAGGTGATGTAGAATCATTTGGAATTCCCCGACTTGGGACATCACTGTCTTACTATCCACCATTTGAAATTTCAGAAATTTCCCAACGATGAATTTCTTAGTACCTGCATCTTGTGCGTTGTACTTCTTTTGCAGCTTCTCCCACAACTCTTTGGCAGTGCCAACAGTGCAATACACTGTGTAGAGAGGGTCTGACAAGCAGTTGAATATGTAATTCTTACACATGAAATCACTATGACTCCATGCATCAAGAACCATCTTCATGCCATTAATTACATGGATACCTATGCCCCCTTCACCCATTTCAGAAGGCGAAGGGTCCATTCATCTCCAGCTTGTGGAGGATCTTCTGTTAGGAAACGTGCCATTCCCATAACAGTCAGATAGAATAACATCTTTTGTTGCCATCTCTTGAAGTTTGACCCCATGAACTTTTCAGGGCATTCATGGTGAAATCCAGCGGGTGGAGGAACGACAACATTCCCTTGAGCGGCAGTAAAGGCGTTGGAAGAGCCTTGAACAACCGGAAAGGCAGTAGGAGTTCCTTGAGTAGTGGAGAAGGCGAATGGAAGAGCGTGCAATTCTTTTTCCTTTCCGCAGGGACCAAGATATTGGATCTAGCCGTAAGAAGAATGCTTGGTATAAATAACTCACTTCTTGGTCTTCGACCCCCTCAGTCAGAGGGATTACCTTGAGCAGCAACAACAGAATCAGAATCAGTTTGATTTATGCCAGTCATCTTAAAAACTTACTTACAACAAATCTTGTCTTAAAATTGTTGGGATACAATTGTTGTAGGGAATGAGAAGTAAGTAACTATTACAATGGTAGAAAGGATAAACAAACTATTACAATAAAACTGGAAATCAAAACCTTAACAAATTGCTTGTGTGATTTGCTGAGTCGAGTGATGTCACTTTGTCTTTTAGACAAGATTGCCTCGTATATCTTCTTTTACGGTGTTGAGCAATAGTCTCCCAAGATACAACAACAACTTTAACAAGTGAGCAAAGGAAACTCAAGTGTTACTCTTGAAGAACTTTGAGTATAGTAACTTTGCTAGAGAGGAAGAATATGAATTCAGAAAATCTGGAGTATTTTCTAAGTGTTGAGTGTTTTTCAATTGAGCCAAATGCCTCAATTTACAGTGTAAGTAGAAGACCCCTCAACTAGCCAACTAATGGCCTTCAATAGCCATGTAATTGCACTTGATTGAGGGGTTACATTCAGCCAAATAATGGCTGAATTCATGTGCCAAGTAATGAAGAATCAATGCTCCAAAACCAACCCAAAGGTAAGATTTTTCCAACTTCCCGTCGCAACTTTCTGCCTCCGAAGCGCCGCGACCCAGTGAATTAGCGCCGCGGCGCTGCCTGGGAGGCGCCGCGAGTCCGACCGTGTGGTGCCGCAGCCCTTCACGGCTCTGCGGTGATTTCCGACTCATTTCATTTTACACTTTGTACACTTCTTCCTTCATTTACCAACGTGAAATACTGTCATTTGGCCAATAACCGTCCATAATTCTATGTTTCAAACGTATACATACCAATATCTCTTTCACTAATGAAATTTGCGATACTTGGCACTACGTGTGTACATTTGTGGAAACGACATTTCCGACGTGCGGGGCCTAATTATTCGAGTCATAAATTAATGAGATATACTTAATTTCACATTTAGTAAATTTCCAACATATACCTCAAATGTATGAGCAGTGTTATTTTGAGCCATTAAGCTTGGCTTGGGTGCATCATTATGATGACAACTGCGCTGGTCATCTTCATTAGCTCGAACCACTCCATTACTATCAACTAAGGGTGGCCATTGGGCTGGGTTGGCCCGATTCTGCCCCGGTCCCGCCCCGTCCCCGATGCCCCTAAAAAAATATTAACGGTGTCGGGACTCGAAACCGGGACGGGACCTGAGCTCATCCCGCCCGGGCCCGTCCTACCCCATGCCTACCCCGTCCCGATCACCCCTCCCCTTAATATCTTTGGCCTCCACCCCATAAACCCTCCCTACCCCCTTAATATTTACTTTTAACCCCTAAGTTAGTATATCTATAAATAATTCATTTTCTCTTAATTTTTCTCACAAATCTTCCTACCATCTCAGAAAGTATAAATTGTGAATAGTGAACTTGTCAATTCTTTTGAGTTAAATTATTTTGTCCAGTATTGCTATCATTTATATAATGTAGATAATTGTTCGTAGAGCTTACGAGGATTCCAGAAACTTGAATAGCATGTAAGAATTGTTTACAGAACACTATGCAATAATCATATTACAAACAAATAAAGTAGCAACATGAGATGTGTTATGAACGCCAATTTATGAAGCCTTATTGGTATTTAATGGTACATTTGTCTTTGAGTGGCTAAATTGAAGCCAATCTATGAGGCTTTTATGGAAGTCGAATGAAGCATGAACTTAATTAACATATCACAAAAATATTGACATATAGGGGTGGGCGTATATCGGTTCGGTTCGGTTTTGTATCAGAAAAATATGAGCCGAATAAAAATTAGTTTTCTTTTAAAAAAAGAAAACAATTTTTTTTAAAAACCGATATGTTCGGTTTATATGCCGAGCGTATCGGATTATATCGGTTTTTTCTAGTGGGCCGGGCCGGGAATTATTATTTTTTAAAAAAATTGAATTTCCAAAACTGAAATTGACATTCACACCTACACTATCATGAAATTTCGACGTTGAAATCTATTGTGTATCGTGAGATGTTTACTAAAGAAAAAGGAAAATTAGAAATCAATTTGGGGGAAAACATACGTTTTTCTAAAAATTGGCTGCGTGGCAGTTTGATAGGCCCCGTCTAAAAAAATACGCAAAATCAAAAAACAAATCGGGTAAAACGGACATCCGAGCGCAGAGTTATGACCATTTAAAGTTTTATCAATTTACTACTTTTTCTCCCTACATTTTATGTCAATGCTTTAGTGATATGTTAATCAAGTTCATGTCACATGCGACTTCCATAAAAGCTTCATAGATTAGCTTCAATGGCTATGATTCAAGAGATAGTAGTAGTCTAAAATAAAAAATAAAAAAAATATATATTTAATTCGGTTTTCGGTTCGGTTCGTATCCAAAATTAAAAAACCGAGAAAAAACCGAACCGAATTTCGGTTCGGTTCGATTTTTTCGATTCTTCGGGTTTTTTGCCCACGTAGGAAGAGAAAATAGTTGTAAATTGTTGCAACTTTAAATAGTCATAACTCTGCGCTCGGATGTTCGTTTTACCCGATTTGTTTTTTGATTTTACGTATTTTTTCAAGGCGTGGCCGGTCAAACATCCGCAAGGCGGTTTGACGTCGCCAATTTTTAGGAAAATGTCTATTTTTCAATCAATTTGTGTTTTCCCCCAAATCGGTTTCTAATTTTTCCTTTTCGTTAGTAAAGATCTCACGATATACAATAGATTTCAACGTCAAAATTTCATGGTAATGTAGGTGTGAATGTCAATTTCAGTGTTGGAAATTCATTTAAAAAAAATCCCCGAATCTCGCGACCCGACCCGTCCCGTTCCGTCAAATCCCGGCCCCCCTTCTGGCGGGACTTGGGATGGGACGGGACCTCTTCGCATCCTGGATTCGCGTCCCGACCATCTCCCGTCCCACCGGGATTGGTTCCGGCCCGCCCCACCCCGGCCCACTGGCCACCCCAATCAACCACAAGATTAGGGGCTCTTCCATTGTCATTTTCTGCAAGTTGCTGAGCACTATTATTCCTGTCTAAGGACATGAGAGTCTCAACAAGCTCCAGTGCCTCAGGGAGAGGGTCCTTCACCGCTGCACGCAACGCCAAAGAACTCAACTTAAGTGCTTCCTTTGCTTCATAAATTTTAGGTGTAGGCAGCACATCAACCTGTCCACATGATGCCTCAATTCCTGGCTCAGCAGAATCCGCAATTTTGACACCTTTGCAAATCCCTGATGTTGTTCCTCTAGTGCACTTGACAGCATTATGCTTGCACCTAACCAATGCATTTCCCTTGTTTGCCTCTGCGAGGAGATAAACAACATAATTGAGATATGTCAAATATACAAATTGTTTAAAATTGTATTATGTTTTCTCTCCATAAGGGTGACCATATGGACTACACAATAATTTAGAGCAACAAAATTCAACCTTTATAGCACCAGAGTCCAGAAGTTACAACCATCCAATGAAGTAGAGCAACTATCTGATTCGTGTGGGTAGGTAAAGTGTTTTTGTAATCATACCCAATAAAAATTTAGAAAATCTCTAGTTCTCAGAACCGTAGACAGATTACTGAGAATTGGAATGAAATGGATACAAACAAAGCAGAATGTACATAAAGGATTCATATTACAGACCCCAACTAGTCATAGTTCTTCTTGTCGTACTGTTTAACAAACCACATGTTCCTAGAAACACATTTAACCTCAAACACATATATACATATTGTAATATAACATTTGCGATAGTGTTCAAGATTACCTCTATCATGGTTACTACAAGTGAAGTCCTGACAAAAACTCTTTGTCCTCGTGCAAGAGTTTTCCTAACCTAAACATGTCTTCACTGCATCATCATGCCTCAAAGTTTCTACCATAACCTGGAGAAAAGGAGGCCCAATTCTCTGCTTAGCTTCTTCAAAAAAAACCTTTGCTATGGTTTTACTCCGCATTATCACATTGTGACAACAACTATCTTCCCATAATGCTGCTTCAATTTCATCTTTCCACTCCCATAATTCTTTTGATACAATGTCGCCTTTATTGATTCTCTATTTCCATATCCTCTTTAATGCTTCAAAATACTTCACTTTTTCACTTTCTTTCCCCAAGAACCTCACTGTACAATCCACTGCCACCGCACAATAAGAGGTTTGCATTGCTTCAGACGCTTCAATTCCTTCTTGAGTATATACTTCTTCCATTAACTCAAGAAATTCAAGGATTTTCTCCGAGACGAACCCATTGGAAATGTCGAACTGGATTTTGCGTAGAATTATGGCCTTCTTGAGCCTCACATCGTTGTTGGGAAGAGGAAAACACCAATTAGAGCGTCAAGAATGCAGTCTTCGAGAGGTTGCCAAAGAATAAACTCCAAAATCCAACGTGATATGTCGATATCCATCTCCATCGGTAAAACATCAAATCAAAATCTTTTTATTTTCAATTAAATGCAAAGGTTATTTTGAGGGATAAAAAATACAGTAAATACTCTACTAACGCAGAAAATTCTGATGAAAAAACTGTACTAAAAGGGGATGAAAACAACAATTCTAGGGTTTGGAGAGAGGATTCAGTTACTTTTTTTTTATTTTTATATTCAGCTTTCCGTCTTAAGCCAGCCTATTCGTCCTACCCCATAAGAGCAAATTGCTCTCATCAGGGTTTGAACCCACGCTGCAGGCCTCCAACTGAATTTTAAGTTCCCCTCCTTTGCCATCCAGCTATGGGTCGGGACGAGAGGATTCAGTTACTTGGTTGACGGGAAGGTTGTACAAATTATTTGAAGTGGCATATTCCTTTTTCTTTTTTCTCTTGACTTGGCAACGGGGTGGTGCTGTGCTAGGCAACGCAGGTGTCACCTTTCGAAGGGCAACACGAGTTGAAGCAATTTTTTGAAAAATCTTGTGTGGCGGGTTTGGTTGCGAGCCAAGGGTCATTGGTGTATAAACATAAGGGGAAAAAATATCAATGCCCATTACATATAAAATAATTACTTTTTTATGTTCCCGTTACTTTACTTTCATGCAGCCAAAATTATTTATTCTTTCTATCTATTATAACTTTTATAGGTAATTGACTTTTTTTCCTTTTTTATTTCTCTACTTCTTATCATTTTTTCTTTTTTTTTTACTCATTTTTTCTTTTTCTCCTTTTTTGTTCATTTATTTTTCCTCAAATCATAGTACTATTTTTATGTATTTTTTCATCATAATCTGATTCCATATTTAATTTTAGTTCTTTTTTTTCCTATTTTCTTTCTTTTTTGTTCCTTTTTTTATTTCATTAATTTTTTTCTTTTTTATCTCCATAATCTAATTTCATTCAATTTTTTTGTTATTTTTATTTATTTTTCTTTTTTAATTTCTGTTGATTTTCATTTACTTTTATCTACTTTTCTAATTTCATTTTTAATTATTTTTTCTTTAATTTCTATTTTTCTTCATAATCTAATTCTACAAACCTTTTAGCTTCTTTTTTTCTTTTTATATCAATAAAAGGAGAATGATATTATCTTTTTTATTGTTTTCTATATCTCAAATAAAATTATTCTGGCATATAGTATATCAAATCAATAGCAGTTGAAGTATACTATGACACTGACATAGGTATCACACAGGACTGACAGTTCATTCATTCAAGAGAAATACTTAGTCCTCTGTGATGCCAACCTGATATATATCATTTATTGACAGAGTATCATAAAGGATTGATTCATTCCTTCAAGAAAAATACAACTCAATCATCTATGATACCCACATGATATATGTCATATACTGACAAGGTATCATATAAGGTTAATTCATTCCTTTAAAAAATACTACTATATCCTCTATGACACCTACATGGTATATCATATACTGACAGGGTATCATAGAGGATTGGCAGTTCATTCCTTCAAGAAAAACACCCAGTCATCTATAATACCATCATGGTATATACTACTACATGATACCATCGTAATATATTCCTTCAATGAGACACTCTCCAACAGTTCTACGTGATACCATCATGGTATATACCATATACTCATATGGTATCATGAAGGATTGTTGAAGTTCATGAATGCAACAGTCCTCAATCCTCCATGATACTATCATGGTATAAAAATATACTGAGATGGTATCATGGAGGACTTCTTGAGTCCTTCAAACGTGTCAGCAGTCTTACATGATACCATCATGGTATATACCATATACTAAGATGGTATCATGGAGCACTGCATATACCATGATAGTATATGAAGGACTGCTTCAGTCACTCAAAGAGTCCTTCATGATACCATCATGTTATATAAATCTACAGATGGTGCCATCGAGGATTGTTTCACTCCTTCAATGACATTTCTCAATCCTCCATGATACCATCAAAGTATAATGAGTTATGAGACTTATTATGAACTTATGAGTTATTTTTCTTTTACAATTTCGCTTTTCTTAAAATTTGAGAATTTGCTCTCATTTGGATTCGCCTACGGATTTGGGTTGATTCCCTCACGACATATTGAAACTTTGGGTCATGACACTGGGTATCATAAAGGATATGTTCATTCGTTCAAAATAATTTATTTTATAAGAAAATACAACAAATAGAGTTTAAGCTTATTTTGGTATTTTAATTTTTATATCATTTTATCAAGTTCATTTTTATATTTAAAAAATAGTCATATTTTAATAGAAAAATAAAATTAGCAGAAAACAACGAAAGTGAGCGAGAACGTGGGAACTAATTTTAATAAATAAGCTAGTAATTTTAGTAAGTTTCTTCTACTATTTCTTATTGTAGTCTAATTATTTACTTTTCCTATATTTTATTAATCTAAAAGTACTTAGTTAATATTTTTATTTTTGGATTTTATTTTTATCTTCAAAAAGAAGAAGTGAAAATATTAAAATGAAGAAAGAAGAAAATAAACTAACAAAAAACGAAAACAAAATTAAGAGAAAAAAAAATAGCAAAAGCAGAATAAGAAACAAACTGTAGTCAAAAATAAAAAAAAGGAGATTTGGGAACAAACCAAAAGAAAAAGGAATTGGGAACAGACCCAATTCCATTGCGAAACAACTGCACGCCGCAAAATTGAGCCGCAATTCAAGGGGTATGCGGGGAAAAAGTTTGCTCCGCATGAGCAGCAACTGCAATTAAATTCATCGGGGGCACATCCGTATAAATAGTTTACTTTTATGGGCATTTAGTGTTGTTTTTCCTAAATAATAATGACGAATGAGATATATTAGTAATGTTGGCATATTTTCTCATCACTATGTTTTGTTCTGGGTTTTTCTTCAGGTAACGCACCACACGGTTAGCCGCATTTCAGTGTGCTTTCTTTGATTGCTGCATGAATTGGGATAGAACATGCACACAATATGTGTAATGCCCCGAATCATGGCATGTGCGAAATACGACACCCGGTGCCTAACTGCACGTGATCGAGCGAACCACATGGACTGCTGAATCAACATGGGCATCGAAAGCATGAAATAATAATGATAAATAAAATATGTAAAACATAATTCTTAAATTATAGCCTGAAATATAATATATAACAGAGATATCTGAATAAAACATGATGAATCTGAGTGACTGACATAACATGCTAAGCTAGTTTATGAAACCTCTAAACAAGAGTCTGACTGAAAAACTGCTCTGCAAGGACATGGCCCTGGCATACCTCTATTGTAAAATATAATCATGAAAAATAATCAACTGACATCCCGAATGAAATGGGGCTTACCAATAGCTGATACAGGCGCAGTCCTAGTGTGCATATCCGTCGTCCTGAAACTCAGTACCTGCACTGTGAAGTGCAGGCCCCGGGCAAAGGGACATTAATACATTTGAATTGTACTGTACGTAAAGCAACTGAAAGAATAAGCATACACATGAAATAATAGGAACATGAAACTGAACAATGTTTCTCCTTCTGTAGTGCCTCATCTTCCTTTATTATGCTCTCATTACCTTGTACAAACGCTACCATCTTGGTAAGAGTCATTTCCTTGTTCTGAGTAGCAATATTCGTGGCATATACAGAAAATATCTAAATCTGGCCCTCATGTCTAGAACCATATGTGGAGCATACTGTGCCAAAGAAACAAAGTGAAGATAGTACTCATGAACACTCCTGCCATTCTGCTTGAGCTTTTCAAATTCTATGGCCTTTGCCTCCTTGACCTCTATTGGCATGAAGTGTTCGAGGAAGGCATCAACAAACTCAACCCAAATTTTTGGAGATGTATCCTCCCTTCGGGATTATTCCCATGATTCATACCAGATATTAGCAACATCATGCAACTGATAAGCTCCCAACTCTGCTGCCTCCAACTCAGTCTCATGCATAACAAGAAAGATCTTCTGAAGCACATCAATGAAATTATGTGGATCATTTATCTTGCTAGACCTTGTGAACACTGAAGGGTCCATGCATAGAAGTTCTCGAGTCCTGAAGCTAGATGACTCTCTGCTAGCTCATGTACACGGAGTCGTTCCCTGACGTTGGGCTTGTGCAGCCACAATCTCGGTAATCAGCTAGATAGCTCCCTTAACATCTAAGTCAGTGGAACTGGGCAGCTGAATTGGAGTACGAGCCTCATAGGCCCCCTGGTTTCAGGTAGGGGTATTGTTCATGTGTTGGCTCTCTGAGCCTGAGTGTTCTCCTCTTGAGAGGCATTGTCAGCAACCCTCTTGCTTGTAGTTGACTTCCTTTTAGCAGACATTTTCTAAAATACGTAATACGCACGAGTTAGAAGAATGTCCCTGAGGTATAGCTCTAACTGCACGATCTAAAGTATGAAAGAAGTGAGATAATTCTATATGTCTTGGTGGTGAACTATTTACTGATACCAAGTTTTGTAACATCCCAAACCATGTCCTGGGCGAAATACGACACTCGGAGCCTAACTGCATGTGACCGAGTGAACCACATGGTCTGCTGAATTAACATGGGCATCAAACGCATGGAATAATAATGATAAATAAAATATGTAAAACATAATTTTTAAATTATAGTCTGAAATATAATATATAGTGAAAATATCTGATTAAAACATGATATATCTGAGTGACTGACATAACATGCTAAGCTAGTCTATGAAACCTCTAAACATGAGTCTAACTGAAAAACTGCTCTGCTAGGACAACGCCCTAGCATACCTCTACTGTAAAATATAATCATGAAAAATAATCAACTGACACCCCGAATGAAATGGGGCTTACCAATAGCTGATATATGTGCAGTCCTAGTATGCAGATCCGTCGTCCTGAAACTCAGTACCTGCACCGTGAAGTCTAGGCTTCGGGCAAAGGGACGTTTGTACATTTGAATTATACCGTATGTAAAGCAACTGAAAGAATAAGCAGGCACATGAAATTGAAACTAAATAATGTACATGAACATGATCTGACATGAATATAAACATGTATAAAGTTTATATATCTAAATATATATGGGAGAGCATTAACAAAATATAAATGTAATGACCACGTGTAAACGTGACGTCTAATCTCTGCTTGATCAACTAAGTTATCTCGTACCTTTCCAGGGTGCGATATATGTACATGACATGATGGATCCTATAATCCCACAAGGGGTAACATGAAGGTATCGTCCTCTGGGCGGAGCGATCCTTATCCTACGCTGGCAAACATAGTTTCAGGCTGTCTGAGCCTTCTCTATAATTTGTGCAACTCCCAAAATATAAATATGAAAATAGTTGGCTTGTAAGCCCATGAATTTCATGAAAATAACTTGTAAAACATAGTTTATAATTTATAATTTATCATGTGAAGAGATACATAATATAACTTGTATAAATCATGAAAATATGTATAACTCCATGGATTGAGTGACAATGATTCATGATTTGATTTTTAAGAACTCATGGAATTCAAAACATGTGTTAATGGGTTACGGATAGGTTCATGACAGTCATACTCATAATGTCATATCATGAATATAATTAACGAAGACAAGATATAACATAAAAAATATTTGTACATGTATATATGGTCAGCATGAACTTGAGTAAAACCCTAAGTTATGAAAATTCATAGTTTCATGGATAATCGTGGCGTGAGGAATAACAATAATGTTCCCACACGTAGCTAGAAGCTCTTCATACCTTAATTGCTCCAAAACTTGTGATAAAAATCTGAACTTGGAAGAAGAAGTCCAAAGATTGAACCTTGAGCCTTGAAATGAGTTTATTTTGAAAACCTTCGGTTAAGAACAATGAATTTTACTTAGAATTCATGAGGATGCTATTATAATTGCTTAGAGTTGCGTGATAAAAGCTTACCTTGATATAGGAGAAAGTTGGGAAGAGAGGAACTTCGTTCTAGGGCTTGGAGATTGTGAAAACTGATTTTCAAGACTAAGTGACATATTTATATTGTTTAGTCATCGGGGACTTTTACAGTCATATTTGACGGTCTGTCAAACTTTTTACAGTCTAAGTCTGGATCGTATAATTTTGTGCGATCCGTATAATCAGACCGTCACTCAAGTGCAATTGAACAGTGACTGCCAAAAGCTGGGGAGAACGGTATGGTCGAAAAGGATGGTTCGTATAATCCCACCGTACATCGTCAATTTTGACAATGATTTATACGGTCATATTCGACAGTTCATAACAAATTCTACGATCTGTCTAATTCAGACGTAAACTGAAATTTGCATAACTGAACTGGTTTTTCAACTTTAACTCCCAGTCTTGGTTTCCTAAACTTCTGAATCGTGATCATGACTTAGTTTGAAGGTATGATGTGTTACAATATGATAACTTGGGTCACGTAAAATTGAGGTATATCAATTAACTGACCAAATGTCGGTATGGTTTTGGAGCACCCAAAGTGGCTCATCTGGCCAACGTCAAACTATGGTTCTGTTCCATGAGAGTATTGATTATTTTCGCTCCCAATAATTCGGACTCAAAGATTATATCCAGGGCATATTTATGTTGACAGAAATAAATCGATTGGTCCACGTGCAACTTCAACTCCCAGAAAATACTTCAGAGGGCCCAAATCCTTCATGTGAAAATAGGTGTGGAGATAGTCTTTAAATCATTTAATGTAACTATGATCATTTTCGGAGATAATCAAGTCATCTACACAGACTAAGATGTTAATTTGCATACCTCCCAGGTGCATAGTGAATAGAGAATAATCCGAGTACGACTGTTTGAACCCATATTTCATCAAAGCATCTGACAATTTCGCAAACCAACACCTTGGAGCTTTTTTTAAACCATACAAAGATTTTCGAAGTCGACATACTTTCCCCTGATTAGAAACACAAAATCCCAGTAGCAACTTCCAATTTCACATAGCTGCAACAGTCATAAAGGTCCGAACAATTACTATCTTAGCAACCGGAGTAAAAGTTTCATTGTAGTCAATTCCTTCCTTCTATTTATTTTTGAAGATAACAAATAAGCTTTATAATGCTCGATTATGTCATCAGAGTTGTACTTGATTTTGTACACCCATCTACATCCGAGTGCTTTCTTATCTGGTGGCAAAGTTTCTTGTGTCCATATTCCATTATCCTCCAACGCTTGGATCTCTTGTTGCATGTCTATTTTCTAATGTTCCTTTTTCATTGCCTCTGAGAAAGTTTTTTGTTCTGTTCCTGTGGTAATTGTTGCAAGAAACTTTTGGTGTTGTGAGGAAAAATTATTGCAGGATATATAGTTAGTTAAAGGATAAGGTGCACCTGAGGGTTGCTGAGGTTTGGGAGGATGCGTTGATGGACTTTGTATCTGGAATATTTCTGTGATGTAGTCGCGCAACTGAGTCGATTCATGCTTCTGACGTTTACCCCGACCCAATTGTTCTTCTAGGGGCATTTCGTTAGTCTAATTACCTTTAGGTTGTACCTGCTCCATGCTTTCTCTATCTAGATCGACATCTGTCTGGTCTAATACAGGCTGATCTGTAGGTTCAGTATCCGGTGTCAGTACTTCATCCATCCTAGTTTCATTAGTACCTATATTATCGGTCGTATCTTCTTCGAAGTCGTGTTGATTTTTTTCTTCTCCTATTTCATCCGAGATGACTTCTATATTGTTGCTCAAGTTACCCGATCCTATAAAAAAAAGGGAACTTAGTATCGTAGAAGTCAACATCTCTTGAGACTAAATATTCATCGTTCTCTAAGTCATACAATCTCCAACTTTTCTATCCATAAGGGTATCCTGAGAAGACGCACCTACGACTCCGACTCTCAAACTTATCCCTCATTCTTTATTTTGTGTGTGCATAGCATAGTGGCCCTATCACCTTAAATGATCATACCGAGGTATTTTCTCATATAAAATTTCATAGGGAGTTTTCCCATTCTACACCGAAGATGGCGTTCTATTAATCAAATACCCTGCAGTTAAAACACATTCTCCCCAGAATTTGATCGGAAGATGACCCTGAAATCTCAATGCTCGCACCACATTAAGAATGTGACGATGTTTTCTTTCGACTCTTCTATTCTGCTATGGTGTCCATGTGCAAGATGTTTGGAAATGAATTCCATGTTCGAAGAAGTAAGTCTTCATACATGTGAACTCAGTTCCGTTATCACTTCTAACAATCTTTACTTTCTTACCAAACTATCTATCCACCAAGGCGAAGAAATTCTTCAAGGTTTGGGACACTTCTTTCTTATCAACTAAGAGAAAGATCCACACAACTCGTGAACGATCATCCACAATAGTAAAAACATATGAAGTACCACAGGAGGAATGGGTTTTATATGGTCCCCATAAATCACAATGAATCATCTCAAGAGTATTTAAAGCAATATTATCACTTAAAGGAAAAACACTTCTCGTTTGCTTTGTCCGTTGACATATATCACATTCTCTATCTGATCTATCACCACTCTCCTTTAAGCCTAATGCCATAATAGACTTCGTTACTTGTGCTGAAGGATGACCCAACCGTTTGTGCCAACAATCAAACCAATCAACTGCCTCTGCCTTCATAGCACGTATCATCAACACATTTCGGAAATAGTAAAGTTCACTTCAACACTCACCTTTTCCAATCAGCTTCCTCGTGTTAGAGTCCAGTATAGCACATATAATTCTATTTAATATCATATCACAATCTAAATAATCAACTAGTTATGATACGTAAATCAAATTGCATGTCGAATCCGGAACATAAGGGACATTCATCAACCATATCCTGTCATTTAGTCTGGTTGTTCCTTCTTTTGTAGCAACCGAACTACTTTCGTCCAAGACCAACCGGATACTTAGGAATGTCTCGCATATTGCTCAGTTTTTCGGATTACATGTCACATGGTTGGTAGCTCCGGAGTCTATGATCCAACATGAGTTTTCAGTCTTATTATCCATCTTTTCGTTCGGGTTTATTCTCTAAGAATTCAACATGTGAATCACAGTATTTCAGATCTCATCTCTCAAATTGTGAAGTCTTATGCCGTATGTGTTCACCGTTCCTGTCTCCGTTTTAGTTCCTTCTTTGGAAACTATGGAGTTAGTCCGGTAGTTGCCTCTACCATGATTGGATCCTGGTCCACTCCTATGTTATTATTGTTGTTGTCCTCGTCCTCTTCCTTCAATTTTTTGTCTCATTTTTTATTTTTCGGCCACCAATCCGGATAACCAAGAGTAAACAACATCTGTCCACAATGTGTTTGGATCTCTTGCAATGTGTATAGAATACACCATCATTTTTCCCTTCACCTCGGTCACGGTAAGGGTTTCTCCCTTGTACGGTCAAAGTCATGGTTTCACTCTGGTCTTTTTTTTTATGTGATTCCTCTCACACGCTCCTCTTGCCCCAATTTCCAGTAGGCCTTGTTCAATGACTGGCAACGATTCTTGGGCCAATATGTTCGATCTCATCATTCCATACGTTTCCTCATCCAATCTCATTAGAAAAAGATGCATTTTTTCTTCTTCTCTTTTGGCTTCTAGGATCGTCCCTAGATTGCACGTACACTTTCCGCACGTATAAGTTGGGATCTGTTCGTAATTCAGCAATTTCTCCCATAACTTAGTGTGTTTTTCATAGTAATCACTATGGCACTTCCCTTTTGCTTGCATTCCGCTAGTTCCGCCTTTAGTTGTTGCATCAGAGGGCCATTAATAACGACGAAACGCTCTCGGATGCTCGTCCATAATTCTTCCACCTCCTTTTTATGCTTAATCGTTGAGCGAAGCATCGATTCTATGGTCTTGCGAATCCACGATACTAACAGTGAGTTTATAGTCCACCAATCTTTCAAGCCCGTCAACTCTTCGTCCGATTTTTTAATTGTACCATCGACGAAGCCGAACTTCTTTCTTGCTCTTAGGGCTCTCCTTATAGATCTAGCTCATTCTTCATAATTTTCTCCCTTCAATTGGACTTGTGTCACCACAATTTCAGGGTTATGATTCGACGTAATGTCATAGGGGGAAATTATTTTTCTTTGGGTTTTGTTTTCTTCACCAGCGATTCATTTACTGTTATCTCCGGTTTCTTTACCCTCACCTGCCATTATTCTAGGATTTTGTTGTTCTTTCTAACACGACGCTGATACCATATTAAAATTGAGACAAAGATGAGAATTTTGAGAGACAAGTATAATGGGAGAATATTTCATATTTTGTATTCATCATAATGACCTCCTTATATAAAAGTAAGATTCTCATTCTCCTAGTCTTCCAATAGGACTACAAATCTTATATTTACCATAATTACAATTATACCATAAATAAACTAAACTATTATAATTAGATTAGAATAGGGTCTTTGTTTGGCCAAATAACAAGCAAACAGAATAGGACTACGTGATGCATAATCAATCACATGTTTGCTAAACCCACCATGTGAAGTTTCTGTTTATACACTTGGGAGCTAAAGCAGCAAGCAATCTTCGCGGGTTTAGAAATTGCTCATCGCCTTATTAAATTAAGTTAGGTGAAATAATGTTGATATTTTTTCTTGTCCAGATCGTTTGACAAAACTTCATTTGTAACAATGTAAAACTAGAGACAGGTTAACCAGAAAACAAGTTCATGAATACAATACAACTCCGACATTTCACATGTTCTTATGGCGTTAAAATACAAGGAAAAGAAAAAAGCTTTCAAGATGATCCTTTGATTCTAAGAAGTGTAGAAATAGAGCTGAAAAAGATTTTCTTTCTCTTCATTCCAAGATGTCTAGGAATAAAAGTTGAAAATAATTTCTCTTCGTTCCAAGATGTGAAAGTTTCTAACTATAGATGTAGCCTCTTCTCAATACTTACTAGTTGCTCGAGACATGCGTTGCAAGTTGTATCCCGTGTTAGTTATTATCTTCGTCCCAAAATAGTTATTACGTTTTGTTTTTTAAGAATAAAATTTAGATAATAAAAAGCTATAGAAAAATACTATAAGTTGCAATTCTTCTCATATCAATACAACAACAACATACCCAGTGAAATTCCACAACGTGGGGTCTGGGGAGGGTAGAGTGTACATAGACCTTGCCTCTACCTTGATAGGTAGAACGGCTATTTTCAAGAGACCATCGGCTCAAGACAAAGCACAAGCACACGCAAAGTAAGACAAATAAAGCGACTAAGCCAAGCTAGCGAATTCTAAAAAAGAAGCAATAACTAATGCAGGTAAATAAAACAAACAAAATACACATAGCAGCATAAATCAAACGACAGGGGACTATAAAGCAATACTGTGCCTACTAGTATGATAGGCTAAGCAGACCTACAATAATAACACTACAACTACCAGTTTGTAAGCGTAGGTAGGACTACGTTGGACTACCTACTACCTTTCTACCCTAATCCATGTCCTCCATAATCCCCCTATCTAAGGTAATGTCCTCAGTGAGTTGCACCTGCGCCATATCCCGTCTAATCACCTCTCCCCAATACTTCTTCGACCTACCTCTACCCGTCCATTGCCAACCTCTCACACCTCCGCACAGGGACATTTGTGAAAATATATTTATGTCCTAGAGACAATTTGTATTAGGACAAATGTATTTTATACACATTCGTACTATTATTAATGGAGATTAATATTTTGGCATTTGCAATTATTGAATTATTATTTGATTGTTTTTAATTATTTATTAATGTGCATCCCTTGAGCTTACGTTGTCATTAATAGAGTGAGATATTGATGATAGAGCGTAACTCTTAAAATAGCCTCGACTAATGATCATCTAGAATGAGATATCGATAATATGTGATAAGTCGACATGTGGTCTGCATCAAATCCTTAGAGGATGTAGTATGTCTCACATGCTACGAGTAATGGCTACTCGTGATGGACACATGGATACTTTGGAAGTATTGGTATATCCTGATGATATAATGTTTGTTATACTTCTCTAAAGTATAATCAGCGTGTGGGAGATAGAAGTCCTTAGACTTGAGGTCAATACGTGCCTTGTCTACAAAGTAATGTACTTTGATCCTGTTCTAAGCTCAAATGCCTTATAGGTTGAGATACAGCTTGTATTGGGTACATTACGATGTAAATTGAATGTGGTAGTTGAGCCAAGATTAGGATTCATTCCTCGAATCTATATTCGAGAGAACACTCGGATTCTCAGTGATATTAGGTTGACTAAGTCATTGGCCAAAGCAATAGACGTATTTAGAATATGGTCAAGTTGTCAACTAATATAGATGAGATACAATGATTTAGCCATTTGGATAGACACTTGACAAATACTAAGCTTGATCGGGTGTGTCGTGAATGAAAGGATTTTATCTTACCACATAAAGGTTAAGTTTACTGGATTCGCGTAAACGTACCTCACATATTGAGTTCGTCTTCCGGCGTCGTCTAGGAGTTCCGTGTAGACCTTAATTTGATTAATGTCGATATGAGAAGGTCTGTAGGGTCACACTATATCGATTGTCCGTTTCAATCTAAGGATGTATTGAGAGAGTAATTAAATGTTGGATTTAGAATTGAGATATTTAAATGAATAATAATAATTTTAATTAAGTCAAAATTGAATTTTGGATTTAATTAAGAATACACGAAAAATAAATCGAGACAGTGCAGGAGCACGTCGAGCGCCGCGACGCCCATACCCTAGGGCCGCGATGCCTCCGCCTCGAATTTTGGGTCAGGCCCAAGGTCAAACCCTAATTCGGTTTTGACCTATTTTTCAACTATATATAGTGGCATTCATTTCATTATTCATACACCAATTTTCTGATAATCATTCTAAGCCTTAGAGACTTAGAATCAAATATACTCTCTCGAACCTCTTCTGGCTCCCTAACTTTCCGAAAGAGAAATACATTGAAGCTTGGAGCTTGCAATCGGAAGGGCAACCGCGTATGCACCTTATAGTAGATAAAGATTCAAGATACTATAACTTATAAGTTTATGCTTTATGTTACAAATTTAATTGTTGTATAATCATACCAAAAATGTTGTTGGGGGTAAGTAAGAAACAAAATTTTAAACTTCTGATGTGCCTTACTTATGTGTTTTTGAGCCCAACAAAACCATACAGTGGTATCAAGAGCCCACACTGGTTTAATGGTTATATAACAATTGAATAGAATAATAATATGAGTTAAACATAAAATTAGATTAAAATGAGGTTTCTTGAAATCCTACATGTCTTGAACAAATGTTGACCTTTTAATATCACCCTAAATTATCTCCTACGCTAACTCGAGGAAGTCATTCCGCTCTAACTCGAACTAAGCCAAAGTGCGTTGTTCGGCTCATTGCACGGTGCACGGCTAAGAACGTGTAAGAACGGATGATGGTCGATATGGGCGTTATTGATAATGGTGGGTGATGATAATGGACATGTGAATTGATCCCTAAATTGTATTTAGGGGTTGAACGATTTCTTAAAAATCAACACAAAAACGTTTGTCAGGATATCGGCGCCGCGACGCTATGGTAGGGCGCCGCGGCGCTTGCTAGGGTTTCAGGGAGGCGTCGCGACGCTAATGCAATTTTCAGAAATTGAAAGGCTACTGCCTCAGTGGCGCCGCGACGCTAATGATTAGCGGCGTGGCCCCCACCTGCCTGGAAACAAAAAAATAAAATAAAATTCAGAGTTCAGAATGTTTAACCCGAGATTATTATTATACAATATATTATTTGATAAATATACTGTTTATGTGCTAAATGTCAAAAATATTTGTCATTTACGTTACTATAATAGTGTCCGCTATAACTGTTTAGGCAGGCGACGCCCAATATCTGATTAAACCATCTTATATCATGCATATTGGGTTGACGGTTCCCAAACTCTATATGTCATTAATTTTGCATGATGTTAAGATGTCATATTGGATATGGCGTAAAAGAGTTGATCTTGGTTAAAACCCTGAATTAAAATATTTCCTAAAATTTTAATACAAGTCTCATTTAAAATGAACGCATCGTCCGTTATAATTGATTGTAGTGCAAAATCCTTTTCGGCGAGATGAGTATTTATGCTACAACATTTGCTCTAAGTCTACGAGGACTCAGACTCTTTCATAGATGCATGTTAAATGTAGAAGTGGGTGATAAACCTTCATGAGTATTTACACCACAATGTTTGTTCTATAAGGCAAAACTCACTTAGATACATAATTGCAGTCGCATAACGGGGTTGACTTGCTAGGCTGTCTTGGCGCCGCAGTGTCAGACAAGCCGAGGGACGCATATTGATTGTTTAGAACATTCGGTCAAACATAAGTTATAAATTGTTTGTAATTGGTTTATAGACCTACCAGGTTGTGTTGTTGAAGTTATCAGCCACAGCAAATGCAGAGATAGCATGGACCTGGATCATGACCCATTATGACCATATTTGATATGAGTCCGTATTCTTCCATAGGGTCGAAGAGTATGTTAAAATAATGGGAGTTAATTAAACAAAAGGCCTTGTTGATTAGCCTAAATGAATGTGTAAAATATGAAATAGATTTTGAGTTTGATTTCTGGTCTATCTAATTCTTCAGATTATAAAATGTCGAATCTATCACTGAAAATGTTGGTAGAGACAAACAAGTTGGCTGGATCAATTACCCTGACTGGTTAAGAAATTTGCGATTGGTGTTAAGACTAGAAAGAATTGAGTATGTGTTAGACATAGTATTCCCACAATCCCTGCTGAAAACTCTGATGAGCATGCCCTGTTTGACAAGGTGGCTTATCAGAAATGTTTGAACGATGCTACCTTGGCAAAATGTATAATGTTGTCTTCCATGACTATGGAGTTACAAAGGCAACATGAAAACATGGGCCCCAACGAATGCTAGAACTCTTGAAGAGTCTCTATGAAAAACAGTCTCAAACAATGGAGTATGAAATGTTGAGAGAACCTTTCAAATGTAAGTTGAACGAAAGGGGACAAGCCAACACATGTTCTAAAGAAGGCCTACACAGCTCCAAGAGGAGGCAAAGCACTAGGTGCTTCTACCTCTACTGGACAAGGTATGTTTGTAATTGAAATAAATATGTCTACAAGTAACTCCCACTGCTGGATATTGGATATCGCTTGTGGCTCACACATTTGTAGTAATGTGCTGGGCCTAATTAACAGCAGAAAGGTTGGACCTTGGGAGGTAGACTTGCGCGTTGGAAATGGAGCACGAGTAGATGCTGAACGCGCGAGAATTTATAGACTAGATTTACCTTCAGACTTTTGTTTAGAACTAAATAATTGTTATTTTGTTCCCTCATTAACGAGGAATATTATTTCTATCCCAATGTTAGACATTGAGGGGTTTTTCTCATTTATTGCTAATGGCAGTTATGTACTGTCTTTTAATGGTTTTGTTTGTGAAAATGCTCCGCTTGTGGATGGATTGTATATTTTAAAATGTAGTCGTGAAATTTTCAATGTACAAAATAAATGATCTAAGATAAGTAATCCAAGAAACTCTACCTACCTATGGCACTGCAGACTTGGTCATATCAACGAATCAAGGGTAGCAAGATTGAGGAAGTTAGACTACCTCGAACCATTTGACTTGGAGTATTATGGTAACTGCGAATCTTGCTTGAGAGGAAAGATGACCAACAAACCGCTTTCTGGGAAAGGGGCACGAGCCAAAGAGGTACTTGAGTTGGTCCATACTGATGTATGTGGGCCATTTTCAACTCAAGATAAGGGAGGCTTCCCTTAATCATCTCTTTTACAGACGATTTCACAAGGTTTGGACATGTGTATCTTATGAAACATAAGTCCGAAGCCTTTGAGAAATTCAAGGGGTACAAGTCAGAAGTAGAGAAGCAACTTGAAACAAATATCAAGAGACACTTCGATCTGATCGAGGAGGTGAATACTTAAGTAAAGAATTTCTGGATTATTTTAAGCTTCATGGAGTCCAATCACAATGGACACTTCCTGGAACGCCACAGATGAATGGTGTTGCTGAAAGGAGAAATCGAACCCTATTAATATGGTTAGATCCATGATGAGTTTCTCAGCTTTGCCAACATACCTTTGGGACTGTGCATTGCAAAACTCAATTTATATTCTGAACAGGGTTCCTTCAAAGTCAGTAGAGAAAACTTCATATGAGATATGGAACGACAAGAAGCTAACACTAAACACATGCGACCCTAGGGGTGCCCTGCATATGTAAAGAAAATGCTTACTGTCAAGTTGAAATCTAAAAGTGAGAAATATTATTTTGTGGAGTATCCAAAGGAAACTAAGGGATACAACTTCTATCTTTCTGGAGAACATAAGGTCATTGTTTCCAGGAACGCAACTTTCCTTGAAGAAGAATATGTCTACAAGGAACATAGCTGCACAGAGATAGAACTTGAAGAAATTCAAGAACCACAAGATAACACAGAAAATGAACCCTTGTCGAATGACCTAAACAAGGATTCAGCGGGAGTATCTGGTGAAGATTAGGTACTTAGAGTACGCCCTTCAACCAGTGGGAGTGCTGTGAGAGATAGTGCAGAAATGCAAGACTCATACACAACCAATGGAAGATGATACAATAGTTGTACATCATCCCATTCAGGAAATACATGAAAATGACATTCATGAAAGCTCTCAAGGTGATGGATTGTTCAACACACAAAGACCTTCTCACAATCAGAATGCAACAAACACTGAAACACAGAATATTTGACTCCGTAGGACCACTAGGACTCATCGTCCTCCTGAAGACTTAATGTACTTGTTGAAACACACAATGAGATAGATATTCATGATGACGATGAACCTACAACCTACAGCGAAGCTGTGTTAGACATTGATTCGCAGAGATGGCAAGAAGCCATGAAATCTGAGATGGACTCGATGTACATCAATCAAGTTTGGAACTTGGTTGATTTGCCAACAGGGGTTTTACCCATAGGATGCAAATGGGTCTTCAAGAAGAAGATTGATGCATATGGCAAGGTACAGACTTATAAGGCAAGATTGGTGGCTAAAGGTTATAATCAACGGCCTGGGGTCGATTAATATGTAACCTTTTCACCTGTTGCGAAGATTAAGTCCATTCGGATTTTGCTTGCAATAGCTGCATATTATGACTATGACATTTGGCAGATGGACGTCAAAACTGCTTTCTTCAATGGTAATCTAGTTGAGGAGGTGTATATGAAACAACCTAAGGGTTTTTCACTTGAGTCCAAACCAAATGCTGTATGCAAGCTACAAAAGTCCATTTATGGGCTTAAGCAAGCTTCAAGGAGTTGGAATATTTGCTTTGACAAAGCAGTCAAATCATTTGACTTTGTTAGAAGTAAAGAAGATCCCTGCGTTTATAGTAAGCGCAATGAAGTGAGTATTATCTTCATTGTTATATATGTAGATGACATATTGATAATGGAAGATAATAAGACTCTCATGCAATCAGTTAAGGAATGGTTATCCAGCACCTTCATGATGAAGGAGTTGGGTGAAGCCTGCTACATTCTTGGAATTAGAATCTATAGAGATAGACCTAATAGATTGTTAGGGCTGTCATAGTCCACATACATAGACAAAGTGCTAAGACGATTCTCTATGGAAAACTCCAAGAAGGGAAATCTTCCTATAGGTCAAGAGATCAAGTTATCAAAGAAGGATAGTCCTTCTACTGTTGCAGAACTTGAACGCATGAAAATAATTCCATATGCTTCAGCTATAGGATCTATCATGTATGCCATGACCTGTACGAGGCCAGATGTGTCCCATGCACTTAGTATGACTTGCAAATTCCAGCAGAATCCTGGGGAAGAACACTGGAAAGCAATCAAGAGTATTCTTAAGTATCTTAGATGAAATAAAGAATATCTCTTAGTCTATGGTGGACAAGAGAAGCTAGTATGTACTGGGTACACTGATGCTAGTTTCCAGACAGATCTTGATGACTTCAAATCTCAGTCTGGATATGCCTTCATTTTCAATGGTGGAGCAGTAATCTGGAAAAGTTCCAAACAAGCTACAATTCCTGATTTGATAACAGAAGCTGAGTACATTGCTGGATCAGAAGCTGGTAAAGAAGCTATCGCGATATCTGAGTTCCTGAAGGAACTAGGGGTTGTTCCAAGTGCCACTTGTCCAATAACGGTTTATTGTGACAACACTGGTGTGATTGCGCAAGCTAAGGAACCAAGATCAACCAACAGAAACAAGCATGTACCAAGGAAATACAACATACTTAGGGAGATGGTGGAGACTGAAGAGATTAGATTAGACTATGTTCCCACAGACGATAATCTAGCTGACCCATTCACTAAATCATTAAGCTTAGTCAAGCATAATGATCATTTTGAGAATATAGGCAATAGATATGTTGGAGATTGGCTCTAGGCCAAGTGGGAGTTTGAAAGTATATTTATGTCCTAGAGACAATCTGTATTAGGACAAATGTACTTTATACACATTCGTACTATTATTAATTGAGATTAATATTTTGGCATTTGCAATTATTGAATTATTATTTGATTGTTTTTAATTATTCATTAATGTGCATCCCTTGAGCTTACGTTGTCATTAATAGAGTGAGATATTGATGATAGAGCGTAACTCTTAAAATAGCCTCGACTAATGATCATCGAGAATGGAATATCGATGATATGTGATAAGTCGACATGTGGTCTGCATCACATCCTTAGAGGATGTAGTATGTCTCACATACTACGAGTAATGGCTACTCGTGATGGACACATGGATACTTTGGAAGTATTGGTATACCCTGCTGATACACTGTTTGTTATAGTTGTCTAAAGTATGATCAGTGTGTGAGAGATAGAAGTCCTTAGACTTAAAGTCAATACGCGCCTTGTCTACAAAGTAATGTACTTTGATCCTGTCCTAAGCTCAAATGTCTTATAGGTTGAGATACGGCTTGTATTGGGTACATTACGATGTGGATTGAAGGTGGTAGTTGAACCAAGATTAGGATTTATTCCTCGGATGTATATTCGAGAGAACACTCGGATTCTTAGTGATATTAGGTTGACTAAGTCGTTGGCCAACGCAATAGACGTATTTAGAATATGGTCAAGTTGTCAACTAATATAGATGTGATACAATGATTAAGCCATTTGGATAGACACTTGACAAATCCTAAGCTTGATAGGGTGTGTCGTGAATGAAAGGATTTTATCTTACCACATAAAGGTTACGTTTACTGGATTCGCGCAAACGTACCTCACATATTGAGTTCGTCTTCCGGCGTCGTCTAGGAGTTCCGTGTAGACCTTAAATTGATTAATGTCGATATGAGAAGGCTTGTAGGATCACACTATGTCGATTGTCCATTTCGATCTAAGGATGTATTGAGAGAGTAATTAAATGTTCGATTTGAAATCGAGATATTTAAATGAATAATGATAATTTTAATTTAGTCAAAATTTGGATTTTGGATTTAATTAAGAATGCACGGAAAATAAATCGAGACAGTGCAGAAGCACATCGAGCGCCGCGGCGCCCATACCCTAGGGCCGCGGCGCAGTGCAGGAGCACGTTGAGCTCCGCAGCGCCTCTGCCTCGAATTTTGGGCCTGACCCAAGGTCAAACCCTAATCCGATTTTGACCTATTTTTCAACTATAAATAGTGGCATTCATTTCATTATTCATACACCAATTTTCTGAAAATCATTCTAATCCTTAGAGACTTAGAATCAAATACTCTCTCGAACCTCTGCCGGATTTCCTAGCTTTCCGAAAGAGAAATATATTGAAGCTTGGAGCTTGCAATCGGAAGAGCAACCGCGTGTGCACCTTATAGTAGATAAAGATTCCAGATACTATAACTTGTAAGTTTATGCTTTATGTTACAAGTTTAATTGTTGTATAACCATACCAGAAATGTTGTTGGGGTACGTAAGAAACAAAAATTTAAACTTCCGCTGTGCCTTATGTGTTTTTGAACCC
This sequence comes from Anisodus acutangulus, assembly GCA_029783415.1. Taxonomy (NCBI): domain Eukaryota; kingdom Viridiplantae; phylum Streptophyta; class Magnoliopsida; order Solanales; family Solanaceae; genus Anisodus; species Anisodus acutangulus. Next base: position 29,065,021 of record CM056494.1, read on the forward strand.
AACAAAACCTTACAATTTTTGTTTCTCTTCTGCACGTGCCCGAACCATCTCAACCTCGCTTCCAGTATCTTATCCTCCACCGAGGCCACTCCCACTCTGTTCCAGATATTATCATTTCTAATTCTATCCCTCCTTGTATGCCCACACATCCATCTTAGTATCCTCATCTCCGCAACTTTCATCTTTTGAGTGTGCGAAGTCTTGACCGGACAACACTTCACCCCATACAACATAGTCGGTCTAACCACCACCCTATAGAACTTGCCTTTAAGTTTTGGTGACACCTTTTTATCGCACAAGACTCCAGATGCGAGCCTCCATTTCATCCATCTTGCCCCAATACGATGTGTGACATCGTCATCAATCTCTCTCATATCACTATGGAAAAATATATATGTCTTGGTCAAAGTCGTAATTTATTTTAGGATGGAAGGAATATTAAGTATAAACTTTGAATACATAAAATATTTCTGTAACAATCTAACTAACATGAGATACTATCAAATCACACTATTAAAATATGTTTTCATGTTAATGTTGTACAAATACTATGTGACGTACTTTAATACATCTAATATTTATTTATCGACTTTGAGATTAACTATATAGATATATTTTAGAAATAGTTACCCTATTTTTTTACTAAGTTAACATTATTATGAATGTCCCAAATTTGTCCGACAAATATTGGAATTGTTCGGTTGGAGTATTTTATGAACTCATTTTGCTGATCTTGTTTTCTTCTTGTATTATATTGTTGAAAAAAAAAAAGGCTGTGTAGATAAAATTAACATAGAGCGAGAAATCTACAAAATTAAATGTCAATACAATAAGGAGATAAGACACAATTAGCCATTAGATGAAACTATTGACACTCAATGGTCTAAGTTTTCCCAAAATCCATTTTGTAGCCCTAAGCTAATCCCAACCCATTTTTTTAGTCTCCTTTTTAAGTTTTTTGACAATTGTTTGTCTCTTATTTTTCATTAATATCTTAGTTGTCTCTGTTTTTGTTATTTTGTTTGTTTCCTCTTAATTTTAATTTCCTTTTTTATTTAGTTTATCTTCTTCATTTTTGTTCTTTCTTTATTTTTGTCTTTCTCTTCCTTTTATAAAGACAAAAATAAAATACAAAAATAAAAATATTAAATAAATATTTTAGATTAATAAAATATAAAAAAATAATTATAAAATTAGATTACAACAAGAAATAATATAAGAAACATACTAAAGTCACTAGCTTATTTACTAAAATTAAAATTAATAGAAAATATATTTTTATAACTTTTCTCTTTTGCAAATGAAAAAAAAGTTATATGTATCTAAAATATGACTCAATTTTTTTTGTAATTATATTTATAATTTGCTAAATATGATATAAAAAATATCAAAATTAAGCTTAGGCTCTATTTGTTGATTTTTTCAATAATTTTTATTGTATATTAAATAGAAGCGCGTTAAAAGTGTTAATAAACTAAACATTTTGAAAATTTGAACCTTCTCAGATAATGTAATAGTTTATGAATGATATTTTTTTTGTACAACTCAAATCTCTAAAATCCAAAACCCTAACCTCTCTTCTTGCAACCCTTACATCACCTAACCACACATTCTCTTTATCTCCTTTTCCCCCAACATATGTATAGAAATTGTATCATTGTAATATAGAATATGTATCATTATTGTATATGTATGAAAAATGTATCATTGATGTATAGAATATGTATCCATACAGTATGTGTATATAAATTGTATTATTATTGTATATAATATGTATCAATATTGTATATGTATAGATATTCCTATAGTATGTGTATAGAAATTATATCATTGTTGTATAGAATATGTATCAATACTGTATATGTATAGAAACTGTATCATTGATGAATATAATATGTATCCCTACAGTATGTGTATAGAAGTTTGTGTCATTACTGTATAGAATATGTATCATCACTGTATAGAATATGTATTGCTAATGTATATGTATAAAAAATGTATAATACGTATATAAACTGTATCATTGTTGTATAGAACATGTATCCCTACCTTATGTGTATAGAAACTGTATCAATAATGTATAATTTGTGTATAATAAATCTATAATCAATGTATACTCACTAATTATACATATTATACAATTACTAATCTTCTTCTTAGTGGCTTTTGCAATCATCCAGATGCTTCATCCATACAATTTACTTAATAACCACACCAGATACTGATATACCTATAAAAATGTATCATTATTATATAATTTATGTATAAAATGTATAATCAACATATGTTCACTAATTATACATATTATAAAATCATTATATACATATTGTACATATTTTGGATATTTTTGGATGCAATATAATCACACACTAGGTGCATAATGATTAATGAAGCTCAAAATCTCACATCCAAATTTGAGTACAAATGATACGCGCAAAATCTTCTATCAAATCAAGTAATAATACTCAAATAGCAGTACAAGTAGGTTTGAACAAGTTATTAGATCTACTGAGAAACTAATAAGACAACCAGAGTAAAATAATGGAGTAGGACATTCTGTTTTGAGGAAAACGATTAACTTTTTTAGTTTCAATTTGGCAGAAATATGAATGACTTTTAATTACGTTTAGTTAAATTGGAATTTCTCATACTTTTAAAGATTTGAAGGATTCTTTTCTTCAAACTGCTAATTCCTGAGCATCATGCCTTTATTCGTTCTACTGGAATGAAACTGAAATTCTAGAAATGCTGCTTCAACTTATGATATTCTAAACGAAGAAGGCAGAATTGTGGCTGTTGCACTTCTCCCATATGGAATAGCATCATACTCCTCTCATGTATATTTTTTTAATTTAACAAATCAATATCTGATCAGTCATCTCAGCAAATCACTTTGCTTTACTGGAAATAAAATAAAAAACTACATGTGCAGAAGAGAAAGAGACGAAGATGGACGAAGAGGAACGACGCCTTCCTTTTTTATTTGGACTTTTTTATTGATGGACTAAAATTTGTCATTATTTTGAGTTTAATGACTATTTCGGGACAGTTACTTAAAATGAGATCTTTTTGAGTCTTTTCTTTTGGTTGGTGGTCATACCAGCTTTTTCCTACAATAAATTTACTTTATTCATATTAAACCATTTGAAATATTTTTCTTGTCCCTAAATCCAGAATTAAAATAATGCTATGAGAAAGATCAGACCAAGAATATACAACATTTCGACCAATTACTTTAAAAATTAAGCGTCATCTAGATTAATATTTGCTGTAAAGAGAAGAAATAATTTCGGATTCCAACCTTTTGATTTTGTTATAAATTAAAACGCTTTGTATTCTCGTATTTAAGACCTTTATGAATAAAGTCAGAAGGCATATGCATTGACGGACCCTATCGCTAGTATCATGCTACTACCAGGTAAACTTTTGTTTCTCTTTTTGGAAATTTGATTGCTCTAACATATGATAGTAGAAGCAATATTTTTTATCACCTTTATTTTTTCTATATCATTCCGCCATAGTAAAATATCAATTGCGTCTTGGTTTAATTATCTTCTCATGGTTGAATACTCTTTTCTAAATTAATATTCCTGTTATTTTTTTCTGTTATAACTTCAGTACGAAAATAAATTTAAAGTTTTGTCAATGAAAATAATTATTTAACTCACAAAAAGATAAATTAAAATCCTTCACCATAATTTATTTGGCATAGGTTGATTAACTTAATTTGAACAATAGCTTTATTACAGTGTAAATCCCATAAATAAGATCTTGATGGGTGATTAATTTTTCTACTATATATCTTAATAATTTAATCTAAAATTGTTCATTCATATTTCCAGGAAAATAAATAAATTCAAAAATCTCTCTTCGCTAATTAAATTTATTTGGCTGTACATTTTTTATAATAATGTGCATATCTCAATAGATCTCTTGGCCTCTTCTACCCTTCAATTGTTTAATAGATGTGCCTGAATATATCTTTTACATCATTCGATACAAAAGGGTGTCCACGGCCTATTTCATTATTAAGAGGATGATCTCAAAAGCAAATCCACAAGTTATCATAATTTTAAAATTTAATGGAGTTGGACTTATAAAGGGGTTTCATGTTGTAATAATTCATCCGGTCGTTTTTAGCTAAAGACCTTTGTTTGATTAAATTATCCTTTCCGTAGACTCTGTGTGAGGTTTGTGACTCGCGAGGATGGGTAGCACGGTTTTCAGGTTTCTTTATATGATTTTCGGAAGAAAAGCCCCAGGTTGGGTAGTTCTGAAAAGAAATAGTTGACCCAAAGTTGACTTTTGAGTATATGAGTTCATTTTTAGATTTCATCGCTTCCGGTAGATGCAGAGCGTTATTTATGACTTAGTCGAGTCTTTGGTTCGCTTTTTGAGGCGTTCAGATGTATTTTGTGGCACTATTTGTAAAATTATGGAATTTGGATATTTTGGGTGATTTCATAGAAAAGTGAGGCTTAGCTCGGTATTAGGAGAAATTCGAGTGCGCGAGCGAGTTTGTAGCATCGTTTACCTTTGGGTAGCATGTTTGGTTTGTGTCTGAGAAGTCTCGGGAATATTTCGGGTGTTTGGTATAGAATTAACTAAATTGCTAAGTTTTTGGTTTTTGGTGTGCCACACCAACGAACCTTTGGCCGCTTCTACTGGGCTGTCTCTGTGGAGGTTGGTTCACAGATGCAGGCCTTGATGAGATGGATGTTTCCGCTTCTGCGGTGTATTTTCCACTTCTGTGCCCTTTGGTATTTTAAGTTATTCCTCCTTGGCGGTGGATTTTCTGCCGAAGCGGATTCACTATTTTCCATACCTGAATTAGATACTCTTTTCGAATCCATTTCCCCTAAATCATATCTTGGGAGTTGAGCTTGATAGAGAGAGAATTTGGGAGCTTTCTTCATCATTCATCTTGGGGATAAGATCTTCCATTCCCTTTTTACTTATTGATCATTAATTCCATTCTAATCTAAGTTGAGTTCCTAAATTGGGGAGGAAATAACCTAGGTGTCCATGCTAGAATAACATGCCTATGAATCATGAATTGGAGGTTGATTAATAATCTTATTGCCTTAATATCATAACCTTGTGTTGGGTAATGATAGTAAAAGGTTTTGTAATGGTTAATTTGATGATTAGAATCCATTTTGAGATTGGGGAAAAATATAAGGTTTCAATTAGGGGTTTTGCTTAAATGTGAAATTGGAGGCCTAAACGTGATTAGTTCTCAAATTAACTTAAGGATATAACTCTATGGAGTATTATCAAGGTTTGTGAATAATAAAGTTTTGGTTTTCACTATCGTGGGCCTGAGGCCGATTTGGGGTGGACTTTTACATTGCTTTTAAGAGACTAAGTCCTTGTGCATGTATTAGATTACTTTATTAATGTAGAATCTATGTGTTATACTACGAGTATTACGAGCCTATTCACAAATGCAAGGCCTGTGCAGAGGACTAAGGTTTGTGGCACCTGCTCGGCTCTGAGGTAAGACGGTTTATTCTTTCTAGACTCCGATAGAAGTACATAGTTGTTATAAATATTGAGGGTACTGGACGTGTTTGGGGGTCCCACCTTAGTGGCTGTGATGAGCGCTTGTGTGGGTACCAGAGTTGAACTGTATTGATGCGTGATTAGGGGAATCAACCTTAGGGTTGATTCCGACCGCTGTTATTTGGGTTTGTCACCATTACTTGGGTTTGTCGCCTTTGATTGATAAATTGTATGTCACTTATCACATATGCTTCTATTATGAAAGACTGATTATATGAAACTAACTACGTGTTATTGAATTCTGAAGCATGTGTTACTCATCTCCTATATATTTATTGCATCTCATACATCATGATTACTTGTCTTACTATTGTTGTTGCATTCATACACTCATGGCTGTTGACACCCAATTTTGTCCTGTCTTTTCCAATTTATTTGTAATTTTAAATATTTTTAACACCTCAAAACAATTTTAATCTATCTATTATTCGCATTTTTTACTCTCGTTTGCATTTTTTATCATAATCATAAGTTTTATCCGAAAATTCTATGTTATTTTATTCTCACAAAATTGCATCGCATTTCCATTTTTTATTAAGCATTAAACATTTCGCAAATATTATATCTTTATTATTATCACATCGTTATGTTTTATTTAAATAATTTATATTTTTTCTTCAATGCATTTTTAATATTAAACCCCTTTTTATATTTTTAAACCCATAACACATTTTATTTCCCAACCTAAAATAATTTCTACCCCAAAACATTCTATCAACCCCAAAAATCCATCTACAAATTAACCCCTATTTTCGGCCCAACTTACCAAGCCTAAATCAAAACAAAATCACAACCCAACCGAGCCCAAATTTTTGGCCCAACCGGCCATTCCCTTTAATTCCCCCCAAACCCCCCGACGGCCCACAACCCCTTTGCCCAACCCATTTAATCTCCCCTCACCCAAAATAAATCAACACCACATTTTCATTCCCCTAAACCAAAGCCCAAATCGGTAGAAAACCCAAAGAAAGCCTCAAGACCTGTGCCCAATCGGCCGACCCACAAGCCCAAACCCATTCCCCTTTAAACCAAAACAAAATAAAAAAAACCCAAAAACCCCAAAATCAAAAACCTAACACCCCTAACCCTCCCAATCGCCGCCCACCCTACGCCTGACACCACCAATCGCAGACACCGCCGCCTGACACCACCAATCGCTGACACCGCCGCCTGACACCACCAACCTACCCTATCACCTCTCCGCAACACATGCCCCAAGAATTCACCCCAAATAATCAGATTTTGTCTCCCCCTTTATTTTGAAATTCGAATTCGATTTTGTAAGGGGTATGAGTGGGGGTGAACGTCGGGTGAGTACCTATAACCCCCCACCCTTTGTTCACTGTTAAAAGGGGACGACCGGGGAGAATGAGACCAAAAAGAAAAAAGAAAATAAATACTTATTGTGTTCTTGAGTTTGATTTTAAGCATTTGCCTTCTTTGTTGTTCAAGAAACAAGTCCAAAATCCGAAAGAAAGGGTGAGTTTCGATTTTTAAATACTTCTATTTTTGGTCTCATAAGTCGAATCCGAAAATCTGCTTGTTTTTATTTTTTTTCTTCACTTATTCGGGTCGGGTCGACCCGAATTGGATTTTTTTAGAATTATTGCATTTCGCATCTTGCATGTTGGTTATCTGAAATTGGTGCAAAAAAATCTGATTCGGGTTTGATATTTAATTCGGGTCGGGTCAACCCGGTTTGAATATTTTCCAGAATTCTTGCATTTCGTATCTTATTTGGTTGGTTATCTGAAAATTGGTGAAAATCTGATTCGGGTTTGATGTTTAATTCGGGTCGGGTCGACCCGATTTGGATATTTTTTAGAATTCTTGCATTTCACATCTTGCATGTTGGTTATCTGAAATTGGTGCAAAAAAATCTGATTCGGGTTTGATATTTAATTCGGGTCGGGTCACTGATCCCGGTCGGGTCGACCCGGTTTGAATATTTTCCAGAATTCTTGCATTTCGTATCTTATTTGGTTGGTTATCTGAAAATAAGTGAAAATCTGATTCGGGTTTGATATTTAATTCGGGTAGGGTCACTGACCCGGGTCGGGTCGACTCGATTTGGATATTTTTTAGAATTCTTGCATTTCGCATCTTGCATATTGGTTATCTGAAATTGGTGCAAAAAAAATCTGATTCGGGTTTGATATTTAATTCGGATCGGGTCACTGATCCGGGTCGGGTCGACCCGGTTTGAATATTTTCCAAAATTCTTGCATTTCGTATCTTATTTGGTTGGTTATTTGAAAATTGGTGAAAATCTGATTCGGGTTTGATATTTAATTCCGGTCGGGTCACTGACCCGGGTCGGGTCGACCCGATTTAGATATTTTTTAGAATTCTTGCATTTCGTATCTTGTATGTTGGTTATCTGAAATTGGTGAAAATTTTTTATTCGGGTTTGACACCTGATTCGGGTCGGGGCACTGACCCGGGTCGGGTCGACCCGATTTGGGTATTTTCCAGAATTCTTGCATTTCGTATCTTGTATGTTGGTTATCTGAAATTGGTGAAAATATTTGATTTCGGGTTTGAATCTCTGATTCGGGTCGGGTCATTGACCCGGGTCGGGTCAACCCGTTTTGGGTATATTTCCAGATGATTGCATTTTTCATATCTTGTTGTTGGTTATCTGAAAATCTGAATTTTGACTCGTATTCCGATCACTATTTTGGGTCTGTTTTTTTTCAGAATTTGGGTCACCCATTCGGGTTACTGTTCATAATCCGTGTCTGATTTTTATAAATACTTCTTAATCCTGTTTCGGTTTTGAAATTTTAGAATTCTGGTCGGATACTTTAATTGCTCACTGTTTGTTTATTTGGCACTATTATTATTGATTGGATTAATAACGCATTCTCTTTGTTATTCAATTGATTTGAACCAACATTGCATTCTCTTCGGAAATCGTTTCTCAGTTTCAGATTACTGTTTTGTTTTACTGATTTAATACTACACCAGGCCGATGAAATTGAATTCGAGGCCACACTTTTTTTTTGTTTCTCTGTTTTCAGTTTACTGTGTTTAAACATCCGTGCAACGAATATCTTACTGTTTTACTATTTTACTGTTTTGAACCAAAATACCACATTTAGGCCAATGAAATTGAATTCGAGGCCGCACCTTTCGGGCATTGCTTTCCTGTTTCAGTCCACTGTTTTAGCATTTAAATATCCGTGCAACGGATATTTACTGTTTTATTATTTTAAACTAAACATCGCGTCTTTTCGGAAATTGCCTCTGTTTTTTCTGCTTACTGCTTTTGATTTAATTTTGCTGATTTGAACACGATACTACACTGGCCGATGAAAAAAATATCCGTCGATTTTTAGGCCTCCACAGTTGTAAAGACGGAAAATAAAGCTTCTGGGCGAGGATGAGGCTTAAACCTTTTTATTTCATCCGAGGGATCAACATGTTTAGTAGGCGAGGCGACTAAAATAACCAACAAGTTATATGTTCGCAGCCACGACGTGATTATAATGATCTTTTCTTTTTCATTCTAGAGACCAACACGTTTAGTAGGCGAGGCAATCAAAATGACCACCGAGCCATACGTTTGCAGCCACGACGTGATTGAAATGGTCTTTTCCAAAATTTAAGTCTGAGCCCTCCGTGATCAAAACATTCACTGTTTTGGATACAGATTCGAAGTTATTTGTATTTACTAGTTTCTAACCGTTTGTTCTTGACAGCTTGCAAGGAACAAAGTCAATGAAGGCAGATACTCCTCGGAGTTTATTTATTTTGTTGTTTTTACTTTCTTTAATTTAGCTTTATCTCGCTCTGTATTGTAATATTATTTATCGCACTTATGTAATTATTGAAATGCTTAGAATAGGTAGACTTAGAATTAATTCATAGGATAGTCTAAGAATGAAAACCCGTCGCTAGCTTATTTACTTATAGGCTCGGTTAATTCAAACATAGAAATTCTTTGCTAGTTTATTTATTTTTAGGCTCGTCATGCATATTTAAAATTTTCAAAACAATCGTTGATCATCTTTTGTTCACTTTATTAATTGTACAACTCAAAAAAATGATTTCCAAAAATTACTTCTTTGGCATTATAAATAATTCGTTTTTCTCCTTACTATTAATTGTCACAAATGCATACTTTTTACATGTCTTTTTCTTTAATATCATACAAATGCATACTTGTACAAAATGTATCATTTTGCTAAAATACTTGCAACATCATTTTAAGTTTATATTTTAAAACTTGCATTTTTCTTAATACAATAATTAACCTGAGTTTGATCGGATAACCGCAAGTTAGCGGATCTTAAAGGATGTCTAACCCCTTCCCTTTAGGATAATAAAGAACCCTTACCCAGAATCTCATTAGTTTCGCAGACCTTAAAATTGGAGTTACATTGCAGCATTTAGTTAATATTCAGGTGTCCTAATTCACCGTAAAATAATTAGGTGGCGACTCCTCAATCCAATTTACCCAGGAATCACCGAACACGTTGTGCTCCGCTTCCGACCTCTCGTCGGGTCGGTTAAAAATGGGCGCGACAGCATGGCGACTCCGTTGGGGATTTTCAGGTTCTTAACCATAGCAAGTTCAGGTTAATTATATTGTGCTTTATATTGCTCCTTATTTGATCTATTGTTTTTTATTTCCTTTTGAAAATTTGTATGCATAATTGCTTTAATTGCTATACTCTCTTACTGCTTTCCTTAAATTGACATTTCGCTCATATTTCTTCCACTCTGAAAAATTGACACTATCACACATTACACGCGAGGTGTGTTTTGCGCACCCACAAATTTCTTTCAAATTTCCAAATTTTTAGGAGAGTTGGTATATGCGCGGAGCGTCCGGACCATCCGGTTGGCCGCGTAGCCTTCTCACTCGAGCAGTCCGCTCGGGAACCTTGAGTCTAGTCAGCCAAATCTTAGAAAATTTAGGATAGAGTTATACCACCCTTTATTTTAAGTCATGCATGCATACACCTTAGGTGGGTCGATCCTTGGTATCGACTCCACAATTAAGAAATCTACCAAAATTGTCAATGGGTCTCGCAACCCAACGACCAATCAGCATATTACGTGTAGCGTGATAATGATAGACAAATCCAAGCCTAATCATGACATGCCAAAATTGGAAAATGTACATTCATTTTGTCTCATTTCCAACAAAAGCATTACAGTTTAACAGCTTGAATCAATGTGTCGTAATCTCGCATATCTGGCGGTTTGGCCCACCTCTGGCATAAGAGAGACCCTATGCATATTAGGACGCGAATTTAATTTTCATACAATTTTTTTGCTATTTGCTTACACTCTACGCATGTTATTTGAAGCAATAATTGTCCGCCTTATACTAACTTGGTTTCTTCATTTTTCAGAAGGTTATTTTTGCGTGTTTTTTCCCGAGGTTGATTTGCGTTGACTAAAACTAGCGGAACACCCCTACTTCAAGAGATCAAAGGCCCGATCATTCAACAAAATGACTGATTCAGATGCATCCGAACAGACTGGCCTGAGACTTATCGCTCTTTCGAGAGATGAACCAGAAGCTTCGGAAAATAGAAATGCTTCCGTCCAAGAAAAATACATCGCCCAACTGTTACAACAGAAGGCAGCCATGCAGACTGAGATAGAGCGACTCCAAAATCTCACCAACTTGTCCATTAGAGCCAATACCCCACTCTCTGAACAAGGGACGAATGCAACTGCACCGCAAACTTTTTCATCTCCTGAATCGCCATTTCCCCAAAACATCCCCGAAAATTCGCCACCAAGCAAAACCAATCCACAACACACTAACCCACAAGCTAGTCCACAACAAAGCCCACTACAAAATGATCCGGTATCCTTCAAAACTCCACATACCCAAATTACCCCACTCATCCAAAACACCCCTTCCACGCAAAATCAACCGGCAGCCCAGCACATACTGATGGCACACATCGCTGATCACATAGCGGTATGTGCCGCCAAAGATATGTAATGGAAGCCCAACCTTTTACTACCGCAACACCAAACATGACTCTTCAGGAAATTGGCCAGTATGAAGAGATGAAGAGGCAGGTAAGGATCAGAACCGATGAAAGTGTGGTGAGAGAAATTCATAGCCTAAAAGAAGCATTCAAGAATATCCAAACCAGCAAGGGGCATGAAGGACTCAAGTACGAAGATCTGTGTATGCATCCCGACATTGAATTGCCTGTCGGATACAAGGTGCCAAAATTTGACTTGTTTGATGGGAAGGAAAATCCTCACGCTCATTTAAAATCGTACTGCGACAAACTGATTGGGGTAGGTAAAGACCAGGCTATCATAATGAAGTTGTTCGTAAGGAGTTTGACAGGAGAAACACTCGACTGGTACACGAGCCAAAACCTGCGAAAATGGCGTAATTGGAGCACGATGGCACAAGATTTCGTGGACAGATTTAAGTTCAACACTGACACAGTCTTGGATAGATTTTATCTGATGAAGTTGGAAAAAAAATCCACAGAGACCTTCAGAGAGTACGCCATGAAGTGGAGGGCGGAAGCAGCAAAAGTTCAACCACCGATAGCGGAAAGTGAGATGACCGCTCTCTTTGTACAATCTTTGAAAGATGCAACATACTATGAAAGAATGATAAGCGTCATAGGATGAAGTTTCTCTGAAGTTGTAAGGATGGGAGATTTCATAGAAGAGGGAATCAGAACTGGAAGAATTACAAACTTTGTAGCGTTGCAAGCAACGAGTGAGACAATTCAGTCGGACTCATTTGAGGGAACAGTAAAGAGGAAGAGAGACGGAGTATCCCCTGTCATGACAGTTCAGAAACATAGGCCACATCAAATGTCAACCTACCAAATGCCATCACCCCAGCCTCCCTACTACAATCAAAACAACCAAAGTTCTCAGCTTTCCTATTATAGCCCATACGCCCAAAGCCCTCAACCTTATTATCAATACTCACCTGCTCCCTACCATGTTTACCATACCCATCCAATATATAGCCTGCCTCGAGCGCCTGCCTATCCGAATCCCCCACAATATCAGCCCGCATACTTACCTCATCCACAAGTCCATGCACCAAATGCACCCAGACCCCGCGCAAAATACGAAAGAAAGCCAGCCAAAACCTATACACCTTTAGCCGAACCTCGAGCCCAGTTATATGAATGACTGAAAATCGCAGGAATACTCCAGCCCATCCCAGGAAATGTCCAATCCTGTTCCCAAATGGCACGATGAGGATAAGCATTGTGCATACCACTCAGGAATCCCTGGACACGACACTGAAAATTGCTACACCCTCAGAAACAAAATCGAGGCATTAATCAAAGAAGGAGTTATCCAACTGAAAGGACTTTCCTCTAATGAAAACAATAATCGTTCGCCAAATCATGACGATGCCAATGTGAACATGATTACTGTTGATGAAGAACGCAACTTGGAAGGGACCATTATGCCAGTCCAGAGAGAGGAAAGGGTTGAATCATCGGCCTTTATCACCCCTATGATTACAGTCCAAGTGAGGGCATCGTTTGGAGTAGAAGTACTTCCTCCAAAGCCGCGGATTATGGCACCATATTTTTCTGAAAAAGTCTTGTCAACCAATCTCCAAAGGAAGAGAAATGCTCCTTTACCAAAGTCTGTTCCGCCTCTGAGTCAGTCATTCGTCAAAGCATGCGCCACTCAGGAATCAAAGGGGGACAATGCAGCCAACCTCATTGGGGGATTCAAAAGTTTTTTCATTGTTGAAAAGGAAGCAGGATGCAGTGTGATTCTCGATGATTACGCTAAAGACTCAACCATTTTGGATGCAGAGCAAGTAGATGTTTTGGGAAAATTGGACTTGTGCCCCGGCCTTGTTTCTCCCGGAAACTAGTTAATTTCGTTAATGTTTAATGAAACAATGCGATTCAGATTGAGGCCTGAACCACATGTATGCATTTAATGTGTTTTGCCTCCATCTTTTGAAAAAAAAAACAAATCTGCATTGCTTTTGCTCTTTTAAAATCTGTCTTGTTTAATAATTTTCTTTTCTTTTTCATCATGCAAACTAATAAATATGTCGATAATATATGACATATGATGAAACAAGCAAACAAAGTCCCAAACAACGAACAAGACTTCGAAAAATATGAGGAAGACTCACAACCGGAAGAACTGGGGCATAAGCCAAAGCCAGGTTTGGATGAAACATCAAGATGATTGATAATTACAAAGCATTGGTACGAACATTTTCTACTGGGGCAACGATATATCTTTCGAAGCCAAGTGGATACAGAATCATGTACGAAGAGACTGATTGATGAAAATCAGATGGACGCAGTTTGTCCGGGGCCACTTTATCAGAACAGAATGACAAAAAACCATCAACGCAGATGCAATGAACGGATACCATTCTAAGATTTGTTATTCTCTATGTAATACTTTTTTCTATGTTGTAAAAGTTGCGCTCCCTCGGCGGGACACGCATAAAACCCACATAGGTTTCATCTCTTTAAGACAGAAGTTTCCCAAAAAATTGCATTTTTTCTTGACATAAACTACGTTATGACCTGATTCCCTTGGCGGGATACGTAGGCGGCCACATCGGCTTCGGATCCAATTTTAGAAAAAAAAAACCTTACAATCCCCTTTGCTTGTAATGAACTATGTTACGACCTGATTCCCTCATGGGGATACGTAGGTGACCTAAATCGGCTTCGGTCCCACCATTAGAAAATATTTTCTCCTTTATCTCACATATGACAAAATGCACCCATCTGATCACCCTGATAGGACAGGCAAGCAACCTACACAAGACTCGGTTGTCCGTTCGAAAGTTCATCATCCTAACATATCGGAAACTGGGGCATTTTTTTAAGAGATCACTACCAGAGGACGCCGATAAACATGGAAAAGCATCGACAAACTAAGTCTTCAGCCAGAAGAAGGATTTTGGATAAGACGTTTGCTTTGTTTCACCGCATGTCACTGCTCGACAGACATTTACATATATGCATACTTTCTTATAAGCAAATTATTTTCAACAAATATTTTCATTAGAGTTCGACAAGAACTTTTTACTGATAAGCATACTTTCTTATAAACAAATTATTTTCAACAAATGTTTTCAGTAACGGTTAGCCGAGACTGAGAACTAGACAGGGGCTACAGGTCCGAATCAGCAGGACATGCAACTATCAAGAGCAGAAGCTACAAAGTCAACGCGAATCAACCGTCCCTCCCCCGAACTCAAAATTTTTTCTTTGAGTACAGGTTCTTCAGGTTGAAAGAAGCAGGGAAGCCACATCATTTATGATCAACTTCACAAAGAATTTCTGCATGACGACTCACTGCAAGGATCACGCTTCTATTTTGCATCTATACAAAGACATAGTCTTGACCTACAGAAGCCCAACCATTTTGTGTGCACAAGGATTTTATTTCGAATCATATGGAGCTTAAACACAGCAAACCGACGTGGAACCATCTATTTCAGCAAACGGACGACAAGAACGTCATTTACATCAAACGACGACAAGGACGTCGCATCATATATTCGTCTGGGCAACATTTCAATTCACAGTCCACAAGAGTTTGAATCGGCAGAAGATTCAGCACAATGTGGAACTATCTTTTACAGCATCTCAACGACGTCAACAACATTACAATGACGTCTTCAGCGCAATAGCTATCTTTTACGGCAACACAACAACTATCTTTTACAGCATCTCAACGACGTCAACATTATTACAATGACGTCTTCAGCGCGGCAGCTATCTTTTACGGCAACACATCAACTATCTTTTACAGCATCTCAACGACGTCAACAGCATTACAATGACGTCTTCAGCGCGGCAACTATCTTTTACGGCAACACAGTAACTATCTTTTACCGCATCTCAACGACGTCAACAGCATTACAATGATGTCTTCAGCGCAACATCTATCTTTTACGGCAACCCAACAACTATCTTTTACAGCATCTCAATGACGTCAGCAACATTACAATAACGTCTTCAGCGCAACAACTATCTTTTACGGCGACACAACAACTATCTTTTACCGCATCTCAACGACGTCAACATCATTACAATGACGTCTTCAGCGTAGCAGCTATCTTTTACGGCAACACAACAACTATCTTAACAGCATCTCAACGACGTCAATAGCATTACAATGATGTCTTCAGCGTAGCAGCTATCTTTTACGGCAATACAACAACTATCTTTTACAACATTTACAATGACATCAACAGCATTACAACGATGTCATCAGCATTATCATCACAACGACGTCAACAGCATTATAACGACGTCTTCAGCGCAACAACTATCTCTTACAGCAAATATCATTACAACAACGTCATCGACGTTACTGCAGCACATCAGCTATCTTTTATAGTATTACAATAACATCAACAGCATTACAATGATGTCATCAGCGGTGTCATTACAACGATGTCAATAGCATTACAACGACGTCTTTAGCGCAACAGCTATCTCTTACAGCAAACATCATTACAACAACGTCATCGACGTTACTGCAGCACAACAACTATCTTTTACAACATTACAATGACATCAACAACATTACAACGATGTCATCAGCATTATCATTACAACGACGTTAACAACATTACAACGTCGTCTTTAGTGCAACGTCTATCTCTTCTAACAAACATCATTACAACAACGTCATCGACGTTACTGCAGCACACCTATCTTTTATAGCAAACAACATTACAACAACGTAATTAACATTATGACAACACAACAACTATATCTTACAGCAGATCGCATTACAGCAACGTCATCAGCATTATGTCTACGCAACACGACTATATGACGACGTCTTTGACACATTACGTCCATATAAAGACGTCATCAACAATATTACATTCTTGCAACAACAGTATCACAATGACGTCTTCAACACAATACGTCGATACAACGACGACATCAGCAACGACATCCGCGTTACATTCTTACAACAACGACATCAGCGTTACATTCTTACAACAACGACATCAGCATTACATTCTTGCAACAACGTCATCAGCATTATCAGCATTACATTCTTACAACAACATCACCGTATTACGTTCGTGAGCTTTTTAATTCGCAGGAACTTCAGCATAACGAGGAGCCTCTTACGACGAACCGAGGTAATTTCTCCCGATGATCAAGACAAAATTAGCTACTCAGTCAACTTCTTTGGCCGAAAACTCTTTCATCGTCTCCGACCAAAGAGGGGCATCTGTTGACACCCAATTTTGTCCCGTCTTTTCCAATTTATTTGCAATTTTAAATATTTATAACACCTCAAAACAATTTTAATATATATATATATATATATATATATATATATATATATATATATATATATATTATTCTCTTATTATTATTATTATTTGCATTTTTTACTCTCGTTTGCATTTTTTATCATAATCATAAGTTTTATCCGAAAATTCTATGTTATTTTTTTCTCGCAAAATTGCATCGCATTTCCATTTTTTATTAAGCATTAAACATTTCGCAAATATTATATCTTTATTATTATCACATCGTTATGTTTTATTTAAATAATTTACATTTTTTCTTCAATGCATTTTTAATATTAAACCCCTTTTTATATTTTTAAACCCATAACACATTTTATTTCCCAACCTAAAATAATTTCTACCCCAAAACATTCTATCAACCCCAAAAATCCATCTACAAATTAACCCCTATTTTCGGCCCAACTTACCAAGCCTAAATCAAAACAAAATCACAACCCAACCGAGCCCAAATTTTTGGCCCAACCGGCCATTCCCTTTAATTCCCCCCAAACCCCCCGGCGGCCCACAGCCCCTTTGCCCAACCCATTTAATCTCTCCTCACCCAAAATAAATCAACACCACATTTTCATTCCCCTAAACCGAAGCCCAAATCGGCCGAAACCCAGCTCCAAGACCCAAGCCCAATCACCCGATCCACAAGCCCAAACCCATTCCCTTTTAAACCAAAACAAAAACCAAAAACCCCAAAATCAACCTAACACCCCTAACCCTCCCAATCGCCGCCCACCCTACACCCCTACACCTACGTCGCCGCACCCTACGCCTGACACCACCAATCGCCGACACCGCCGCCTGACACCACCAACCTACCCCATCACCTCTCCGCAACACATGCCCCAAAAATTCGCCCCTACCGAACTCAGCCGCACTTACCCTCACTTACCTCTCCGTACATACATCAGATTAGTATCAGAGCAAGGCACTCCCGTCCCACGCCTTGACGCGATGGCCAACACAAAAATTTCTCTTACGAACAAAGAAGAACTTCGAAAACTCATTAGTGACATTTTTGTGAAACATGCACAAGTCTTAACTTGTGGTACATACCATAAGTAGAAATACCAAGTCTTGGGTTCTACAAAATATCCCACTACAAGAAAGGGAAGAAAGCTGAGCCTTACGGTTTGATCTTCCTACGTTTGAAGACGACATGGACGCAGAGGAGTTTCTTAAATGGATAAGCGCCATTGAGAGACTTTTTATGTCCAAATATTACGACGATCATAAGTGCTTTAAGGTGGCTACACAGGAATTGAAATCTTCCGCATCCGTGTGGTACAGATATTTAAAAACAGTCAGAAGAGACATGGCAAGACCAAGATTGACTCTTGGGAAAATTTGAAGAAGAAATTCTTGCCAAGGGAGTATGACCAAAGTCTACCCTTCAAGATCGCCACACGTCGCCTGGAAAAAGTTGAAGTGGCGTCATGCCGCACCTTTGGGGCATGGTTGAGAGACCACAAAGGAGACGTACCCCAAGGTCTTACATAAAGCCCACCAATGTTAAGAAAATGGGCAGTACCTTTTTTATCAATCCATTGTATGATCACGAAATTGAAGATCAAAGGGTAAAAGAGGGTAATATTTCTTTTACTAAGCCATTGTATGATCAAGGAGTTGTAGATGTCACAAAGGGGAAAGACAAAAAAGGAAAGAAATGTTTCCAATGGCGAGGATCGGGACACTTTGCCAACGAATGTCCTAACCCCTGATTGTTGATGAATGAAGATGGTGGGAAGCCCTTTGAAAAATCCGAGGCCAAGGAAGGTTCCGAGACCGCCTTACTTGATGTACAAAAGATAGAGGAAAAATCTAAGAAGGGGAGCACTATAGTTGCTGACATAAAGGAGCCCTTGGAAGTTATATGTGCGAATGTTCTTGCAATCGGGCCATCACCGATGGAAAGTAGTGAGCATTCTCTTAGTTTACTTCAAAGAAGTTCATTACACAACCAAGGCATATGCACAATCCGGCCAAGGAGATGAGCCTAATGGAGGCAAAAGAAAATGAAACATGGCACCCGTGTGTTAAAAGCGAGAGGACGACAACTTCATCATAGTGAACAAATTCCCTATGCCGAGGTTGAATGACCTTTTTGATGGATTAGGTGGAGCCAAATTGTTTTTCAAGATGGAATTGAAAAGTGGCTATCATCAAGTGGGAATTCGAGAGAAAGTTTAATGGAAGATAACTCTCGGAATCAAGTTTGATTTGTGCAAATGGTTTGTGATGTCGTTTGGACGGTGTGATGTCCCAAAATCTTCCTTACACAAGGTGTCACATCCATCCTTGGGGCTCTTAATATATTTCGAGAATATTGATGCCAACCCACCCAAGGCGGAACCTACCAAAGGATGGTCCGAGCCTACGGGAGCCGTTGCGGTAAAGAGTTTCTTTGGCTCGACTTCTTATCCTTGTCATGTCCTATGGAATTGTTGTGACCTTGATGCCCCTACCAATGAACTAATAAGAAAATATGAGTGTGAATGGTTCCAAGGAGTAACAAGTGTTTTTCAAGCCTCGAGGAAAAAGAATTGTGAAGCCCCGGTCCTAACCATGCCAAACCGTGAAGGTTCGTTGGACACCAAACATGAAACTAGAGTAGGTGTTACGTGTTGCTTTAGCACAAAAATGAATGACGACGTTACATGTTATGGAATTCGTGAAACAATACGGGCACCATTTTAAGTCAAAACCATGTCACTTATATTTAGATCCATATTTGACAAGAATTGAGGGAGACGCCTACAAGATAAAACTTCCGGTCCTATCTAATGGTGGAAATATTAGATCAACACTTATTGAAAAAAAAATTCACATTTAGACGGCGTGAATTTAAGGGCAAATTCCATCAAAGATGGGGAGATTGATGTAAATCTGTCCGCGAACCTAAACTCCCAACATGAGTTGGGAATTGCCTTCCTAAGAGTGTCAATAATGGCACGCCATTCTACACTTGGATACCTAACATGGCATGAAAAATGGAATGGAATTGGACTTATTACATTAATATTCAAGTACATGTTTTATTCGGCTTTGTATGTAGGTCTTTGCGGAACACCATGTTTGTTTTTATTTAGCTTGTCCTTATTTTTTAGCTTATTTAGTTTCTATCTTAACTACGTAGGACACAATTATCAATCCATGTAATAACTAGGCCATGTAAAAGGGTAACAGAGCCGAGAGTTCTTCCTCCAAGGTGACAAGGCCGAAAATGACATAAGATGGCAAGGACAAGGGACATCTAGAACATGGGGATTTCAAGGAGGGAATTTATGGACTAACAAGTTCATAAATTTAGCTACATTGAAGAATTCAAGTCGTCGAAGATGAGAAGTGTTGATTGAAATGATCATCAAAACAAATACAAAGAATAGAAGCTTCTAACACATTCAAAGAAGATGAGGTTGTTGTAAGAATTTATGAACTAACAAATTCATGAATATGGTTACATGGGAAACCTCATTCTCGGCCTAGGGAAGAGGAAGGGTTGGCCGAACTCCCTTGGTCACCAAGTATTTCCAAATGCGTCCACACTAGGTGTTAGTTTATGTCTTTTCATTTGCTTTCCAGAATAGTCTCTTCTACTATACATAGAGGCCTTAGGCCATTGTAAAATTCAGAGTTGTTGAATATAAAACTTGAGTGTTTACTCATCTTTGCTAAGTCTTTCAATCCGGGATTGTAAGTTCTTAGTTGATCCTCCGGGAGGGTCACTTGGTTCTTATGTGAGCCAAACCCTTAGCGTAAGTTTAACTAAGACTGTGTGACTTAGTTGAATCCAAACTAAGGTTTCCCTTTGGTGTAAGTTTGTTTAAGACTTTGTGACTTAACTAAACCCAAGCTGAAGGAACCCCCTTTGGTGCGAGCGGACGTTGGGACTGTGTGACCCAACCAAACCCAAACCTAGGGTCTATCTTAAGGTTTCTGACCAACCTTACTTGATAAGTATTCCGGCTTGTACTTAGCAACCCCAGTCTAGTCCTTGTTAAATTGGTCACCCTCATCTTGGTGTCGACTCGGGCATTAAAAACCCCTTGTCATTATCCAAGCCATATCGACCGTACCATCACTTCACCAAGTCGACCATTCTTCACCCGAGCTTGCATCTTGCAACTCATGGGCCATCCAACCCCAACCCACTAAATACTGATCACCCTCACCTCCCACAACACCTCCTAAACACTCACAATAAGGGCCAACACTGGAAGAAAAACATAGCTTCCCATCCAAACCAGACAACACCAAGCCATTCCCTAAAACTACCTTTACCGATACTTCACTGTTTCGGTTCATTTCATAGACATTACCACCCTTAAACACACCAAAGTCCTGCCACCACAATATCCCACAACACCGCCGGGACAACCTCCTTAAACGCCTAAACCAATATCCCCATGAATCCACCTGAAACAGTCACCAAATACCCACTGCCCGGCTCAAAACCAATCAACCGAGAACCTACTTTCAAGTACGTTTTCACGTAAACTTGTTCCCTGCCGAAATCAGCCAAACATACCCTCACTCAACCATCCGTACATACATCAGATTGGTATCAAAGCAAGGCTCTCCCGTCCCAAGCCTTGATGCGATGGCCAACACAAAAATGTCCCTTACAAACAAAGAAGAACTTCGAAAACTCATTAGCGACATTTTTGCGAAACATGTACAAATCTTAAAGAAAGAACTTGTGGGACATACCATAAGTAAAAATACCAAGTCAAGGGTTCTACAAAATATCCCAAGACAATAAAGGGAAGAAAGCCAAGCCTTACGGATTGATCGTCCTACGTTTGAAGACGACATGGACCCGGAGGAGTTTCTTAAATGGATATGGGCCATTGAGAGACTTCTTAAGTCCAAACATTACGGCGATCGTAAGTGCTTTACGGTGGCTATGCGGGAATTGAAATCTTCCGCATCCGTGTGGTACAAAAATTTAAAAACAAGTCGGAAGATACATGGCAAGACCAAGATTGACTCTTGGGAAAATTTGAAGAGGAAATTTTTGCAAAGGGAGTATGACCAAAGTCTACCCTTCAAGATCCCCACACGTCGCTAGGAAAAAGTTGAAGTGGCGTCATGCCGTACCTTTGGAGGCATGGTTGAGAGACCACAAAGGAGAGGTACCCCAAAGTCTTACATAAATTCCACCAATGTTATGAAAATGGGCAGTACCTTTTTTATCAACCCCTTGTATGATCACGAAATTGAAGATCAAAGGGTAAAAGAGGATAATACTTCTTTTACTAATCAATTGTGTGACCAAGGATTTTTAGATGTCACAAAGGGAATAGACAAAAAAGGAAAGAAATGTTTCCAATGTCGAGGATTGGGACACTTTGCCAAGGAATGTTCTGACCCCCGAGTGTTGATGAATGAAGATGGTGGGAAGTCCTCTGAAAAATCCAAGGACAAGGAAGGTTCCGAGACCTCCTTACTTGATGTACAAAAGATAGAGGAAAAATCTAAGAAGGGGAGCACAATAGTTGCTGACGCAAAGGAGCCCTTGGAAGTTATATATGCGAATGTTCTTGCAACCGGGCCATCACCGATGGAAAGTAGTGAGCATTCTCTTAGTTTATTTCAAACAAGTTCATTACACAACCCTCAAGCATATGCCCAATCCGGCCAAGGAGATGATCCTAATGGAGGCAAAAGAAAATGAAACTTGGCACCCGTGTGTTGAAAGCCGAAAGGACGACAACTTCATCATAGGGAACAAATTCCCAATGCCGAGGTTGAATGACCTTTTTGATGGATTAAGTGGAGCCAAATTATTTATCAAGATGGAATTGAAAAGTGGCTATCATCAAGTGGGAATCCAAGAGAAAGTTGAATGGAAGATGACCCTCGGAATCAAGTTTGATTTGGGCGAATGGTTTGTGATGCCGTTTGGATGGTGTGATGTCCTAAAATATTCCTTACACAAGGTGTCACGTCCATCCTTGGGGCGCTTAACATATTCCGAGAATATTGATGTCAACCCACCCAAGGCGGAACCTACCAAATGATGGTCCGGGCCTACGGGAGCCGTTGTGGTAAAGAGTTTCTTTGGTTCGGCTTCTTATCCTCGTCATGTCCTACAGAATTGCGGTGACCTTGCTGCTCATACCAATGAACTAATAAGAAAACATGAGTGTGAATGGTTCCAAGGAGCAACAAGGGTTTTTCAAGCCTTGAGGAAAAAATTTGTGATGCCCCGGCCCTAACCATGCCAAACCGAAAAGAGTCGTTGGACACCAAACATGAAATTAGAGTAGGTGTTACGTCATGCTCTAGCAAAAAAATGAATGACGACATTACATATTATGGAATTCGTGAAACAATACGGGCACCATTTTAAGTCAAAACCATGTGACTTGTATTCGGATCCATATTTGACAAGAATTGAGGGAGACGCCTACAAGATAAAACTTTCGATCCTATATAATGGTGGAAATATTAGATCAACACTTGTTGAAAAATGGCATTAATTTGAGGGCAAATTCCTTCCAAGAAGGGGAGATTGATGTAAATTAGTCCGCGAACCTAAACTCCTAACAAGAGTTGGGAAGTGCCTTCCTAAGAGTGCCAATAATGGCACGTCATTCTACACTTGTATACCTAACATGGCATGAAAAATGGAATGGAATTGGACTTGTAACATAAATATTCAAGTACATATTTTATTCGGCTTTGTATGTAGGTCTTTGTCGAAGACCATGTTTGTTTTTCGTTTAGCTTGTCCTTACTTTCTAACTTAGCTTTTAGCTTATTTAGTTTTTATCTTAACTACGCAGGACACAATTAGCAATCCATGTAATAACTAGGCCATGTAAAAGGGTAACAAAGTGGAGAGTTCTTCCTCTAAGGTTAACATTCGGGCTTGTACTTAGCAACCCCGGTCTAGTCCTTGTTAAATTGGTCATCCTAATCTTGGTGTGGACTCGTGCATTAAAAACTCCTTTTCATTATCATAGCCATATCGACTGTACCATCACTTCACCAAGTCGACCATTCTTCACCTGAGCTTGCATCTTGCAACTCGTGGGCCATCCAACCCCAACCCACTATATACTGATCACACTCACCTCCCACAACACCTCCTAAACACTCACAATAAAGGCCAACACCCGAAGCCAAGCATATCTTCCCATCCAAACCCAACAACACCAAGTCGTTCCCTAAAACTACTTTTACCAATACTTCACAGTTTTGGTTCATTTCCGACACCTTACCACCCATAAAACAACAAAGTCCTTCCACCACAATATCCCGCAACACCCCCGGGACAACCTCCTTAATCGCCTAAACCAAACTCCCCCTAAAACCACCTGAAACAACCACCAAATACCCATTGCCCGGCTGAAAACCAACCAACCGAGAACCTACTTTTAAGTACATTTTCGAATCTACTTGTTCCCTGCCAAACTCAGCCACACTTACCCACACTCACCCCTCTGTACATACATTAGATTGGTATTAGAGCAAGGCACTCCTGTCCCACGCCTTGACGCGATGGCCAACACAAAAATGTCCCTTACGAATAAAGAAGAACTTCAGAAACTCATTAGCGACATTTTTGCGAAACATGCACAATTCTTAGAGAAAGAACTTGGGGGACATACCATAAGTAAAAATACCAAGTCAAGGGTTCTACAAAATATCTCAAGACAAGAAAGGGAAGAAATCTGAGCCTTACGGTTTGATTTTTCTACGTTTGAAGACGACATGGACCCGGAGGTTCTTAAATGAGTAAGGGCCATTGAGATACTTTTTAAGTCCAAATATTACGACGATCGTAAGTGCTTTAAGGTGGATATGCGGGAATTGAAATCTTCCACATCCGTGTGGTACAAAATTTTAAAGTCGAAGAGACATGGTAAGACCAAGATTGACTCTTGGGAAAATTTGAAGCAGAAATTCTTGCAAAGGGAGTATGACCAAAGTCTACCCTTCAAGATCCCCACACGTCGCCAGGAAAAAGTTAAAGTGGCGTCATGCCGCACCTTTGGAGGCATAGTTGAGAAACCACATAGGAGAGGTACCCCAAGGTCTTACATAAAGCTCACCAATGTTAAGAAAATGGGCGGTACCCTTTTTATCAACCCCTTGTATGATCACGAAATTGAAGATCAAAGGGTAAAAAAGGGCAATATGTTTTTTACTAATCCATTGTATGATCAAGGAGTTCTAGATGTCACAAAGGGGATAGACAAAAAATGAAAGAAATGTTTCCAATGTCGAGGATCGGGACACTTTGCGAAGGAATGTCTTGACCCCCGAGTGTTGATGAATGAAGATGGTGGGAAGTCCTTTGAAGAATCCGAGGCCAAGGAAGGTTCCGAGACCTCCTTACTTGATGTACAAAAGATAGAGGAAAAATCTAAGAAGAGGAGCACTATAGTTGCTGACCTAAAGGAGCCCTTGGAAGTTATATATGCAAATGTTCTTGCAATCGGGCCATCACCGATGGAAAGTAGTGAGCATTCTCTTAGTTTATTTCCAACAAGTTCATTACACAACCCTCAAGCATATGCACAATCCGACCAAGCAGATGATCCTAATGGGGGCAAAAGAAAATGAAACTTGGCACCCGTGTATTGAAAGCCGAGAGGATGACAACTTCATCATAGGGAACAAATTCCCTATGACGAGGTTGAACGACCTTTTTGATGGATTAAGTGGAGCCAAATTGTTTATCAAGATTGAATTGAAAAGTGGCTATCATCAAGTGGGAATCCAAGAGAATGTTGAATGGAAGATGACCCTCAGAATCAAGTTTGATTTGGGCGAATGGTTTGTGATGCCGTTTGGACGGTGTGATGTCCCAAAATCATCCTTACATAAGGTGTCACATCCATCCTTGGGGCGCTTAACATATTCTAAGAATATTGATGCCAACCCACCCAAGGCGGAACCTACCAAATGATTGTTCGGGCCTACGGGAGCCGTTACGGTAAAGAGTTTCTTTGGTTTAGCTTCTTATCCTCGGCATGTCCTACAGAATTATTGTGACCTTGCTGCTCCTACCAATGAATTAATAAGAAAATATGAGTGTGAATGGTTCCATGGAGCAATAAGGGTTTTTCAAGCCTTGAGGAAAAATATTTGTGGAGCCCCGGCCCTGTAGAGTCGTTGGACACCAAACATGAAACTAGAGTAGGTGTTATGTCTTGCTCTAGCACAAAAATGAATGACGATGTTACATGCTATGGAATTCGTGAAACAATACGGCCATCATTTTAAGTCAAAACCATGTGACTTGTATTCGGATCCATATTTGACAAGAATTGAGGGAGACGCCTACAAGATAAATTTTGGTCCTAGCCAATGGTGGAAATATTAGATCAACACTTGTTGAAAACAAATTCACATTTAGACGGCGTGAATTTGAGGGCAAATTCCTTCAAAGAAGGGGAAATTGATGTAAATCAGTTCGCGAACCTAAACACCCAACATGAGTCGAGAAGATCCTTCCTAAGAGTGCCAATAATGGCACGTCATTATACACTTGGATACCTAACATGGCATGAAAAATGGAATGAAATTGGACTTGTTACATGAATATTCAAGTATATGTTTTATTCGGATTTGTATTACGTCTTTGCCGAAGACCATATTTGTTTTTTGTTTAGCTTGTCCTTATTTTCTAGCTTAGCCTTTAGCTTATTTAGTTTCTAGCTTAACTACGTACGACACAATTAGCAATCCATGTAATAACTAGGCCACGTAAAAGGGTAACAAAGCCGAGAGTTCTTCCTCCAAGGTGACAAGGCCGAAAATGACATAATATGGCAAGGACAAGGGACATCTAGAACATGGGGATTTCAATAAGAGAATTTATGGACTAACAAGTTCATAAATTTAGCTATATTGAAGAATTCAAGTCATCCAAGATGAGAAGAATTGACTGAAATGATCATAAAAACAAATACCAAGAATAGAAGCTTCTAACACATTCAAAGAGGATGAGGTTGTTGGAAGAATTTATGAGCTAACAAATTCATGAATATGTTACATGGAAAACCTCAATCACGGCCTAGGGAAGAGGAAGGGTTGGCCGAACTCCCTTGGTCACCAAGTATTTCCAAATGCGTCCACTCTAGGTGTTAGTTTATGTCTTATCATTTGCTTTCCAGAATAGTCTCTTCTACTATAAATAGAGGCCTTAGGCCATTGTAAATTGAGAGTTGTTGAATATAAAACTTGAGTATTTAATCATCTTTGCTATGTCTTTCAATCCGGGATTGTAAGTTCTTAGTTGATCCTCCGGGAGGGTCACTTGGTTCTTGTGTGAGCCAAACCCTAAGCGCAAGTTTAACTAAGACTATGTGACTTAGTTGAATCCAAACTAATATTTCTCTTTGGTGTAAGTTTGGTTAAGACTTTGTGACTTAACTAAACCCAAGCTGAAGGAACCCCCTTTGGTGCGGCGGACGTTAAGACTGTGCGACCCAACCAAACCCAAACCTAGGGCCTATTTTAAGGTTTCCGACCAACCTTACTTGGTTAGTATTCGGGGTTGTACCTAGCAACCCCGGTCTAGTCCTTGTTAAATTGGTCACCCTCATCTTGGTGTAGACTCGGGCATTAAAAACCCCTTGTCATTATCCAAGCCATATCGACCGTACCATCACTTCACCAAGTCGACCATTCTTCACCCGAGCTTGCATCTTGCAACTCGTGGGCCATCCAACCTGAACCCACTATATACTAATCACCCTAACCTCCAACAATACCTCCTAAACACTCACAATAAAGGCCAACACCTGAAGCTTAGCATATCTTCCCATCCAAACCCGACAACACCAAGTCGTTCCCTAAAACTACCTTTATTGATACTTTACTGTTTCGGTTCAGTTCCGAGACCTTACCACCCTTAAAACACCAAAGTCCTGCCACCACAATATCCCGAAACACCACCAGGACAACCTCCTTAAATGCCTAAACCAAAATCTCTCTTAATCCACCTGAAACAGCCACCAAATACCCACTGTCCGACTGAAAATCAACCAACCGAGAGCCTACTTTCAAGTACGTTTTCGCGTCAACTTGTTCCATGCCGAACTCAGCCATACTTACCCTAACTCACCCCTCCGTACATACATCAGATTGGTATCAGAGCAAGACACTCCCGTCCTACGCCTTGACGCGATGGCCAACACAAAAATGTCCCTTACGAACAAAGAAGAACTTGGGAAACTCATTAGCGACATTTTTGCGAAACATGCACAAGTCTTAAAGAAAGAACCTGTGGGACATACCATAACTAAAAATACCAAGTCAAGGGTTTTACAAAATAGCCCAAGACTAGAAAGCGAAGAAAGCCGAGCCTTACGGTTTGATCATCCTACGTTTTAAGATGACATGGACCCGGATAAGTTTCTTTAATGGATAAGGGCCATTGAGAGACTTTTTAAGTCCAAACATTATGACGATCGTAAGTGCTTTAATATGTCTATGCGGGAATTGAAATCGTCCGCATCCATGTGGTACAAAAATTTAAAAATAAGTCGGAAGAGACATGGCAAGACCAAGATTGACTCTTGGGAATATTCGAAGAGGAAATTCTTGCCAAGGGAGTTTGACCAAAGTCTACACTTAAAGATCCCCACACGTCGCTAGGAAAAAGTTGAAGTGGCGTCATGCCGCACCTTTGGAGGCATGGTTGAGAGACCACACAGGAGAGGTACGCCAAGGTCTTATATAAAGCCCACCAATGTTAAGAAAATGGGCGGTACCTTTTTTATCTACCCCTTGTATGATCATGAAATTGAAGATCAAAGGGTAAAAGAGCGTAATACTTCTTTTACTAATCCATTGTATGATCAAGGAGTTGTAGATGTCACAAAGGGGATAGACAAAAAAGAAAAGAAATGTTTCCAATGTCGAGGATCGGAACTCTTTGCCGAGGAATGTCCTAACCCCCGAGTGTTGATGAATGAAGATGGTGGGAAGTCCATTGAAGAATTCGAGGCCAAGAAAGTTTTTGAGACCTCCTTACTTGATGTACAAAAGATAGAGGAAAAATTGCTAAGTCTTTCAACCCGGGATTGTAAGTTCTTAGTTGATCCTCCGGGAGGGTCACTTGGTTCTTGTGTGAGCCAAACCCTTAGCGTAAGCTTAACCAAGGCTGTGTGACTTTGTTGAATCCAAACTGAGATTTCCCTTTGGTGTAAGTTTGGTTAAGACTTTGTGACTTAACTAAACCCAAGCTGAAGGAACCCCATTTGGTGCGAGTGAACGTTGGGACTGTATGACCCAACCAAACCCAAACCTAGGGCCTATCTTAAGGTTTCCGACCAACCTTACTTGGTTAACATTCGGGCTTGTAGTTAGCAACCCCGGTCTAGTCCTTGTTAAATTGGTAATCCTCGTCTTGGTGTGGACTCGGGCATTAAAAACCCTTGTCATTATCCAAGCCATATTGACCGTACCATCACGTCACCAAATTGACAATTCTTCACCCGAGCTTGCATCTTGCAACTCGTAGGACTTCCAACCCCAACCCACTATATACTGATCACCCTCACCTTCCACAACACCTCATAAACACTCACAATAAAGGCCAACACCTGAAGCCAAACATATCTTTCCATCTAAACCCGACAACACCAAGTCATTCCCTAAAACTACATTCACCATACTTCACAATAAAGGCCAACACCTCTAGCTAAGCATATCTTCCTATCCAAACCCGACAACACCAAGCCGTTCCGTAAAATAGCCTTTACCTATACTTCACTATTTCGGTTCATTTTCGAGACATTACCACCTTTAAAACACCAAAGTCCTGCCACCACAATATCCCGCAACACCTCCGGGACAACCTCTTTAAACGCCTAAACCAAAATCCACCTGAATCCACTTGAAACAGCCACAAAATACCCACTGCCCAGCTGAAATACCAACCGAGAACCTACTTTTAAGTACGTTTTCGCGTCAACTTGTTCCCTGCCGAACTCTGCCACACTTACCCTCACTCACGTCTCTGTACATACATCAGATTGGTATCAGAGAAAGGTGCTCCCGTCCCACGCCTTGACGCGATGGACAACTAGAATATGGGGATTTCAAGGAGAGAATTTATGGACTAACAAGTTCATAAATTTAGCTATATTGAAGAACTCAAGTCGTCCAAGATGAGAAGAATTTATGAGCTAACAAATTCATGAATATTGTTACACGGGAAACCTCAATCTAGGCCTAGGGAAGAGGAAGGGTTGGCCAAACTCCCTTGGTCACCAAGTATATCCAAATGCATCCACACTAGGTGTTAGTTTATGTCTTTCATTTGCTTTCAAGAATAGTCTCTTCTACTATAAATAGAGGCCTTAGGCCATTGTAAAATTCAGAGTTGTGGAATATAAAACTTGAGTGTTACACATCTTTGCTAAGTCTTTTAATCCGGGATTGTAAGTTCTTAGTTGATCCTCCGGGAGGGTCACTTGGTTCTTATGTGAGCCAAACCCTTATCGTTATATTAACTAAGACTGTGTGACTTAGTTGAATCCAAACTAATGTTTCCCTTTGGTGTAAGTGTGGTTAAGACTTTGTGACTTCACTAAACCCAAGCTAAAGGAACCCCCTTTGGTGCGAGCGGACGTTAGGACTGTGTGACCCAACTAAACCCAAACCTAGGGCCGTTCTTAATGTTTCCGACCAACCTTACTTGGTTAGTATTCGGGTTTGTACTTAGCAACCCCGATCTAGTTATTGTTAAATTGGTCACCCTCATCTTGGTGTCGACTCGGGCATTAAAAACCCCTTGTCATTATCCTAGCCATATCGACCGTACCATCACTTCACCAAGTAGACCATTCTTCACCCGAGCTTGCATCTTGCAACTCGTGGGACATCCAACCCCAACCCACAATATACTGATAACCCTCACCTCCCACAACACCTCCTAAACACTCATAATAAAGGCCAACACCTAGAGCCAAGCATATCTTCCCATCCAAACCCGACAACACCAAGTCGTTCCGTAAAACTACCTTTACTGATACTTCACTGTTTCAGTTCATTTCCGAGACCTTACTACCCTTAAAACACCAAGTCCTGCCACCACAATATCCCGCAACACCCCTGGGATAACCTCCTTAAACGCCTAAACCAAAATCCCCCTGAATCCACCTGATACAGCCATCAAATATCCACTGCCCGGTTGAAAACCAACCAACCGAGAACCTACTTTGAAGTACGTTTTCGCGTCAAGTTATTCCCTGCCGAACTCAGCCACACTTACCCTCACTCACCTCTCTGTACATACATCAGATTGGTATCAGAGAAAGGTGCTCCCGTCCCACTCCTTGACGCAATGACCAACATAAAAATGTCCCTCACGAACAAAGAAGAACTTTGGAAACTCATTAATGACATTTTTGTGAAACATGCACAAGTATTAAAGAAAGAACTTGTGGGACATACCATAAGTAAAAATACCAACTCAAGGGTTCTACAAAATAGCCCAAGACAAGAAAGGGAAGAAAGCTGAGTCTTATGATTTGATCGTCCAACGTTTGAAGACGACATGGACCCGGAAGAGTTTCTTAAATGGATAAGGGCCATTGATAGACTTCTTAAGTCCAAACATTACGACGATTGTAAGTGCTTTAAGGTAGCTATGCAGGAATTGAAATCTTCCGAATCCGTGTGGTACAAAAATTTTAAAACAAGTCGGAAGAGACATAGCAAGACCAAGATTGACTCTTGGGAAAATTTGAAGAGGATATTCTTGCCAAAGGAGTATGACCAAAGTCTACCTTTTAAGATCCCCACACGTCGCTAGGAAAAAGTTGAAGTGGCGTCATGCCGCACCTTTGGAGGCATGGTTGAGAGACCACAAAGGAGAGGTACCCCAAGGTCTTACATAAAGCCCACCAATGTTAATAAATTGGGCGGTACCTTTTTTATCAACCCCTTGTATGATCACGAAATTGAAGATCAAAGTGTAAAAGAGAGTAATACTTCTTTTACTAATCCATTGTATGATCAAGGAGTTGTAGATGTCACAAAGGGAATAGACAAAAAGGAAAGAATTGTTTCCAATGTCGAGGATCGGGACTCTTTGCCAAGGAATGTCATAACCCCCGAGTGTTGATGAATGAAGATGGTGGGAAGTCCTTTGAAGAATCCGAGGACAAGGAAGGTTTTGAGACCTCCTTACTTGATGTACTAAATATAGAGGAAAAATCTAAGAAGGGGAGCACTATAGTTGCTGACCCAAAGGAGCCCTTGAAGTTATATATGCGAATGTCCTTGCAACCGGGCCATCACCGATGGAAAGTAGTGAGCATTCTCTTGGTTTATTTCCAAGAAATTCATTACACAACCCTCAAGGAGATAATCCTAATAGAGGTAAAAGAAAATGAAACTTGGCACCCGTGTGTTGAAAGCCGAGAGGACGACAACTTCATCATAGGGAACAAATTCCCTATGCTGACGACCTTTTTAATGGATTAAGTGGAGCCAAATTGTTTATCAAGATGGAATTTAAAAGTGGCTATCGTGAAGTGGGAATCCGAGAGAAATTTAAATGGAAGATGAACATCGGAATCAAGTTTGATTTGGGCGAATGGTTTGTGATGCCATTTGGACGGTGTGATGTCCCAAAATCTTCCTTACACAAGGTGTCACATCCATCCTTAGGGCGCTTAACATATTCCGAGAATATAGATGCCAACCCACCCAAGGCTGAACCTACCAAAGGATGCTCCGGGCCTACGAGAGCTGTTGCGATAAAGAATTTCTTTGGTTTGGTTTCCTATCCTTATCATGTCCTACAGAATTATTGTGACCTTGCTGTCCCTACCAATGAACTAATAAGAAAATATGAGTGTGAATGGTTCCAAGGAGCAACAAGGGTCTTTCAAGCCTTGAGTAAAAAGATTTGTGATGCCCCGGCCCTAACCATGTCAAATCGTGAAGAGTAGTTGGACACGAAACATGAAACTAGAGTAGGTGTTATGTCTTGCTCTAGAACAAAAATGAATGACAACATTACATGTTATGGAATTCGTGAAACAATACGGGCACCATTTTAAGTCAAAACCATGTGACTTGTATTTGGATCCATATTTGACAAGAATTGAGGGAGACGCCTACAAGATAAAACTTCCGGTCCTATCTAATGGTGGAAATATTAGATCATCACTTGTTGAAAACAAATTCACATTTAGATGACGTGAATTTGAGGGCAAATTCCTTCAAAGAAGGGGAGAGTAATGTAAATCAGTCCGCGAACCTAAACTCCCAACATGAGTCGGGAAGTGCCTTCCTAAGAGTGCCAATAATGGCACATCTGTTGACACCCAATTTTGTCCTGTCTTTTTCAATTTATTTGCAATTTTAAATATTTTTAACACCTTAAAACAATTTTAATCTATATACATACATGCGTATATAAATATGTTATTATTCTCTTATTATTCACATTTTTTACTCTCATTTGCACTTTTTATCATAATCATAAGTTTTATCTAAAAATTCTATGTTATTTTATTCTCGCAAAATTGCATCGCATTTCTATTTTTTATTAAGCATTAAACATTTCGCAAATATTATATCTTTATTATTATCACATCGTTATGTTGTTATTTAAATAATTTACATTTTTTCTTCAATACATTTTTAATATTAAACCCCTTTATATTTTAAACCCATAACCCATTCATTTCCCAACCCAAAAACAATTTCTACCCAAAACAAATTCTACTCAACCCAAAACAATTCAACTCCCCCTTCTCTTATTTCGGCCCACCCGAAATTCCATCTCCCAAGCCCAATCGGCCACTCCCCCTCATTTTCGAAATTCGCAACCCAACCAAGCCCAAATTTTGGCCCAACCGGCCAATCCCAATACCCAAACTCTTTCCCCTCTATCTCCCTTTTCTCCAAAGCCCAACCCGCCACCCCCTACCAAGCCCAAAGTCCCTAATTAAATTCCCATTCCTTTACCAACCCCAACCCCATTTCCCATTAATTCCCCCCAAACCCCTCGGCGGCCCACAACCCCTTTGCCCCACCCATTTAATCTCCCCTCACCCAAAATAAATCAATACCATATTTTTCATTCCTCCAAACCAAAGCCTAAATCGGCCGAAACCCAGCAGCCCAAGACCCAGGCCCAACCGGCCGACCCACAAGCCCAAACCCATTCCCTTTAAACCAAAACAAAACCAAAAAAAATCCAAAAACCCCAAAATAAAAAACCTAACACCCCTAACCCTCCCAATCGCCGCCCACCCTACACCCCCTACCCCTACGTCGCCGCACCCTACGCCTGACACCACCAATCGCCGACACCGCCGCCTGACACCACCAACCTACCCCATCACCTCTCCGCAACACATGCCCCAAGAATTCGCCCCAAAAATCAGATTTTGTATCCCCCTTTATTTTGAAATTCGAATTCGATTTTGTAAGGGGTATGGGTGGGGGTGAACGTCGGGTGAGTACCTATAAAATCCCCCTTTTGTTCACTGTTAAAAAGAGACAACCGGGAGGACAAGACCGAAAAAAAAGAATAAATACTTATTGTGTTCTTGAGTTTGATTTTTAAGCATTTGCCTTCTTTGTTGTTCAAGAAACAAGTCCAAAATCTGAAAGAAAGGGGTGAGTTTCGATTTTTTAAATACTTCTATTTTTGGTCTCATAAGTCGAATCCGAAAATCTGCTTGTTTTTGTTGTTTTTCTTCACTGATTTCGGGTCGAATCACTGACCCGGGTCGGGTCGACCCGAATTGGATTTTCCAGAATTATTGCATTTCGCATCTTGCATGTTGGTTATCTGAAATTGGGGCAAAAAAATCTGGTTCAAGTTTGATATCTGATTCGGGTCGGGTCAATGACCCGGGTCGGGTCGACCCGGTTTGGATAATATTTCCAGAATTCTTGCATTTCATATTTTTGTGTGTTGGTTATCTGAAATTGGCGAAAATATTTGATTTCGGGTTGCATCTCTGATTCGGGACGGGTCGCTGACCCGTGTCGGGTAGCTGACCCGTGTCGGGTCGACCCGGTTTGGATATTTTCCAGAAATTTTGCATTTCGTATCTTATTTGGTTGGTTATCTGAAAATTGGTGAAAATCTGATTCGGGTCGGGTCGACCCGATTTGGATATTTTTAGAATTATCGCATTTCATATCTTATTTGATTGGTTATCTGAAATTGGTGCAAAAATCTGATTCGGGTTTGATATTTAATCCGAGTCGGGTCGACCCGAATTGGATATTTTTTAGAATTATTGCATTTCGCATCTTATTTGATTGGTTATCTGAAAATTGGTGAAAATCTGATTCGGGTTTATACTTGATTCGGGTCAGGTCACTGATCCGGGTCGGGTCGACCCGATTTGGGTATTTTCCAGAATTCTTGCATTTCATATCTTGTATGTTGGTTATTTGAAATTGCTAAGAAGAAATCTGATTCGGGTTTGAATCACTGATTCGGGTCGGGTCACTGACCCGGGTCGGGTCGACCTGATTTGGATATTTTTAGAATTATCGCATTTCGTATCTTATTTGATTGGTTATCTGAAATTGGTGCAAAAAAAAAGATTCGGGTTTGATATTTAATTCGGGTCGGGTTACTGACCCGGGTCGGGTTGACCCGGTTTGGATATTTTTAGAATTATGGCATTTCGTATCTTATTTGATTGGTTATCTGAAAATTGGTGAAAATCTGATTCTGGTTTGATACTTGATTCGGGTCGGGTCACTGATACGGGTCGGGTCGACCCGGTTTGGATATTTTCCAGAATTCTTGCATTTCGTATCTTATTTGTTGGTTATCTGAAAAATCTGTTTTCAGAATTGGGTCACCCATTCGGGTCACTGTTCATAATCCGGGTCTGATTTTTCATAAATACTTCTTAATCCTGTTTCGGTTCCAAAATTTCAGAATTCGGGTCGGATACTTTAATTGCTCACTGCTCGTTTCTTTGGCACTGTTATTATTGATTGAACTAATACCGCATTTAGGCCGATGAAATTGAATTCGAGGCCGCGCTTTTTTTTCATTTCGTTTCTCTGTTTTTCAGTACTATTTTAAGCATCCGTGCAACGGATATCTTACTGTTTTACTGTTTTGTTGTTTTTTTAATTAATATCGCATTTAGGCAGATGAAATTGAATTCGAGGCCGCACTTTTTTTTCGTTTCTCTGTTTTTAGTTTACTGTTTTAAACATCTGTGTGACGGATATCTTACTGTTTTACTATTTTTACTGTTTTGAACAAATACTGCCTCTGTTCAGGCACTACTTTCTGTTTCAGTTCACTGCTCGGTTCCATATTTATGTTTTATTATTTTTACTGTTTTAAACTAAACACCGCGTCTTTTTCGGAAATTGGCTCTCTGTTTACTGCATGCTGCTTACTGTTCCGATTTAATTTTGCTGATTCAAACACGATACTACACTGGCCGATGAAAAATATCCGTCGATTTTGGGGGCCTCCACAGTTGTAAAGACGGAGAATATAACTTCTGGGCAAGGATGAGACTTAAACCTTTTTACTTCACCCGAGAGATCAACATGTTTAGTTGGCGAGGCGACTAAAATAACCAACAAGTTATATGTTCGCAGTTACGACGTGATTATAATGATCTTTTCTTATTTCATCCGAGAGACCAACATGTTTAGTAGGCGAGGCAATTAAAATGACCATCGAGTCATGTTTGCAGCCACGACGTGATTGGAATGGTCTTTTCAAAATTCTAAGTCTGAGCCCTCCGTATTCAAAACATTCACTGTTTTGGACACAGATCCGAAGTTATTTGTATTTAACTGTTTCTAACCGTTTGTTCTTGATAGCTTGCAGGGAACAAAGTAAATAAAGGCAGATATTCCTCGGAGTTTATTTATTTTATTTACTTTCTTTAATTCAGCTTTTACCCCGCTTTGTATTGTAATATTATTTATTGCACTTATGTAATTATTGAAATGCTTAGAATAGGGAGACTCAAAATTAATTAATAAGGTAGTCTAAAACTGGAAAACCGCCGCTAGCTTATTTATTTTTGGCTCGGATAGTTCAAACTTAGAAACCCTCCACTAGTTATTTATTTTTAGGTTCGTCATGCATATTTAAAATTTTCAAAACAATCATTGATCATCTTTTGTTCACTTTATTAATTGTACAACTCAAAAAATGATTTCCAAAAATTACTTCTTTGACATTATAAATAATTCGTTTTTCTCCTTACTATTAATTGTCACAAATGCATACTTTTTACATGTCTTTTTTCTTTAATATCATACAAATGCACACTTGTACAAAATGTAACCTTTTGCTAAAATACTTGCAACATCATTTTAAGTTTATATTTTAAAACTTGCATTTTTCTTAATACAATAATTAACCTGAGTTTGACCGGATAACCGCAAGTTAGCGGATCTTAAAGGATGCCTAACCCCTTACCTTTAGGATAATAAAGAACCCTTACCTAGAATCTCATTAGTTTCGCAGACCTTAAAATTGGAGTTACATTGCAGCATTTAGTTAATATTCAGGTGTCCTAATTCACTGTAAAATAATTAGGTGGCGACTCCTCAATCTAATACCCAGGAATCACCGAACACGTTGTGCTCCGCTTCTGATCTCTCGCGGGTCGGTTAAAAAATGGGCGCGACAACATGGCGACTCCGCTGGGGATTTTCAGGTTCTTAACCATAGCAGATTCAGGTTAATTATTATTGTGCTTTATATTGCTCCTTATTTGATCTATTGTTTTTAATTATTTCCTTTTGAAATTTTGTATGCATAACTGCTTTAGTTGCTATATTCTCTTACTGCTTTCTTTAAATTGACATTTCGCTCATATTTCTTCCACTCTGGAAAATTGACACTATCACACATTACACGCGAGGTGTGTTTTGCGCACCCACAAACTTCTTTCAAATTTCCAAATTTTTAGGAGAGTTGGTATATGCGCGGAGCGTCCGGATCATCCGGTTGGCCGCGTAGCCTTCTCATTCGAGCAGTCCGCTCGGGAACCTTGAGTCTAGTCAGCCAAATCTTAGAAAATTTAGGATAGAGCTATACCACCCTTTATTTTAAGTCATGCATGCATACACCTTAGGTGGGTCGATCCTTGGTATCGACTCCACAATTAAGAAATCTACCAAAATTGTCAACGGGTCTCGCAACCCAACAACCAATCAACATATTAAGTGTAGCGTGATAATGATAGACAAATCCAAGCCTGATCATGACATGCCGAAATTGGAAAATGTACATTCATTTTGTCTCATTTCCAACAAAAGCATTACAGTTTAACAGCTTGAATCAATCTGTCGTAATCTCACATATCTGGCATTTAGGCCCACCTCTGGCATAAGAGAGGCCCCATGCATATTAGGACGCGCATTTAATTTTCATACAATTTTTTTTTTGCTATTTGCTTACACTCTACGCATGTTATTTGAAACAATAATTGCCCGCCTTATACTAACTTGGTTTCTTCATTTTTCAGAAGGTTATTTTTGCTTAAATTATTTTTCCCGAGGTTGATTTGCGTTGACTAAAACTGGCGGAACACCCATACTTCACGAGATCAAAGGCCCGATCATTCAGCAAAATGACTGATTCAGATACATCCGAACAGACTGGCCTGGGACTTATCGCTCTTTCGAGAGATGAACCAGAAGCTTCGGAAAATAGAAATGCGTCCGTCCAAGAAAAATACATCGCCCAACTGTTACAACAGATGACAGCCATGCAAACTGAGATAGAGCGGCTCCAAAATCTCACCAACTTGTACATTAGCGCCAATACCCCACTCCCTGAACAAGGGACGAATGCAACTGCACCGCAAACTTTTTCATCTCCTGAATCGCCATTTCCCCAAAACCTCCCCGAAAATTCGCCACCAAGCAAAACCAATCCACAACACACTAACCCACAAGCTAGTCCACAACAATGCCCGCTACAAAATGATCCGGCATCCTTCACAACTCCCCATACCCAAATTACCCCACTCATCCAAAACACCCCTTCCACGCAAAATCACCCGGCAGCCCAGCACACACTGATGGCACACATCGCTGATCACAGCAAGAAGTATGTGCTGCTAATATATGTAATGGAAGCCCAACCTTTTACTACCGCAACACCAAATATGGCTCTTCAGGAAACTGGCCAGTATGAAGAGATGGAGAGGCAGGTAAGGATCAGAACCGATGAAAGTGTGGCGAGAGAAATTCATAGCCTAAAAGAAGCATTCAAGAATATCCAAACCAGCAAGGGGCATGAAGGACTAGAGTACGAAGATCTGTGTATGCATCCCGACATTGAATTATCTGTCGGATACAAGGTGCCAAAATTTAACTTGTTTGATGGGAAGGGAAATCCTCACGCTCATTTAAGATCGTACTGCGACAAACTGATTGGGGTAGGTAAAGACCAGGCTATCATAATGAAGTTGTTCGTAAGGAGTTTGATAGGAGAAGCACTCGACTGGTACACGAGCCAAAACCCGCAAAAATGGCGTAATTGGAGCACAATGGCACATGATTTCGTGGACAGATTTAAGTTCAACACTGACACAGTCTTGGACAGATTTTATCTGATGAAGTTGGAAAAGAAATCCACAGAGACCTTCAGAGAGTACGCCATGAAGTGGAGGGCGGAAGCAGCAAAAGTTCAACCACCGATAGCGGAAAGTGAGATGACCGCTCTCTTTGTACAATCTTTGAAAGATGCAACATACTATGAAATAATGATAAGCGTCATAGGACGAAGTTTCTCTGAAGTTATAAGGATGGGAGATTTCATAGAAGAGGGAATCAAAATTGGAAGAATTACAAACTTTGTAGCGTTGCAAGCAACGAGTGAGACAATTCAGTCGGACTCATTTGAGGGAGCAGTAAAGAGGAAGAGAGACGGAGTATCCCCTGTCATGACATTTCAGAAACATAGGCCAAATCAAATGTCAGCCTACCAAATGCCATCACCCCAGCCTCCCTACTACAATCAAAACAACCAAAGTTCTCAGCTTTCCTATTATAGCCCATACGCCCAAAGTCCTCAACCTTATTATCAATACTCACCTGCTCCCTACCATGTCTACCATACCCATCCAATAAATAGACTGCCTCGAGCGCCTGCCTATCCGAATCCCCCACAATATCAGCCCGCATACTTACCTCATCCACAAGTCCATGCACCAAATGCACCCAGACCTCGCGCAAAATACGAAAGAATGTTAGTCAAAACCTATACACCTTTAGCCGAACCTCGAGCCCAGTTATATGAAAGACTGAAAATCGCAGGAATACTCCAGTCCATCCCAGGAAATGTCCCCAATCCTGTTCCCAAATGGCACGATGAGGCTAAGCATTGTGCATACCACTCGGGAATCCCTGGACACGACACTGAAAATTGCTACGCCCTCAGAAACAAAATCGAGGCATTAATCAAAGAAGGAGTTATCCAACTGAAAGGACCTTCCTCTAATGAAAACAATAATCATTCGCCAAATCATGACGATGCCAATGTGAACATGATTACTGTTGATGAAGAACGCAACTTGGAAGGGACCGCTGTGCCAGTCCAGAGAGAGGAAAGGGTTGAATAATTGGCCTTTATCACCCCTATGATTACAGTCCAAATGAGGGCACCGTTTGGAGTAGAAGTACTTCCTCCAAAGCCGCGGATCATGGCACCATCTTTTCCTGAAAAAGTCTTGTCAACCAATCTCCGAAGGAAGAGAT
This sequence comes from Anisodus acutangulus, assembly GCA_029783415.1. Lineage (NCBI taxonomy): Eukaryota > Viridiplantae > Streptophyta > Magnoliopsida > Solanales > Solanaceae > Anisodus > Anisodus acutangulus. Next base: position 29,105,585 of record CM056494.1, read on the forward strand.
ATGCTCTTTTACCAAAGTCTGTTTCGCCTCTGAGTCAGTCATTCGTCAAAGCATGCGCCACTCAGGAATCAAAGGGGGACAATGCAGCCAACCTCGTTGGGGGATTCAAAAGTTTTTTCATTGTTGAAGAGGAAGCAGGATGCAGTGTGATTCTCGATGATTACGCTAAAGACTCAACCATTTGGGATGCAGAGCAAGTAGATGTTTTGGGAAGATTGGACCTGTGCCCCGACCTTGTTTCTCCCGGAAACTAGTTAATTTCGTTAATGTTTAATGAAACAATGTGATTCAGATTGAGGCCTGAACCACATCTATGCATTTAATGTGTTTTGCCTCCACCTTTTGAAAGCTTAAAAAGACAAATCTGTTTTGTTTAATAATTTTCTTTTCTTTTTCATCATGCGAACTAATAAATTTGTCGATAATATGTGACATATAATGAAACAAGCAAACTAAGTCCCAAACAACGAACAAGACTTCGAAGAATATGAGGAAGACTCACAACCGGAAGAACTGGGGCATAAGCCAAAGCCAGGTTTGGATGAAACATCAAGATGGTTGATAATTACAAAACATTGGTGCGAGCATTTTCTACTGGGTCAACGATATATCTTTCGAAGCCAAGTGGATACAGAATCATGTACGAAGAGACTGATTGATGAAAAGCAGATGGACGCAGTTTGTCCGGGGCCACTTTATCAGAATAGAATGGCAAAAAACCATCAATGCAGATGCAATGAACGGATACCATATCTAAGATTTGTTATTCTCTATGTAATACTTTTTTTTCTATGTTGTAAAAGTTGCGCTCCCTCGGCGGGACACGCATAAAACCCACATAGGGTTTCATCTCTTTAAGACAGAAGTTTCCCAAAAATTGCATTTTTTTCTTGACATGAACTACGTTATGACCTGATTCCCTTGGCGGGATACGTAGGCTGCCACATCAGCTTCGGTCCCACTTTTAGAAAATCCCTTACAATCTCATTTGCTTGTAATGAACTACGTTATGACCTGATTCCCTCATGGGGATACGTAGGCGGCCTAAATCGGCTTCGGTCCCACCATTAGGAAATATTTTCTCCTTTATCTCACATATGACAAAATGCACCCATATGATCACCCTGATAGGACAGGTAAGCAACCCACACAATACTCGGTTGTCCGTTCGAAAGTTTATCATCCTCACATATCGAAAACTTGGGCATTTTTTTAAGGGATCACTGCCACAGGACGCCGATAAACATGGAAAAGCATCGGCAAACTAAGTCTTCAGCCAGAAGAAGGATTTTGGATAAGACGTTTTCTTTGTTTCACCACATGTCACTACTCGACAGACATTTACATATATGCATACTTTCTTATAAGCAAATTATTTTCAACAAATATTTTCATTAGAGTTCGACAAGAACTTTTTACTGATAAGCATACTTTCTTATAAACAAATTATTTTCAACAAATGTTTTCATTAACGGTTAGCCGAGACTGAGAACCAGACAGGGGCTATAGGTCCGAATCAGCAGGACATGCAACTATCAAGAGCAGAAGCTACAAAGTCAACGCGAATCAACCGTCCCTCCCCCGAACTCACAAATTTTTCTTTGAGTACAGGTTCTTCAGGTTGAAAGAAGCAGGGAAGCCACATCACTTATGATCAATTTTACAAAGAATTTCTGCATGACGGCTCACCGCAGATCACACTCCTATTTTGCATCTATACAAAGACATCGTCTTGACCTACAGAGGCCCAACCATTATGTCTGCACAATGATGTTATTTCGAATCACAGAGAGCTTAAACACAGCAAACTGACGTGGAACCATCTATTACAGCAAACTGACGGCAATAACGTCATTTACATCAAACGATAACAAGGATGTCGCATCATATTTTCGTCTGGGCGACATTTCAATTCACAATCCACAGAAGTTTGAATCAACAGAAGATTCAGCACAAAGTGGAACTATATTACAGCAAATTGACGGCAAGGACATCACAACTATCTTTTACAGCATCTCAACGACGTCAACATCATTACAGTGACGTCTTCAGCGCAACAGCTATCTTTTACGGCAACACAACAACTATCTTTTACAGCATCTCAACGACGTCAACATCATTACAATGACGTTTTCAGCGCAGCAGCTATCTTTTACAGCAACGCAACAACTATCTTTTACCGCATCTCAACGACGTCAACAGCATTATAATGACGTTTTCAGCGCAGCAGCTATCTTTTACGACAATGCAACAACTATCTTTTACCGCATCTCAACGACGACAACAGCATTACAATGACGTCTTCAGCGCAGCAGCTATCTTTTACGGCAACACAACAATTATCTTTACAGCATCTCAACGACATCAACAGCATTACAATGACGTCTTCAGCGTAGCAGCTATCTTTTACGGCAACACCACAACTATCTTTTATAATATTTACAATGGCATCAACAGCATTACAACGATGTCATCAACATTATCATCATAACGATGTCAACAGCATTATAACGACGTCTTCAGCGCAACAGCTATCTCTTATAGCAAACATCATTACAACAACGCCATCGACGTTACTGCAGCACATAAACTATCTTTTACAGCATTACAATGACATCAACAGCATTACAACGATGCCATCAGCGGTGTCATTACAATGACGTCAATAGCATTACAACGACTTCTTCAGCGCAATAGCTATCTCTTACAGCAAACATCATTACAACGATGTCATCAGCATTATCATTACAACGACGTCAACATAATTACAACGTCGTCTTCAGCGCAACAACTATCTCTTACAACAAACAACATTACAACAACGTCATCGACGTTACTGCAGCACAACTATCTTTTACAAAAAACAGCATTACAACAACGTCATCAACATTATGACAGCACAACAGCTATATCTTATAGCAGATCGCATTACAGCAATGTCATCAGCCTTATGTCTACGCAACACAACTATATGATGACGTCTTTGACACAACACGTCCATACAACGACGTCATCAACAATATTACATTCTTGCAACAACAGCATCACAATGACGTCTACAACATAACACGTCGATACAACGACGACATCAATAACAACATCAGCGTTACTTTCATACAACAACATCATCGTTATTTTCTTACAACAACGACATCAGCATTACATTCTTACAACAACGACATCAGCGTTACATTCCTGCAACAACGTCATCAGCATTATCAGCATTACATTCTTACAACAACGTCACCGCATTACGTTCGTGAGCTTTTTAATTAGCAGAAACTTCGGCATAACGAGGAGACTCTTACGACGAACCGAGGTAATTTCTCCCGATGATCAAGACAAAATTGGTTACTCAGTCAACTTCTTTGGCCGAAAACTCTTTCATCGTCTCCAGCCAAAGAGGGGCATCTGTTGACACCCAATTTTGTCCCATCTTTTCCAATTTATTTGCAATTTTAAATATTTTTGACACCTCAAAACAATTTTAATCTATATACATACATGCGTATATATATATGTTATTATTCTCTTATTATTATTATTATTCGCACTTTTTACTCTCATTTGCACTTTTTATCATAATCACAAGTTTTATCTAAAAATTCTATGTTATTTTATTCTCGCAAAATTGCATCGCATTTCTATTTTTTATTAAGCATTAAATATTTTGCAAATATTATATCTTTATTATTATCACATCGTTATGTTGTTATTTAAATAATTTACATTTTTTCTTCAATACATTTTTAATATTAAACCCCTTTATATTTTAAACACATAACCCATTCATTTTCAGACCTAAATACAATTTCTACCCAAAACAAATTCTACTCAACCCAAAACAATTCAACTCCCCCTTCTCTTATTTCGGCCCACCCGAAATTCCATCTCCCAAGCCCAATCGGCCACTCCCCCTCATTTTTGAAATTCGCAACCCAACCAAGCCCAAAATTTGGCCCAACCGGCCATTCCCAATACCCAAATTCATTCCCCTCTATTTCCCTTTTCTCCAAAGCCCAACCGGCCACCCTCTACCAAGCCCAAAGTCCCTAATTAAATTCCCATTCCTTTATCAAGCCCAAACCCATTTCCCTTTAATTCCCCCCAAACCCCTCGGCGGCCCACAACCCCTTTGCCCCACCCATTTAATCTCCCCTCACCTAAAATAAATCAATACCACATTTTTCATTCCCCTAAACCAAAGCCCAAATCGGCTGAAACCCAGCAACCCAAGACCCAGGCCCAACCGGCCGACCCACAAGCCCAAACCCATTCCCTTTTAAACCAAAACAAAACCAAAAAACCCAAAAACCCCAAAATAAAAACCTAACACCCCTAACCCTCCCAATCGCCGCCCACCCTACACCCCTACCCCTACGTGGCCGCACCCTACGCCTGACACCACCAATCGCCGACACCGCCGCCTGACACCACCAACCTACCCCATCACCTCTCCGCAACACATGCCCCAAGAATTCGCCCCCAAAATCAGATTTTATCTCCCCCTTTATTTTGAAATTCGAATTCAATTTTGTAAGGGGTATGGGTGGGGGTGAACGTCGGGTGAGTACCTATAAAACCCCCCTTTTGTTCACTGTTAAAAAGAGACAACCGGGAGGACAAGACCGAAAAAAAAGAATAAATACTTATTGTGTTCTTGAGTTTGATTTTTTAGCATTTTCCTTCTTTGTTGTTCAAGAAACAAGTCCAAAATCTAAAAGAAAGGGGTGAGTTTCGATTTTTTAAATACTTTAATTTTTTGTCTCATAAGTCGAATCCGAAAATCTGCTTGTTTTTGTTGTTTTTCTTCACTGATTTCGGGTCGAATCACTGATTCGGGTCGGATCACTGATTCGGGTCGGGTCACTGACCCGGGTCGGGTCAGCCAAATTGGATTTTCCAGAATTATTGCATTTTGCATCTTGCATGTTGGTTATCTGAAATTGGTGGAAAAAAATCTGGTCCAAGTTTGATATCTGATTCGGGTCGGGTCGGGTCGACTCGGTTTGGGTAATATTTCCAGAATTCTTGCATTTCATATTTTTGTATGTTGGTTATCTGAAATTGGCGAAAATATTTGATTTCGGGTTGCATCTCTGATTCGGGTCGGGTCGACCCGGTTTGAATATTTTCCAGAATTCTTGCATTTCGTATCTTATTTGGTTGGTTATCTAAAAATTGGTGAAAATCTGATTCGGGTTTGAATCACTGATTCGGGTCGGGTCACTGACCCGGGTCGACCCGATTTGGATATTTTTAGAATTATCGCATTTCGTATCTTATTTGATTGGTTATCTGAAATTGGTGCAAAAATCTGATTCGGGTTTGATAATTTATTCGGGTCGGGTCGACCCGAATTGGATATTTTTTAGAATTATTGCATTTCGCATCTTATTTGATTAAATTGGTGAAAATCTGATTCGGGTTTGATACTTGATTCGAGTTGGGTCACTGATTCGTGTCGGGTCGACTCGGATTGGGTATTTTTCAGAATTCTTGCATTTCATATCTTGTATGTTGGTTATTTGAAATTGCTAAGAAGAAATCTGATTCGGGTTTGAATCACTGATAAATCTGCTTGTTTTTGTTGTTTTTCTTCACTGATTTCGGGTCGAATCACTGATTCGGGTCGGATCACTGATTCGGGTCGGGTCACTGACCCGGGTCGGGTCAGCCAAATTGGATTTTCCAGAATTATTGCATTTTGCATCTTGCATGTTGGTTATCTGAAATTGGTGGAAAAAAATCTGGTCCAAGTTTGATATCTGATTCGGGTCGGGTCGGGTCGACCCGGTTTGGGTAATATTTCCAGAATTCTTGCATTTCATATTTTTGTATGTTGGTTATCTGAAATTGGCGAAAATATTTGATTTCGGGTTGCATCTCTGATTCGGGTCGGGTCGAGCCGGTTTGGATATTTTCCGTTCTTGCATTTCAGATCTTATTTGGTTGGTTATCTAAAAATTGGTGAAAATCTGATTCGGGTTTGAATCACTGATTCGGGTCGGGTCACTGACCCGGGTCGACCCGATTTGGATATTTTTAGAATTATCGCATTTCGTATCTTATTTGATTGGTTATCTGAAATTGGTGCAAAAATCTGATTCGGGTTTGATAATTTATTCGGGTCGGGTCGACCCGAATTGGATATTTTTTAGAATTATTGCATTTCGCATCTTATTTGATTAAATTGGTGAAAATCTGATTCGGGTTTGATACTTGATTCGAGTTGGGTCACTGATTCGTGTCGGGTCGACTCGGATTGGGTATTTTTCAGAATTCTTGCATTTCATATCTTGTATGTTGGTTATTTGAAATTGCTAAGAAGAAATCTGATTCGGGTTTGAATCACTGATTCGGGTCGGGTCACTGACCCGGGTCGGATCGACCCGATTTGGATATTTTTAGAATTATCGCATTTCGTATCTTATTTGATTGGTTATCTGAAATTGGTGCAAAAAAAAAGATTCGGGTTTGATATTTAATTCGGGTCGTGTTACTGATCGGGTCGGGTCGACCCGATTTGGATATTTTTAGAATTATCGCATTTCGTATCTTATTTGATTGGTTATCTGAAAATTGGTGAAAATCTGATTCGGGTTTGATACTTGATTCGGGTCGGGTCATTGATCCAGGTCGGGTCGACCCGGTTTGGATATTTTCCAGAATTCTTGCATTTCGTATCTTATTTGTTTGTTATATGAAAAATCTGTTTTCAGAATTGGGTCACCCATTCGGGTCACTGTTCATAATTCGGGTCTGATTTTTCATAAATACTTCTTAATCTTGTTTCGGTTCCTAAATTTCAGAATTCGGGTCGGATACTTTAATTGCTCACTGCTCATTTCTTTGGCACTGTTATTATTGATTGAACTAATACCGCATTTAGGCCGATGAAATTGAAGTCGAGGCCGCACTTTTTTTTCGTTTCGTTTCTCTATTTTTCAGTACTGTTTTAAGCATCCGTGCAACGGATATCTTACTGTTTTACTGTTTTGTTGTTTTTTTAATTAATATCGCATTTAGGCCGATGAAATTGAATTCGAGGCCGCACTTTTTTTTTGTTTCTCTGTTTTTAGTTTACTGTTTTAAACATCCGTGTGACGGATATCTTATTGTTTCACTATTTTTACTGTTTTGAACAAATACCGTGTCTGTTCAGGCACTGCTTTCTATTTCAGTTCACTGCTCGGTTCCAGATTTATGTTTTACTGTTTTAAACTAAACACCGCGTCTTTTTCGAAAATTGGCTCTCTGTTTACTGCCTGCTGCTTACTGTTTCGATTTAATTTTGCTGATTCAAACACGATACTACACTGGCCGATGAAAAATATCCGTCGATTTTGGAGGCCTCCACAATTGTAAAGACGGAGAATATAACTTCTGGGCAAGGATGAGACTTAAACCTTTTTACTTCACCCGAGAGATCAACATGTTTAGTTGGCGAGGCGACTAAAATAACCAACAAGTTATATGTTCGCAGCCACGACGTGATTATAATGATCTTTTCTTATTTCATCCGAGAGACCAACATGTTTAGTAGGCGAGGCAATTAAAATGACCATCGAGTCATGTTTGCAGCCACGGCGTGATTGGAATGGTCTTTTCAAAATTCTAAGTCTGAGCCCTCCGTATTCAAAACATTCACTGTTTTGGACACGAATCCGAAGTTATTTGTATTTAACTGTTTCTAACCGTTTGTTCTTGATAGCTTGCAGGGAACAAAGTAAATAAAGGTAGATATTCCTCGGAGTTTATTTATTTTACATAGGAAACCTCAATCTCGACCTAGGGAAGAGGAAGTGTTGGCCGAAGTCCCTTGGTCACCAAGTATATCTAAATGCGTCCACACTAGGTGTTAGTTTATATCTTTTCATTTGCTTTCCAGAATAGTCTCTTCTACTATAAATAGAGGCCTTAGGCCATTGTAAAATTCAGAGTTGTTGAATATAAAACCTAAGTGTTGAATCATCTTTGCTAAATCTTTCAATCCGGGATTATAAGTTCTTAGTTGATCCTCCGGGAGGGTCACTTGGTTCTTGTGTGAGCCAAACCCTTAGCGTAAGTTTAACTAAGACTGTGTGACTTAGAATCCAAACTAAGATTTCCCTTTGGTGTAAGTTTGGTTAAGACTTTGTGACTTAACTAAACCCAAGCTGAAGGAACCCCCTTTGGTGCAAGCGGACGTTGGGACTGTGTGACCCAACCAAACCCAAACCTAGGGCATATCTTAAGGTTTTCAACCAACCTTACTTGGTTAGTATTCGGGCTTGTACTTAGCAACCCCGGTCTAGTCCTTGTTAAATTGGTCACCCTCATCTTGGTGTGGACTCGGTCATTAAAAACCCTTTGTCATTATCATAGCCATATGGACTGTACCATCACTTCACCAAGTCGACCATTATTCACCCGACCTTGTATCATGCAAATCATGGGCCATCCCACCCCAACCCACTATATATTGATCACCCTCACCTCCCACAACACCTCCTAAACACTCACAACAAAGGCAAACACCCGAAGTCAAACATATCTTCCCATCCAAACCCAACAACACCAAGCCGTTCCCTAAAACTAATTTTTCTGATACTTCACTGTTTCGGTTAATTTCCATGACCTTACCACCCTTAAAACACCAAAGTCCTTCCACCACAATATCCCGAAATACCCCCGGAACAACCTCCTTAAACGCCTAAACCAAAATCCCCCTGAAACCACATGAAATAGCCACCAAATACACACTATCCGGCTAAAAACAAACCAACCGAGAACCTACTTTCAAATACATTTTCGAATCTACTTGTTCTGTGCCGAACTCAGCCACACTTACCCTCACTTACCCCTCCGTAGATACAACAGATTGGTATCAGAGTAAGGTGCTCCCGTCCCACTCTTTGACGCGATGGCCAACACAAAAATGTCCCTTACGAACAAAGAAGAACTTCGGAAACTCATTAGCAAAATTTTTGCGAAACATGTACAAGTCTTAAAGAAATAACTTGTGGGACGTACCATAAGTAAAAATACCAAGTCAAGGGTTCTACAAAATAGCCCAAGATAAGAAAGGGAAGAAAGCCGAGCCTTACGGTTTGATCGTCCTACGTTTGAAGACGACATGGACCCGGAAGAGTTTCTGAAATGGAAAAGGGTCGTTGAGAGAATTTTTAAGTCCAAACATTAAGACGATCGTAAGTGATTTAAGGTGGCTACGCAGGAATTGAAATCTTCCGCATCTGTGGTACAAAAATTAAAAAACAAGTCCAAAGAGACATGGCAAGACCAAGATTGACTCTTGGGAAAATTTGAAGAGGAAATTATTGCCAAGGGAGTATGACCAAAGTCTACCCATCAAGATCCCCACACGTCGCCAGGAAAAAGTTGAAGTGGCGTCATGCCGCACCTTTGGAGGCATGGTTGAGAGACCACAATAGAGAGGTACCCCAAGGTCTTACAAAAAGCCCACTAATGTTAAGAAAATGGGCGGTACCTTTTTTATCAACCCCTTGTATGATCATGAAATTGAAGATCAAAGGGAAAAATAGGGTAATACTTCTTTTATTAATCCATTGTATGATCAAAGAGTTGTAGATGTCACAAAGGGGATAGATAAAAAAGGAAATAAATGTTTCCAATGTCGAGGATCGGAACAATTTGCCAGGGAATGTCATAACCCCCGAGTGTTGATGAATGAAGATGGTGGGAAGTCCTCTGAAGAATCAGAGGTCAAGGAAGGTTCCGAGACCTCCTTACTTGATGTACAAAAGATAGAGGAAAAATTTAAGAAGGGGTGCACTATAGTTGCTGACCCAAAGGAGCCCTTGTGAATTTGTTGTCCCTACCAATGAACTAATAAGAAAATATGAGTGTGAATGGTTCCAAGGAGCAACAAGGGTTTTTCAAGCCTTGAGGAAAAAGATTTGTGAAGCCCCGGCCCTAACTATACAAAATCGTGAAGAGTCGTTGGACACCAATATGATACTAGAATAGATGTTATATCTTGCTCTAGCATAAAAATGAATGACGACATTACATGTTATGGAATTCGTGAAACAATACGGGCACCATTTTAAGTCAAAACCATGTGACTTGTATTCGGATCCATATTTGACAAGAATTGAGGGAGACACCTACAAGATAAAACATCCGGTCATATCTAATGGTGGAAATATTAGATCAACACTTGTTGAAAACAAATTCACATTTAGACGACGTGAATTTGAGGGCAAATTCATTCAAAGAATAGGAGATTGATGTAAATCAGTCTGCGAACCTAAACTCCCAACATGAGTCAGGAAGTGTGTTCCTAAGAGTGCCAATAATGGTACGTCATTCTATACATGGATACCTAACATGGTGTTTGTTTATGTCTTTTCATTTGCTTTCCAGAATAGTCTCTTAGTTGATCCTCCGGGAGGGTCACTTGGTTCTTGTGTGAGCCAAACCCTTAGCATAAGTTTAACTAAGACTGTGTGACTTAGTTGAATCCAAACTAAGGTTTCCCTTTGGTGTAAGTTTGGTTAAGACTTTGTGACTAACTAAACCCAAGCTGAAGGAACCCCCTTTTGTGCGAGTGGACATTGGGACTGTGTGACCCAACCAGACCCAAACCTAGGGTCTAACTTAAGGTTTTCGACCAACCTTACTTGGTTAGTATTCAGACTTGTACTAAGCAACCTCGGTCTAGTCCTTGTTGCATTGGTCACCCTCATCTTGGTGTCGATTAGGATATTAAAAACCCCTTGTCATTATCCAAGCCATATCGACCGTACCATCACTTCACCAAGTCGACCAATCTTCACCCGAGCTTGCATCTTGCAACTTGTGGGCCATCCAGCCCCAACCCACTATATACTGATCACCCACACCTCCCACAACACCTCCTAAACACAAATAATAAAGGCCAACACTCGAAGACAAGCATATTTTCCCAACCAAACCCTACAACACCAAGTTGTTCCCTAAAATTACCTTTACCTACACTTCACTGTTTTGGTTCATTTCCGAGACCTTACCACCCTTAAAACACCAAAGACCTACCACCACAATATCCCGCAACACCCCCAGGAAAACCTCCTTAAACGCCTAAATCAAAATCCTCGTGAATCCACCTAAAACAGCCACCAAATACCCACTGCCCGGCTGAAAACCAACCAACCGAGAACCCACTTTCAAGTATGTTTTTGCGTCAACTTGTTCCATGCAGAACTCAGCCACACTTACCCTCACTCACCCCTCCATACATACATCAGATTGGTATTAGAGCAAGGCTCTCCCGTCCCACGCCTTGACACGAAGGCCAACACAAAAATGTCCCTTACGAACAAAGAAGAACTTCGAAAACTCATTAGCGACATTTTTGTGAAACATGCACAAGTCTTAAAGAAAGAACTTGTGGGACATACCGTAAGTAAAAATACCAAGTCAAGGGTTCAAAAAAATAGCCCAAGATAAGAAAGGAAAGAAAGTCGAGCCTTACAGATTGATCTTCCTACGTTTGAAGACGACATGGACCTGGAGGAGTTTCTTCAATGGATAAGGGCCACTGAGAGACTTTTTAAGTCCAAACATTAAGACGATCGTAAGTGCTTTATGGTGGCTACGCGGGAATTGAAATCCTCCTCATCCGTGTAGTACAAAAATTTAAAAACAAGTCGGAAGAGACATGGTAAGACCAAGATTGACTCTTGGGAAAATTTGAAGAGGAAATTCCTGCCAAGAGAGTATGACCATAGTCTACCCTTCAAGATCCCCACACGTCGCCAGGAAAGAGATGAAGTGGCATCATGCCGCACCTTTGGAGGCATGGTTGAGAGACCACGAAGGAGAGGTACCGCAAGGTCTTACATAAAGCCCACCAATGTTAAGAAAATGGGTGGTACCTTTTTTATCAACCCTTTGTATGATCACGAAATTGAAGATCAAAGGGGTAAAAAAGGGTAATACTTCTTTTACTAATCCATTGTATGATCAAGGAGTTGTATATGTCACAAAGGGGATAGACAAAAAAGGAAAGAAATGTTTCCAATGTCGATGATCGGGACACTTTGCCAAAGAATGTCCTAACCCATGAGTGTTGATGAATGAAGATGGTGGGAAGTCCTTTGAAGAATCCGAGGCCAAGGAAGGTTCCGAGACCTCCTTACTTGATGTAAAAAAGATAGAGGAAAAAGCTAAGAAGGGAGCACTATAATTGCTGACCCATAGGAGCTCTTACAGGTTATATGTGCGAATGTTCTTGCAACCGGGCCATCACCGATGGAAAGTAGTGAGCATTTTCTTAGTTTATTTCCAAGAAGTTCATTACACAACCCTCAAGCATATGCACTATCCGACCAAGGAGATGATCCTAATGGAGGCAAAATAAAATGAAACTTGACACCCGTGTGTTGATAGCCAAGAGGACGACAACTTCATCATAGGGAACAAATTCTCTATGCTGTAGTTGAACGACCTTTTTGATGGATTAAGTGGAGCCAAATTGTTTATCAATATTGAATTGAAAAGTGGCTATCATCAAGTGGGAATCCGAGAGAAAGTTGAATGGAAGATGATCCTCGGAATCAAGTTTGATTTGGGCGAATGGTTTGTGATGCCGTTTGGACGGTGTGATGTCCCAAAATTTTCCTAACACAAGGTGTCACATCCATCCTTGTGGCGCTTAACATATTCCGAGAATATTGATACCAACCCACCCAAGCGGGAACCTACCAAAGGATGGTCCGAGCCTATGGGAGCCATTGCGGTAAATAGTTTCTTTGGTTCGGCTTCTTATCCTCGTCATTTCCTACGGAATTGTTGTGACCTTGCTATCCCTACCAATGAACTAATAAGAAAATATGAGTGGGAATGGTTCGAAGGAGCAACAAGCGTTTTTCAAGCCTTGAGGAAAAAGATTTGTGAAGCCCCGACCCTAACCATGCCAAACCGTGAAGAGTCATTGGACACCAAACATGAAACTAGAGTAGGTGTTACGTCTTGCTATAGCACAAAAATGAATGAAGGCATTACATGTTCGTGAAACAATACGGGCACCATTTTAAGTCAAAACCATGTGACTTGTATTCGGATCCATATTTGACAAGAATTGAGGGAGACGCCTACAAGATAAAACTTCCGGTCCTATCTAATGGTGGAAATATTAGATCAACACTTGTTGAAAACAAATTCACGTTTAGACTGCGTGAATTTGAGGGCAAATTCCTTCAAAGAAGGGGAGATTGATGTAAATTAGTCCGCGAACCTAAACACCCAACATGAGTCGGGAAGTGCCTTCCTAAGAGTGCCAATAATGGAACGTCATTCTACTCTTGGATACCTAACATGGCATGAAAAATGGAATGGAGTTGGACTTGTTACATGAATATTCAAGTACATGTTTTATTCGTCTTTGTATGTAGGTCTTTGTTGAAGACCATGTTTGTTTTTCGTTTAGCTTGTCCTTATTTTCTAGCTTAGCTTTTAGCTTATTTAGTTTCTATCTTAACTACGTAGGACACAATTAGAAATCCATGTAATAACTAGGCCATGTAAAAAGGTAACAAAGCCGAGAGTTCTTCCTCCAAGGTGACAAGGCCGAAAATGACATAAGATGGCATGGACAAGGAACATCTAGAACATGGAGATTTCAAGGAGAGAATATATGGACTAACAAGTTCATAAATTTAGCTTTATTGAAGAATTCAAGTCGTCCAAGATGAGAAGAGTTGACTGAAATGATCATCAAAACAAATACCAAGAATAGAAGCTTCTAACACATTCAAAGAAGATGAGGTTGTTGGAAGAATTTATGAGCTAACAAATTCATGAATTAGGTTACAAGGGAAACCTCAATCTCGGCCTATGGAAGTGGAAGGGTTGGCCGAACTCCCTTCGTCTCCAAGTATTTCCAAATTCATCCACACTAGGTGTTAGTTTATGTCTTTTCATTTACTTTTCTGAATAGTCTCTTAGTTGATCCTCCGGGAGGGTCACTTGGTTCTTGTGCGAGCCAAACCCTTAGCGTAAGTTTAACTAAGACTGTGTGACTTAGTTGAATCCAAACTAAGGTTTCCCTTTGGTGTAAGTTTGGTTAAGACTTTGTGACTAAACTAAACCCAAGCTGATGGAACCTGCTTTGGTGCTAGTGGACTAGGGCATTAAAAAACCCATGTCATTATCAAAGCCATATCGACCGTACCATCACTTCACCAAGTCAACCATTCGTCACCCGAGCTTGCATCTTGAAACTCGTAGTCCATCCAACCCCAACCCACTATATACTGATCACCCTGACCTCCCACAACACCTCCTAAACACTCATAATAAAGGCCAACACCCGAAGCCAAGCATATCTTCACATCCAAACACGACAACACCAAGTCGTTCCCTAAAACTACCTTTACCGATATTTCACTGTTTCAGTTCATTTCTGAGACATTACCACGCTAAAATATTAAAGTCCTGCCACCACAATATTCCGCAACAACCCCGGGAAAACCTACTTAAACGCCTAAACCAAAATCCCCCTGAATCCACCTGAAATAGCCACTGTCCGGCTGAAAATCAACCAATCGAGAACCTACTTTCAAGTACGATTTCGAGTTAACTTGTTCCCTGCCGAACTCAACCACACTTACCCTCACTCACCCCTCCGTGCATACATCAGATTAGTATCAGAGCAATGCGCTCCCGTCCCACACCATGACGCGATGGCCAACACAAAAATGTCCCTTATGAACAAAGAAGAACTTTGGAAACTCATTAGCGATATTTTTGCGAAACATGCACAAGTCTTTAAGAAAGAACTTGTGGGACATACCCATAAGTAAAAATACAAAGTCAAGGGTTCTATAAAATATCCAAAGAAAAGAAAGGGAAAAAAGCTGAGCCTTACAATTTGATCTTCCTACGTTTGAAGAAGACATGGACCCGGATGAGTTTCTTAAATGGATAAGGTCCATTGAGAGACTTCTTAAGTCCAAACATTACGACGATCGTAAGTGCTTTAAGGTGGCTACGCGGGAATTGAAATCTTCCGCATCCGTGTGGTACAAAAATTTAAAACAAATCGGAAGAGACATGGCAAGACCAATATTGACTCTTGGGAAAATTTGAAGAGGAAATTCTTGCCAAGGGAGTATGACTAAAGTCTACCGTTCAAGATCCCCACACGTCGCCAGGAAAAAGTTAAAGTGGCGTCATGCCGCACCTTTGGAGGCATGGTTGAGAGATCACAAAGGAGAGGTACCCCAAGTCTTACATGAAGCCCACCAATGTTAAGAAAATGGGCGATACCTTTTTTATCAACCCCTTGTATGATCACGAAATTGAAGATCAACGGGTAAAAGAGGGTAATACTTCTTTTAATAACCACTTGTATTATCTAGGAATTGTAGATGTCACAAAGGGGATAGACAAAAAAGGAAAGAAATGTTTCCAATGACGAGGATCGGGACACTTTGCCAAGGAATGTCCTAACCCCCGAGTGTTGATGAATAAAGATGGTGGGAATACCTTTGAAGAATCCGAGGCCAAGGAAAGTTCTGAGACCTCCTTACTTGATGTAGAAAAGATAGAGGAAAAATTTAAGAAGGGGAGCATTATAGTTGCTGACCCAAAGGAGCCCTTGGAAGTTATATGTGCGAATGTTCTTGCCATCACCGATGGAATACTGTGAGAATTCTCTTAGTTTATTTCCAAAAAGTTCATTACACAACCCTCAAGCATATGTACAATCCGGACAAGGAGATGATCCTAATGGAGGCAATAGAAAATGAAACTTGGCACCCCGTGTGTTGAAAGCCGAGAGGACGACAACTTCATCATAGGGAAAAAATTCCCTATGCCGAGGTTGAACGACCTTTTTAATGGATTAAATGGAGACAAATTGTTTATCAAGATGGAACTGTAAAGTGGCTATCATCAAGCGGGAATCCGAGAGAAAATTGAATGGAAGATGACCATCGGAATCAAGTTTGATTTAGGTGAATGGTTTGTGATGGCTTTTGGACGGTGTGATGTCCCAAAATCTTCCTAACACAAGGTGTCACATCCAACCTTGGGGCGCTTAACATATTCCGAGAATATTGATGCCAACCCACCCAAGCGAGAACCTAGTAAAGGATGGTTAGAGCCTACGGGAGCCGTTGCGGTAAATAGTTTCTTTGGTTCGGCTTCTTATCCTTATCATGTCCTACAGAATTGTTGTGACTTTGCTGTCCCTACCAATAAACTAATAAGAAAAAATGAGTGTGAATTGTTCAAAGGACCAACAAGAGTTTTTCAAGCCTTGAGGAAAAAGATTTGTGAAGCCCCGACCCTAACCATGCCAAACCGTGAAGAGTCGTTGGACACCAAACATGAAACTAGAGTAGGTGTTACGTCGTGCTCTAGCACAAAAATGAATGACGGAGTTACATGTTCGTGAATCAAAACGGGCACCATTTTAAGTGAAAACCATGTGACTTGTATTCGGATCCATATTTGACAAGAATTGAGGGAGACGCCTACAAGATAAAACTTCCATTTCTATCTAATGGTGGAAATATAAGATCTACACTTGTTGAAAACAAATTCACATTTAGACAGCGTGAATTTGAGGGCAAATTTCTTCAAAGAAGGGGAGATTGATGTAAATCAGTCCGCGGACCTAAACTCCCAACATGAGTCGGGAAGTGCCTTCCTAAGAGTGCCAATAATGGCACGTCATTCTACTCTAGGATACCTAACATGGCATGAAAAATGATATGGAATTGGACTTTTTACATGAATATTCAAGTACATGTTTAATTCGGCTTTGTTTGTAGGCCTTTGCCGAAGACCATGTTTGTTTTTCGTTTAGCTTGTCCTTATTTTCTAGCTTAGCATTTAGCTTATTTAGTTTCTAGATTAACTACGTAGGACACAATTAGCAATCCATTAATAACTAGGCCATGTAAAAGGGTAACAAAGCCCAGAGTTCTTCCTCCAAGGTGACAAGGCCGAAAATGACATAAGATGGCAAGGACAAGGGACATCTAGAACATGGGGATTTCAAGGAGTGAATTTATGGACTAACAAGTTCATAAATTTAGCTATATTGAAGAATTCAAGTTGTCCAACAGGAGAAGAGTGGACTGAAATGATCATCAAAATAAATACCAAGAATAAAAGCTTCTAACACATTCAAAGAAGATGAGGTTGTTGGAAGAATTTATGAGCTAACAAATTCATGAATATGGTTACATGGGAAACCTCAATCTCGGCCTAGGGAAGAGGAAGGGTTGGTCTAACTCCCTTGGTCACCAAGTATTTCCAAATGCGTCCACACTAGGTGTTAGTTTATGTCTTTTCATTTGCTTTCCAGAATAGTCTCTTCTACTATAAATAGAGGCCTTAGGACATTGTAAAATTCAGAGTTGTTGAATATAAAACTTGAGTGTTTACTCATCTTTGCTATGTCTTTCAATCCGGGATTGTAAGTTCTTAATTGATCATACGGGAGGGTCATTTGGTTCTTGTGTGAGCCAAACCCTTAGCGTAAGTTTAGCTAAGAATGTGTGACTTAGTTGAATCCAAACTAAGGTTTCCCTTTGGTGTAAGTTTGGTTAATACTTTGTGACTTAACTAAACCCAAGCTGAAGAAACCCCCTTTGGTGCGAGCGGACGTTAGGACTGTGAGACCCAACCAAACTAAAACCTAGGGTCTAACTTAAGGTTTTCGACCAACCTTACTTGGTTAGTATTCGGGCTTGTAATTAGCAACCCCGGTCTTGTCCTTGTTAAATTGGTCACCCTCATCTTGGCGTCGACTAGGGCATTAGAAACCCCTTGTCATTATCAAAGCCATATCGACCGTACCATCACCTCACCAAGTAAACCATTCTTCACCCTTGCTTGCATCTTGTAACTCATCGGCCATCCAACCCAACCCACTATATACTGATCACCCTCACCTTCCACAACACCTCATAAACACTCATAATAAAGGCCAACACCCGAAGCCAAGCATATCTTCCCATCCAAACCCGACAACACCAAGCCATTCCTTAAAACTACCTTTACCGATACTTCACTGTTTCAGTTCATTTCTGAGACATTACCATCCTTCAAACACCAAAGTCTTGCCACCATAATATCCCGCAAAACCCCCGGGATAACCTCCTTAAACTCCTAAACCAAAATCCCCCTGAATCCACCAGAAACAGCCACCAAATACCCACTGCCCGACTGAACATCAACCAATCGAGAACCTACTTTCAAGTACGTTTTGGCATCAACTTGTTCCCTGCCGTACTCAGCCACACTTACCCTCACTCACCCCTCCGTACATATATCAAATTAGTATCAGAGCAAGGCACTTCCTTCCTACGATTGACGCGATGGCCAACACAAAAATGTCCCTTACGAACAAAGAAGAACTTCGAAAACTCATTCGCGACATTTTTGCGAAACATGAACAAGTCTTAAAGAAAGAACTTGTGGGACATACCATAAGTAAAAATACCAAGTCA
The DNA here is from genome assembly GCA_029783415.1 of Anisodus acutangulus. Taxonomy (NCBI): domain Eukaryota; kingdom Viridiplantae; phylum Streptophyta; class Magnoliopsida; order Solanales; family Solanaceae; genus Anisodus; species Anisodus acutangulus. Next base: position 29,124,058 of record CM056494.1, read on the forward strand.
AGGGTTCTACAAAATAGCCCAAGAAAATAAAGGGAAAAAAGCCGAGCCTTACAGTTTGATCTTCCTACGTTTGAAGAAGACATGGACCCGGGGGAGTTTCTTTAATGGATAAGGGCCATTGAGAGACTTTTTAAGTCCAAACATTGAGACGACAATAAGTGCTTTATGGTGGATACTCAGGAATTGAAATCTTCTGCATCCGTGTGGTACAAAAATTTAAAAACAAGTCGGAAGAGACATGGCAAGACCGAGATTGACTCTTGGGAAAATTTGAAGAGGAAATTCTTGCCAAAGGAGTATGACCAAAGTCTACCCTTCAAGATCCCCACACGTCACCAGGAAAAAGTTGAAATGGCGTCATGCCACACCTTTAGAGGCATGGTTGAAAGACCACAAAGGAGAGGTACCCCAAGGTCTTACATAAAGCCCACCAATGTTAAGAAAATGGGCGGTACCTTTTTTATCAACCCCTTGTATGATCACGAAATTGAAGATCAATGGGTAAAAGAGGGTAATACTTCTTTTACTAACCACTTGTATGATCAAGGAGTTGTAGATGTCACAAAAGGGATAGACAAAAAAGGAAAGAAATGTTTCCAATGTCGAGGATCGGGACACTTTGCCAAGGAATGTCCTAACCCCCGAGTGTTGATGAATGAAGATGGTGGGAATACCTTTGAAGAATCCGAGGCCAAGGAAGGTTCTGAGACCTCCTTACTTGATATACAAAAGATAGAGGAAAAATCTAAGAAGGGGAGCACTATAGTTGCTGACCCAAAGGAGCCCTTGGAAGTTATATGTGCGAATGTTCTTGCAACCGGGCCATCATCGATGGAAAGTAGTGAGCATTCTCTTACTTTATTTCCAAGAAGTTCAATGCACAACTCTCAAACATATGCACAATCCGGCCAAGGAGATGATCCTAATGGAGGCAAAAGAAAATGAAACTTGGCACCCCGTGTGTTGAAATCCGAGAGGACGACAACTTAATTATAGGGAACAAATTCCCCATGCCGAGGTTGAATGACCTTTTTGATGGATTAAGTGGAGCCAAATTGTTTATCAAGATGGAATTGAAAAGTGGCTATCATCAAGTGGGAATCCGAGAGAAAGTTGAATGGAAGATGACACTCAGAATCAACTTTGATTTGGGGGAATGGTTTGTGATGCCGTTTGGACGGTGTGATGTCCCAAAATCTTCCTAACATAAGGTGTCACATCCATCCTTGGGCGCTTAACATATTTCGAGAATATTGATGCCAACCCACCCAAGTGGGAACCTACCAAAGGATGGTCCGAGCCTATGGGAGTCGTTGAGGTAAAAAGTTTCTTTTGTTCGGCTTATTATCCTCGTCATGTCCTACGGAATTGTTTTGACCTTGCTGTCCCTACCGATAAACTAATAAGAAAATATGAGTGGGAATGGTTCGAAGGAGCAACAAGCTTTTTTCAAGGCTTGAGGAAAAATATTTGTGAAGCCCCGACCCTAACCATGCCAAACCGTGAAGAGTCGTTGGACACCAAACATGAAACTAGAGTAGGTGTTAAGTCTTGCTCTAGCACAAAAATGAATGACGGCGTTACATATTATGGAATTCGTGAAACAATATGGGCACCATTTTAAGTAAAAACCATGTGACTTGTATTCAGATCCATATTTGACAAGAATTGAGGGAGAGGCCTACAAGATAAAACTTCCGTTCCTATCTAATAGTGGAAATATTAGGTCAACACTTGTTTAAAACTCATATTCACATTTAGACGGCGTGAATTTGATGGCAAATTCCTTCAAAAAAGGGAGATTGATGTAAATCAGTCCGCGAACATAAACTCCCAACATGAGTCGGGAAGTGCCTTTCTAAGAGTGCTAATAATGGAACGTCATTCTACACTTAGATACCTAACATGACATAGAAAATAAGGACTTATTCGGCTTTGTATGTAGTTTTTTGCCGAAGACCATGTTTGTTTTTCGTTTAGCTTGTCCTTATTTTCTAGCTTAACTTTTAGCTTATTTAGTTTCTAGCTTAACTACGTAGGACAAAATTAGCAATCCATGTAATAACTAGGCCGTGTAAAAGGGTAACAAAGCCGAGAGTTCTTCCTACAAGGTGACTAGGCCGAAAATGACATAAGATGGCAAGGACAAGGGACATCTAGAACATGGGGATTTCAAGGAGAGAATTTATGGGCTAACAAGTTCATAAATTTAGCTATATTGAATATTCAAGTCGTCCAAGATGAGAAGAGTTGACTGAAATGATCATCAAAACAAATACCAAGAATAGAAGCTTCTAACACATTCAAAGAAGATGAGGTTGTTGGAAGAATTTATGAGCTAAAAAATTCATGAATATGGTTACATGGGAAACCTCAATCTCGGCCTAGGGAATAGGAAGGGTTGACTGAACTCCCTTGTTCTCCAAGTATATGCGTCCACTCTAGGTGTTAGTTTATGTCTTTTCATTTGCTTTCCATAATAGTCTCTTCAACTATAAATAGAGGCCTTAGGCTATTGTAAAATTCAGACTTGTTGAATATAAAACTTAAGTGTTTACTCATATTTGCCAAGTCTTTCAATCCGGGATTGTAAGTTAGTTGGTCACCAAGTATATGCGTCCACTCTAGTGTAAGTTTAACTAAGACTGTGTAACTTAGTTGAATCCAAACCAAGGTTTTCCTTTGGTGTAAGTTTGGTTAAGATTTTGTGACTTAACTAAACCCAAGCTGAAGGAACCCCCTGTGGTGTGAGCGGACATTGGGACTGTGTGACCCAACCAAACCCAAACCTAGGGTCTAACTTAAGGTTTCCGGCCAACCTTACTTGGTTAGTATTCGGGCTTTTACTTAGCAATCCCAGTCTAGTCCTTGTTAAATTGGTCACCCTCATCTTGGTGTTGACTAGGGTATTAAAAACACCTTGTCATTATATATGCCATATCGATCGTACCATCACTTCACCAAGTCGACCATTCTTCACCCGAGCTTGCATCTTGCAACTCGTGGGCCATCCAACCCCAACCCACTATATACTGATCACCCTCACCTCCCATAATACCTCCTAAACACTCACAATAAAGGCCAACACCCGAAGCCATGCATATCTTCCCATCCAAACAGACAACACCAAGCCGTTTCCTAAAACTACCTTTACCGATACTTCACTGTTTCGGTTCATTTCCGAGACCTTACCACCCTTAAAACACCAAAGTCCTTCCACTAGAATATCCCGCAACACCCCCGGGACAACATCCTTAAACGCCTACACCAAAATCCCCCTGAATCCACCTGAAATAGCCACCAAATACCCACTGCCCGGCTAAAAACCAGCCAGCCGAGAACCTACTTTCAAGTACGTTTTTGCATCAACTTGTTCCCTGCCGAACTCAGCCACACTTACCCTCACTCACCCCTTCGTACATACATCAGATTGGTATCAGATCAAGGCGCTCCCATCCCACGCATTGATGCGATGGCCAACACAAAAATGTCTCTTACGAACAACGAAGAACTTTAAGAACTCATTAGCGACATTTTTGCGAAACATGCAAAAGTCTTAAAGAAAGAACTTGTGGGACATATAATAAGTAAAAATACCATGTCAAGGGTTCTACAAAATAGCCAAAGACAAGAAAGAGAAGAAAGTCGAGCCTTACGGTTTGATCTTCCTACGTTTGAAGATGACATGGACCTAGAGGAGTTTCATAAATGGCCCTTTTGAGAGACTTTTTAAGTCCAAACATTAAGACGATCGTAAGTGATTTATGGTGGCTATGCGGGAATTGAAATATTCCGCATCCGTGTTTTACAAAAATTTAAAAACAAGTCGAAAGAGACATGGCAAGACCAAGATTGACTCTTGAGAAAATTTGAAGAGGAAATTCTTGCCAAGGGAGTATGACCAAAGTCTACCCATCAAGATCCCCACACGTCGCCTGGAAAAAGTTGAAGTGGCATCATGCCGCACCTTTGGAGGCATGGTTGAAAGAACACAAAGGAGAGGTACCCCAAGGTCTTACATAAAGCCCACCAATGTTAAGAAAATGGGAGGTACCTTTTATATCAACCCCTTGTATGATCACGAAATTGAAGATCAAACGGTTAAAAGAGGGTAATACTTCTTTTACTAATACATTGTATGATCAAGGAGTTGTAGATGTCACAAAGGGGATAGACAAAAAAGGAAAGAAATGTTTTCAATGTCGAGGATCGGGACACTTTGTCAAGGAATGTCCTAACCCTCAAGTGTTGATGAATGAAGATGGTGGGAAGACCTTTTAAGATTCCGAGGCCAAGGAAGGTTCCGAGACCTCCTTACTTGATGTACAAAAGATAGAGGAAAAATCTAAGAAGGGGGGCACTATAGTTGCTGACCCAAAGGAGCTCTTGGAAGTTATATGTGTGCATGTTCTTACAACCGGGCCATCACCTATGGAAAGTAGTGAGCATTCTCTTAATTTATTTCCAACAATTTCATTACACAACCCTTAAGCATATGCACAATCCGGCCAAGGAGATGATCCTAATGGAGGCAAAATAAAATGAAACTTGGCACTCGGGTGTCGAAAGCCGAGAAGACGAGAAATTCATCATAGGGAACAAATTCCCTATGCCGAGGTTGAACGACCTTTTTGATGGATTAAGTGGAGCCAAATTGTTTATCAAGATGGAATTGAAAAGTGCATCATCAAGTGGGAATCCGAGAGAATGTTGAATGGAAGATGACCCTCGGAATCAAGTTTGATTTGGGTGAATGGTTTGTGATGCCGTTTGGATGGTGTGATGTCCTAAAATTTTCCTAACACAAGGTATCAGATCCTTCCTTGGGGCGCTTAACATATTCTGAGAATATTAATGCCAACCCACCCAAGCGGGAACCTACCAAAGGATGGTCTGAGCATACAAGAGCCGTTGTGGTAAATAATTTCTTTAGTTCGGCTTCTTATCCTAGTCATGTCCTACGAAATTGTTGTGACCTTGCTGTCCCTACCAATAAACTAATAAGAAAATATGAGTGTAAATGGTTCGAAGGAGCAACAAGGGTTTTTCAAGCCTTGAGGAAAAAGATAAAACTTCCGGTCCTATCTAATGGCCGAAATATTAGATCAACACTTTTTGAAAACAAATTCACATTTAGACGGCGTGAATTTGAGGGAAAATTCCTTCAAAGAAGGGGAGATTGATGTAAATAAGTCCGCGTACCTAAACTCTCAACATGAGTCGGCAAGTCCCTTCCTTAGAGTGCTAATAATGGCATGTCATTATGCAATTGGACACCTAACATGTCATGAAAAATGGAATGGAATTGGACTTGTTACATGAATATTCAAGTAAATGTTTTATTCGGCTATGTATGTAGGTCTTTGTCGAAGACCATGTTTGTTTTTCGTTTAGCTTGTCCTTATTTTCTAGCTTAGCCTTTAACTTATTTAATGTATAGCTTAACTACGTAGGATAAACTAGAAATCCATGTAATAACTAGTACATGTAAAAGGGTAACAATGCCGAGAGTTCTTCCTCCAAGATGACAAGGCCGAAAATGACATAAGATGGCAAGGACAAGGGACATCTAGAACATGGGGATTTCAAGGAGAGAATTTATGGACTAACAAGTTAATAAATTTAGCTATATTGAAGAATTCAAGTCGTCCAAGATGAGAAGAGTTGACTGAAATGATCATCAAAACAAATACCAAGAATAGAAGCTTCTAACACATTCAAAGAAGATGAGGTTGTTGGAAGAATTTATGAGCTAAAAAATTCATAAATACGGTTACATGGGAAACCTCAATCTCAGCCTAGGGAAGAGGAAAGGGTGGCCGAAATCCCTTGGTCACCACATATATACGTCCACACTAGGTGTTAGTTTATGTCTTTTCATTTACTTTCCAGAATAGTCTCTTCTACTATAAATAGAGGCTTTAGGTCATTGGAAAATTCAGAGTTGTTGAATATAAAACTTGAGTGTTTACTCATATTTGCTAAGACTTTCAATACGGGATTGTAAGTTCTTAGTTGATCCTCCGGGAGGGTCACTTGGTTCATGTGTGAGCCAAACCCTTAGCGTAAGTTTAACTAAGACTGTGTGACTTAGTTGAATCCAAACTAAGCTTTCCCTTTGGTGTAACTTTGGTTAAGACTTTGTGACTTAACTAAACCCAAGCTGAAGGAACCCCCTTTGGTGCGAGCGGATGTTGGGACTATGTGACCCAACCAAACCAAAACCTAGTGTCTAACTTAAGGTTTCCGACCGACCTTACTTGGTTAGTATTCGGGCTTGTACTTTGCAACCCCGGTCTAGTCCTTGTTAAATTGGTCACCCTCATATTGGTGTCGACTAGGGCATTAAAAACCCCTTGTTATTATCAAAGCCATATCGACCGTACCATCACTTCACCAAGTCGACCATTCTTCACGCAAGATTGCATCTTGCAACTTGTGGGCCATCCAACCCCAAACCACTATATACTGATCACACTCACCTCCCACAACACCTTCTAAACACTCACAATAAAGGCCAATACCCGAAGCCAAGCATATGTTCCCATCCAAACCCGACAATACCAAGTCGTTCCCTAAAACTACCTTTACCGATACTTCACTGTTTTGGTTCATTTCCGAAACCTTACCACCCTTAAAACACCAAAGTCCTTCCACCACAATATCTTACAACACCCCCGGAACAACCTCCTTAAACGCCTAAATAAAAATCCCCCTGAATCCACCTGAAACAGCCACCAAATACCTACTGCCCGGCTGAAAACCAACCAACCAACCGAGAACCTACTTTCAAGTATGTTTTCGCATCAACTTGTTCCCTGCCGAACTCAACCATACTTATCCTCACTCACCCCTCCGTACATACATCATATTGGTATCAGAGCAAGGCGCTCCCGTCCCACGCCTTGACGCGATGGCCAACACAAAAATGTTCCTTACGAACAAGGAAGAACTTCAGAAACTCATTAGCGACATTTTTGCGAAACATGCACAAGTCTTAAACCCAAGCTGAAGGAACCCCCTTTGGTGCGAGCGGACGTTGGGACTGTGTAACCCAACCCAAACAAAAACCTAAGGTCTAACTTAAGCTTTCCGACCAACCTTACTTGGTTAGTATTCGGGCTTGTACTTAGCAACCCCGGTCTAATGCTTGTTAAATTGGTCACCCTCATCTTGGTGTCGACTAGGGCATTAAAAACCCCTTGTTATTATCCAAGCCATATCGACCGTACCATCACTTCACCAAGATGAACATTCTTCAACCGAGCTTGCATCTTGAAACACTTGGGATATCCAACCCCAACCCACTATATACTGATCACCCTCACCTCCCACAACACCTCCTAAACACTCACAATAAAGGCCAACACCCGAAGCTAAGCATATCTTCCCATTCAAACCCGACAATACCTAGCCGTTCCCTAAAACTACCTTTACCGATACTTCACTATTTCGGTTCATTTCCAAGACCTTACCACCCTTAAAACACCAAAGTCCTTCCACCACAATATCCTGCAACACCCCCGGGAATACCTCCTTAAACTCCTAAACCAAAATCTCCCTGAATCCACCTGTAAGAGCTACCAAATACCCACTGCCCGGCTGAAAACCAACCAACCGAGAACCTACTTTCAAGTATTTTTTCGCATCAACTTGTTCCCTGCCGAACTCCGCCACAATTACCCTCACTCACCCCTCCATACATACATCAAATTGGTATCAGAGCAAGGCACTTCCGCCCATGCCTTGACGCGATGGCCAACACAAAAATATCCCTTACGAACAAAGAAGAACTTCGGAAACTCATTATCGAAATTTTTGCAAAACATGCACAAGTATTAAACAAAGAACTTATGGGACATACCATAAGTAAAAATACCAAGTCAAGGGTTCTACAAAATAGCCCAAGATAAGAAAGGGAAGAAAGCCAAACATTAAGACGATCCTAAGTGCTTTAAGGTGGCTACGCGGGAGTTGAAATCTTCCGCATCCGTGTGTTACAAAAATTTAAAAACAAGTCAGAAGAGACATGGCAAGATCACGATTGACTCTTGGGAAAATTTGAAGAAACAATTCTTGCCAAGGGAGTATGACCAAAGTCTACCTTTCAAGATCCCCACACGTCGTCAGGAAAAAGTTGAAGCGGCGTCATGCCGCACCTTTGGAGGCATTATTGAGAGACCACAAAGGAGTGGTATCCCAAGGTCTTACATAAAGCCCACCAATGGTAAGAAAATAGGCGGTACCATTTTTATCAACCACTTGTATGATCACGAAATTGAAAATCAAATGGGTAAAAGAGGGTAATACTTCTTTTACTAATCCATTGTATGATCAAGGAGTTGTAGATGTCACAAAGGGGATAGACAAAAAAGGAAAGAATTGTTTCCAATGTCGAGGATCGGGACACTTTGCCAAGGAATGTCCTAACCCCCGAGTGTAGATAAATGAAGATGGTGGGAAGTCCTTTGAATAATCCGATGCCAAGAAAGGTTCCGAGACCTCCTTACTTGATATATAAAAGATAGAGGAAAAATCTTAGAAGGGGAGCACTATAGTTGCGGACCCAAAGGAGCATTTAGAAGTTATATGTGCGAATGTTCTTGCAACCGGGCCATCACCGATGGAAAGTAGTGACCATTCTCTTAGTTTATTTCCAAGAAGTTCATTACACAACCCTCAAGCATATGCACAATCTGGCCAATGAGAAGATCCTTGTGGAGGCAAAATAAAATGAAACTTGGCACCCGTGTGTTGAAAGCCGAGAGGACGACAACTTCATCATAGGGAACAAATTCCCTATGCCGAGGTTGAACGGTCTTTTTGATGGATTAAGTTAAGCCAAATTGTTTATCAAGATGGAATTGAAAAGTGGCTATCATCAAGTGGGAATCCGAGAGAAAGTTGAATGGAAGATGACACTCAGAATCAACTTTGATTTAGGGGAATGGTTTGTGATGCCGTTTGGATGGTGTGATATCCCAAAATCTTCCTAACATAAGGTGTCACATCCATCCTTGGGGCGCTTAACATATTCCAAGAATATTGATGCCAACCCACCCAAGTGGGAACCTACCAAAGGATGGTCCGAGCCTACGGGAGTCGTTGAGGTAAAGAGTTTCTTTTGTTCGGCTTCTTATCCTCGTCATGTCCTACGGAATTGTTGTGACCTTGCTGTCCCTACCGATAAACTAATAAGAAAATATAAGTGTGAATGGTTTGAAGGAGCAACAAGGGTTTTTCAAGCCTTGAGAAAAAAAATTTGTGAAGCCCCGGCCCTAACCATGACAAACTGTGAAGAGTCGTTGGACACCAAACATGAAACTAGAGTAGGTGTTACGTCTTGCTCTAGCACAAAAATGAATGACGGCGTTACATGTTATGGAATTTGTGAAACAATACGGGCACCATTTCAAGTCAAAATATTGTGACTTGTATTCGGATCCATATTTGACAAGAATTGAGTGAGACGCCTATAAGATAAAACTTCCGGTCCTATCTAATGGTGGAAATATTAGATCAACACTTGGTGAAAAAAAATTCACATTTAGACGGCGTGAATTTGAGGGCCAATTCCATAAAAGAAGGGGAGATTGATGTAAATCAGTCCGCGAAATTAAACTCCCAACATGAGTCGGGAAGTGCCTTCCTAAGAGTGCCAATAATGGCACGTCATTCTACTCTTGGATACCTAACATGGCCTGAAAAATGGAAAGGAATTAGACTTGTTACATGAATATTCAAGTACATGTTTTATTCGACTTTGTATTTAGGTCTTTGTCGAAGACCATGTTTGTTTTTCATTTTGCTTATCCCTATTTTCTAGCTTAGCTTTTAGCTTATTTAGTTTCTAGCTTAACTACGTACGGCACAATTAGGAATCCATGTAATAACTAGGCCATGTAAAAGGGTAACAAAGCCGAGAGTTCTTCCTCCAAGGGGACAAGGCCGAAAATGACATAAGATGGCAAGGACAAGGGACATCTAGAATATGGAGATTTCAAGGAGAGAATTTATGGACTAACAAGTTCATAAATTTAGCTATATTGAGGAATTCAAGTCGTCCAAGATGAGAAGAGTTGACTGAAATAATCATCAAAATAAATACCAAGAATAGAAGCTTCTAACACATTCAAAGAAGATGAGGTTATTGTAAGAATTTATTAGCTAATAACTTCTTGAATATGGTGACATGGGAAACCTCAATCTCGGCCTAGGGAAGAGGAAGGGTTGGCCGAACTCCCTTGGTCACCAAGTATATGCGTCCACACTAGGTGTTAGTTTATGTCTTTTCATTTGCTTTTCAGAATAATCTCTTCCACTATAAATTGAGGCCTTAGGCCATTGTAAAATTCAGAGTTGTTGAATATAAAACTTGAGTGTTTACTCATCTTTGCTAAGTCTTTCAATACGAGATTATAAGTTCTTAGTTGATCCTCCGGGAGGGTCACTTGGTTCTTGTGTAAGCCAAACCCTTAGTGTAAGTTTATCTAAGACTGTGTGACTTAGTTGAATCCAAACTAAGCTTTCCCTTTGGTGTAAGTTTGGTTATGAATTTGTGACTTAACTAAACCCAAGCTGAAGGAACACCCTTTGGTGTGAGCGGATGTTGAGACTGTGTGACCCAAGCAAACCAAAACCTAGGGTCTAACTTAAGGTTTCCGACCAACCTTACTTGGTTAGTATTCGGGCTTGTACTTAGCAACCCCGGTCTAGTCCTTGTTAAATTGGTCACCCTCATCTTGGTGTCGACTAGGGCATTAAAAGCTCATTGTCATTATGCAAGCCATAGAGACCCTACCATCACTTCACCAAGTCGACCATTATTTAACTGAGCTTGCATCTTGCAACTTGTGGGCCATCCAACCCCAAACCACTATATACTGATCACACTCACCTCCCACAACACCTTCTAAACACTCACAATAAAGGCCAATACCCGAAGCCAAGCATATGTTCCCATCCAAACCCGACAATACCAAGTCGTTCCCTAAAACTACCTTTACCGATACTTCACTGTTTTGGTTCATTTCCGAAACCTTACCACCCTTAAAACACCAAAGTCCTTCCACCACAATATCTTACAACACCCTCGGAACAACCTCCTTAAACGCCTAAACCAAAATCCCCCTAAATCCACCTGAAACAGCCACCAGATACCTACTGCCCGGCTGAAAACCAACCAACCAACCGAGAACCTACTTTCAAGTATGTTTTCGCATCAACTTGTTCCCTGCCGAACTCAACCATACTTATCCTCACTCACCCCTCCGTACATACATCATATTGGTATCAGAGCAAGACGCTCCCGTCCCACGCCTTGACGCGATGGCCAACACAAAAATGTTCCTTACGAACAAGGAAGAACTTCAGAAACTCATTAGCGACATTTTTGCGAAACATGCACAAGTCTTAAACCCAAGCTGAAGGAACCCCCTTTGGTGCGAGCGGACGTTGGGACTGTGTAACCCAACCCAAACAAAAACCTAAGGTCTAACTTAAGCTTTCCGACCAACCTTACTTGGTTAGTATTCGGGCTTGTACTTAGCAACCCCGGTCTAATGCTTGTTAAATTGGTCACCCTCATCTTGGTGTCGACTAGGGCATTAAAAACCCCTTGTTATTATCCAATCCATATCGACCGTACCATCACTTCACCAAGATGAACATTCTTCAACCGAGCTTGCATCTTGAAACACTTGGGATATCCAACCCCAACCCACTATATACTGATCACCCTCACCTCCCACAACACCTCCTAAACACTCATAATAAAGGCCAACACCCGAAGCTAAGCATATCTTCCCATTCAAACCCGACAACACCTAGCCGTTCCCTAAAACTACCTTTACCGATACTTCACTGTTTCGGTTCATTTCCAAGACCTTACCACCCTTAAAACACCAAAGTCCTTCCACCACAATATCCTGCAACACCCACGGGAATACCTCCTTAAACGCCTAAACCAAAATCTCCCTGAATCCACCTGTAAGAGCAACCAAATACCCACTGCCCGGCTGAAAACCAACCAACCGAGAACCTACTTTCAAGTATGTTTTCGCATCAACTTGTTCCCTGCCGAACTCCGCCACAATTACCCTCACTCACCCCTCCATACATACATCAAATTGGTATCAGAGCAAGACACTTCCGCCCATGCCTTGACGCGATGGCTAACACAAAAATGTCCCTTACGAACAAAGAAGAACTTCGGAAACTCATTATCGAAATTTTTGCAAAACATGCACAAGTATTAAACAAAGAACTTATGGGACATACCATAAGTAAAAATACCAAGTCAAGGGTTCTACAAAATAGCCCAAGATAAGAAAGGGAAGAAAGCCAAACATTAAGACGATCCTAAGTGCTTTAAGGTGGCTACGCGGGAGTTGAAATCTTCCGCATCCGTGTGTTACAAAAATTTAAAAACTAGTCAGAAGAGACATGGCAAGATCACGATTGACTCTTGGGAAAATTTGAAGAAACAATTCTTGCCAAGGGAGTATGACCAAAGTCTACCTTTCAAGATCCCCACACGTCGTCAGGAAAAAGTTGAAGCGGCGTCATGCCGCACCTTTGGAGGCATTATTGAGAGACCACAAAGGAGTGGTATCCCAAGGTCTTACATAAAGCCCACCAATGGTAAGAAAATGGGCGGTACCATTTTTATCAACCACTTGTATGATCACGAAATTGAAAATTAAATGGGTAAAAGAGGGTAATACTTCTTTTACTAATCCATTGTATGATCAAAGAGTTGTAGATGTCACAAAGGGGATAGACAAAAAAGGAAAGAATTGTTTCCAATGTCGAGGATCGGGACACTTTGCCAAGGAATGTCCTAACCCCCGAGTGTAGATAAATGAAGATGGTGGGAAGTCCTTTGAATAATCCGATGCCAAGGAAGGTTCCGAGACCTCCTTACTTGATATATAAAAGATAGAGGAAAAATCTTAGAAGGGGAGCACTATAGTTGCGGACCCAAATGAGCACTTAGAAGTTATATGTGCGAATGTTCTTGCAACCGGGCCATCACCGATGGAAAGTAGTGACCATTCTCTTAGTTTATTTCCAAGAAGTTCATTACACAACCCTCAAGCATATGCACAATCTGGCCAATGAGAAGATCCTTGTGGAGGCAAAATAAAATGAAACTTGGCACCCGTGTGTTGAAAGCCGAGAGGACGACAACTTCATCATAGGGAACAAATTCCCTATGCCGAGGTTGAACGGCCTTTTTGATGGATTAAGTTAAGCCAAATTGTTTATCAAGATGGAATTGAAAAGTGGCTATCATCAAGTGGGAATCCGAGAGAAAGTTGAATGGAAGATGACACTCAGAATCAACTTTGATTTGGGGGAATGGTGTGTGATGCCGTTTGGACGGTGTGATATCCCAAAATCTTCCTAACATAAGGTGTCACATCCATCCTTGGGGCGCTTAACATATTCCGAGAATATTGATGCCAACCCACCCAAGTGGGAACCTACCAAAGGATGGTCCGAGCCTACGGGAGTCGTTGAGGTAAAGAGTTTCTTTTGTTCGGCTTCTTATCCTCGTCATGTCCTACGGAATTGTTGTGACCTTGCTGTCCCTACCGATAAACTAATAAGAAAATATGAGTGTGAATGGTTTGAAGGAGCAACAAGGGTTTTTCAAGCCTTGAGAAAAAAAATTTGTGAAGCCCCGGCCCTAACCATGACAAACTGTGAAGAGTCGTTGGACACCAAATATGAAACTAGAGTAGGTGTTACGTCTTGCTCTAGCACAAAAATGAATGACAGCGTTACATGTTATGGAATTTGTGAAACAATACGGGCACCATTTCAAGTCAAAATATTGTGACTTGTATTCGGATCCATATTTGACAAGAATTGAGTGAGACGCCTATAAGATAAAACTTCCGGTCCTATCTAATGGTGGAAATATTAGATCAACACTTGGTGAAAAAAAATTCACATTTAGACGGCGTGAATTTGAGGGCCAATTCCATAAAAGAAGGGGAGATTGATGTAAATCAGTCCGCGAACTTAAACTCCCAACATGAGTCGGGAAGTGCCTTCCTAAGAGTGCCAATAATGGCACGTCATTCTACTCTTGGATACCTAACATGGCCTGAAAAATGGAAAGGAATTAGACTTGTTAGATGAATATTCAAGTACATGTTTTATTCGACTTTGTATTTAGGTCTTTGTCGAAGACCATGTTTGTTTTTCATTTTGCTTATCCCTATTTTCTAGCTTAGCTTTTAGCTTATTTAGTTTCTAGCTTAACTACGTACGGCACAATTAGGAATCCATGTAATAACTAGGCCATGTAAAAGGGTAACAAAGCCGAGAGTTCTTCCTCCAAGGGGACAAGGCCGAAAATGACATAAGATGACAAGGACAAGGGACATCTAGAATATGGAGATTTCAAGGAGAGAATTTATGGACTAACAAGTTCATAAATTTAGCTATATTGAGGAATTCAAGTCGTCCAAGATGAGAAGAGTTGACTGAAATAATCATCAAAATAAATACCAAGAATAGAAGCTTCTAACACATTCAAAGAAGATGAGGTTATTGTAAGAATTTATTAGCTAATAACTTCTTGAATATGGTGACATGGTAAACCTCAATCTCGGCCTAGGGAAGAGGAAGGGTTGGCCGAACTCCCTTGGTCAACAAGTATATGCGTCCACACTAGGTGTTAGTTTATGTCTTTTCATTTTCTTTTCATAATAATCTCTTCCACTATAAATTGAGGCCTTAGGCCATTGTAAAATTCAGAGTTGTTGAATATAAAACTTGAGTGTTTACTCATCTTTGCTAAGTCTTTCAATACGAGATTATAAGTTCTTAGTTGATCCTCCGGGAGGGTCACTTGGTTCTTGTGTAAGCCAAACCCTTAGTGTAAGTTTATCTAAGACTGTGTGACTTAGTTGAATCCAAACTAAGCTTTCCCTTTGGTGTAAGTTTGGTTATGAATTTGTGACTTAACTAAACCCAAGCTGAAGGAACACCCTTTGGTGTGAGCGGATGTTGAGACTGTGTGACCCAAGCAAACCAAAACCTAGGGTCTAACTTAAGGTTTCCGACCAACCTTACTTGGTTAGTATTCGGGCTTGTACTTAGCAACCCCGGTCTAGTCCTTGTTAAATTGGTCACCCTCATCTTGGTGTCGACTAGGGCATTAAAAACTCATTGTCATTATGCAAGCCATAGAGACCCTACCATCACTTCACCAAGTCGACCATTATTTAACTGAGCTTGCATCTTGCAACTCGTGGGCCATCCAACCCCAACCCACGGCATACGTAGGATAAGGATTGCTCCGCCTAGAGGACGATACCATCAGATTATTGATTGGATCCTTTCATGTCATGTTCATGTCTCATACCCCGACAAGGTATGGGAGAACTCTACTAGTCGGGGGCCATCCAACCCCAACCCACTATATACTGATCACCCCCACCTCCCACAACACCTAATAAACACTCATAATAAAGGCCAACACCCTAAGCGAAGCATATCTTCCCATCCAAACCCGACAACACCAAGTCATTCCCTAAAACTACCTTTACCGATACTTCACTGTTTCGGTTCATTTCCGAGACCTTACCAACCTTAAAACACCAAAGACCTTCCACCACAATATCCCGTAACACCCCCGAGACAACCTCCTTAAACGCCTAAACCAAAATACTCCTGAATCCACCTGAAACTGCCACCAAAATACCCACTGCACGGCTGAAAACCAACCAACCGAAAACCTACTTTCAAGTACATTTTTGCTTCAACTTGTTCCCTGCCGAACTCAGCCACACTTACCCTCACTCACCCCTCCGTCCATACATCAGATTAGTATCAGAGCAAGGTACTCCCGTCCCACGCCTTGACGCGATGACCAACACAAAAATGTCCCTTACGAACAAAGAAGAACTTCGGAAACTCATTAGAGACATTTTTGCTAAACATGTACAACTCTTAAAGAAAGAACTTGTGGGACATACCATAAGTAAAAATACCAAGTCAAGGGTTCTACAAAATAGCCCAAGACAAGAAAGGGAAGAAAGACGAGCCTTACAGTTTGATCTTCCTACGTTTGAAGACGACATGGACCCGGAGAAGTTTCTTAAATGGATAAGTGTGGCTACGCGGGAATTGAAATCTTCCGCATCCGTGTGGTACAAAAATTTAAAAACAAGTCAGAAGAGACATGGCAAGACCAAGATTGACTCTTGGGAAAATTTGAAGAGGAAATTCATGCCAAGGGAGTATGACCAAAGTCTACCCTTAAAGATCCCCACACGTCATCAGGAAAAAGTTGAAGTGGCGTCATGACGCACCTTTGGAGGCATGGTTGAGAACCACAATGGAATGGTACCCCAAGGTCTTACATAAAGCCCACCAATGTTAAGAAAATGGGCCGTACCATTTTTATCAACGACTTGTATGATCACAAAATTGAACATCAAAGGGGTAAAAGAGGGTTATACATCTTTTACGAATCCATTGTATGATCAAGGAGTTCTAGATGTCACAAAGGGGATAGACAAAAAAGGAAATAAATGTTTCCAATGTCGTGGATGGGGACACTTTAACAAGGAATATCCTAACCCCCGAGTGTTGATGAATGTAGATGGTGGGAAGTCCTTTGAAGAATCCGATTCCAAGGAAGGTTCCGAGACCTCCTTACTTGATATATAAAAGATAGAGGAAAAATCTTAGAAGGGGAGCACTATAGTTGCGGACCCAAATGAGCACTTAGAAGTTATATGTGCGAATGTTCTTGCAACCGGGCCATCACCGATGGAAAGTAGTGACCATTCTCTTAGTTTATTTCCAAGAAGTTCATTACACAACCCTCAAGCATATGCACAATCTGGCCAATGAGAAGATCCTTGTGGAGGCAAAATAAAATGAAACTTGGCACCCGTGTGTTGAAAGCCGAGAGGACGACAACTTCATCATAGGGAACAAATTCCCTATGCCGAGGTTGAATGACCTTTTTGATGGATTAAGTGGAGCCAAATTATTTATGAAGATGGAATTGAAAAGTGGCTATCATCAAGTGGGAATCCGAGAGAAATTTGAATGGAAGATGACCCTCAGAATCAAGTTTGATTTGGGCTAATGGTTTGTGATGCCGTTTGGACAGCGTGATGTCCCAAAAACATCCCAACACAAGGTGTCACATCCATCATTGGGCGCTTAACATATTCTAAGAATATTGATGCCAACCCACCCATGCGAAAACCTACCAAATGATGGTTCGAGCCTACGGGAGCCGTTGCGGTAAAGAGATTCTTTGGTTCGGCTTCTTATCCTCGTCATGTCCTACGGAATTGTTGTGACCTTGCTGTCCCTACCAATGAACTACTATGAAAATATGAGTGTGAATGGTTCGAAGGAGCAACAAGGGTTTTTCAATCCTTGAGGAAAAAGATTTGTGAAGCTCCGGCCCTAACCATGCCAAACCGTGAAGAGTCGTTGGACACCAAACATGAAACTAGAGTAGGTGTTACGTCTTTCTCTAGCACAAAAATGAATGACGGCGTTACATGTTATGGAATTCGCAAAATAATACGGGCACCATTTTAAGTCAAAACTTGTGACTTGTATTCGGATCCATATTTGACAAGAATTGAGTGAGACGCCTACAAGATATAACTTCCAGTCCTATCTAATGGTGGAAATATTAGATAAACACTTGTTGAAAACAAATTCACATTTAAACGACGTGAATTTGAGGGCAAATTCCTTCAAAGAAGGGTAGACGGATGTAACTCAGTCCGCGAACCTAAACACCCAACATCATTCGGGAAGTGCCTTCCTAAGAGTGCCAATAATGGCATGTCATTCTACACTTGGATAATTAACATGACATGAAAAATGGAATGAAATTAGACTTGTTACATGAATATTCATGTACATGTTTTATTCGGCTTTGTATGTAGGCCTTTGCCGAAGACCATGTTTGTTTTTCGTTTCGCTTGTTCTTATTTTCTCTGGCTTAGCTTTTTAGCTTATTTAGTTTCTAGATTATCTACGGAGGACACAATTAGCATTCCATGTAATAACTAGGCCATATAAAAGGGTAATAAAGCCCAGTTCTTCCTCCAAGGTGAGAAGGCCGAAAATGACATAAGATGGCAAGGACAAGGGACATCTAGAACATGGGGATTTCAAAGAGAGAATTTATTTACTAACAAGTTCATAAATTTAGCTATATTGAAGAATTCAAGTCGTCCAAGATGAGAAGAGTTGACTGAAATGATCATCAAAACAAATACCAAGAATGGAAGCTTCTAACACATTAAAAGAAGACGAGGTAGTTGGAAGAATTTATGAGATAACAACTTCATGAATATGGTTACATGGGAAACCTCAATCTCGGCCTTAGGAAGAGAAAGGGTTGGCCGAACTCCCTTGGTCACCAAGTATATGCGTCCACACTAGGTGTTAGTTTATGTCTTTTCATTTGCTTTCCAGAATAGACCATTCCACTATAAATAGAGGCCATAGGCCATTGTGAAATTCAGAGTTGTTGAATATAAAACTTGAGTGTTTACTCATCTTTGCTAAGTCTTTCAATACGAGATTGTAAGTTCTTAGTTGATCCTCCGAGGGTCACTTGGTTTTTGTGTGGGCCAAACCCTTAGCGTAAGTTTAACTAAGACTGTGTGACTTAGTTGAATCCAAACTAAGGTTTCCCTTTAGTGTAAGTTTGGTTAAGACTTTGTGACTTAACTAAACCCAAGCTGAAGGAACCCTCTGCAGTGCGAGCGGACGTTGAGACTGTGTGACCCAACCAATCCAAAACCTAGGGTCTAACTTAAGGTTTCCGACCAACCTTACTTGGTTAGTATTCGGGCTTGTACTTAGCAACCCCGGTCTAGGCCTTGTTAAATTGGTCACCCTCATCTTGGTGTCGACTAGGGCATTAAAAACTCCTTGTCATTATCCAAGCCATTTTGACTGTACCATCACTTCACCAAGTTGACCATTCTTCAACTGAGCTTGCATCTTGCAACTCGTGGGCCATCCAAACCCAACCCACTATAAACGGATCACCCTCACCTTCCACAACACATAAACACTCACAATAAAGGCCAACACCCGAAGCCAAGCATATCTTCCCATCCAAACCCGTCAACACCAAGTCGTTCCCTAAAACTACCTTTACCGATACTTCACTATTTCAGTTCATTTCCGAGACCTTACCACCCTTAAAACGCCAAAGTCCTTCCACCACAATATCCCGCAACACCCTTGGGACAACCTCCTTAAACGCCTAAACCAAAATCCCCCTGAATCCACTTGAAACTGCCACCAAATACCCACTGCACGGCTGAAAACCAACCAACCGAAAACCTAATTTCAAGTACATTTTTGCGTCAACTTGTTCCCTGCCAAACTCAACCACACTTACCATCACTAAACCCTCCGTACATATATCAGATTGGTATCAGAGCAAGGTGCTCCCGTCCCACGCCTTGACGCGATGGCTAACACAAAAATGTCCCTTACGAATAAAGAAGAACTTCGGAAACTCATTAGCGACATTTTTGCGAAACATGTACAAGTCTTAAAGAAAGAACTTGTGGGATGTGCCATAAGTAAAAATACCAAGTCAAGGGTTCTACAAAATAGCCCAAGACAATAAAGGGAAGAAAGCCGAGCCTTACAGTTTGATCTTTCTACGTTTGAAGACGACATGGACCCGGAGGAGTTTCTTAAATGGATAAGGGCCATTGAGACACTTTTTAAGCCCAAACATTAAGAAGATCGTAAGTGCTTTAAGGTGTCTATGCGGGAATTGAAATCTTCCGCATCCGTGTGGTACAAAAATGTAAATACAAGTCAGAAGAGATATGGCAAGACCAAGATTGACTCTTGGGAAAATTTGAAGAAGAAATTCTTGCCAAGGGAGTATGACCAAAGTCTACCCTTAAAGATCCCCACACATCGTCAGGAAAAAGTTGAAGTGGCGTCATGCCGCACCTTTGGAGGCATGGTTGAGAGACCACAAAGGAGTGGTACCCCAAGGTCTTACATAAAGCCCACCAATGGTAAGAAAATGGGCGGTACCATTTTTATCAACGACTTGTATGATCATGAAATTGAAGATCAAAGGGGTAAAAGAGGGTAATACTTCTTTTACTAATCCATTGTATGATCAAGGAGTTGTAGATGTCACAAAGGGGATAGACAAAATAGGAAAGAAATGTTTCCAATGTCGTGGATCGGGACACTTTGTGAAAGAATATCCTAACCCCCGAGTGTTGATGAATGAAGATGGTGGGAAGTCCTTTGGAGAATCCGATGCCAAAGAAGGTTCAGAGACCTCCTTACTTGATGTACAAAAGATAGAGGAAAAATCTAAGAAGAGGAGCACTATAGTTGCTGACCCAAAGGAGCTCTTGGAAGTTATACGTGCGAATGTTCTTACAACTGGGCCATCACCGATGAAAAGTAGTGAGCATTCTCTTAGTTTATTTCCAAGAAGTTCATTACATAACCCTCAAGCATATGCACAATCCGGCCAAGGAGATGATCCTAGTGTAGGCAAAATAATATGAAACTTGGCACCCGTGTGTTGAAAGTCAAGAGGACGACTACTTCATCAGAGGGAACAAATTCCCTATGCCGAGGTTGAATGACCTTTTTGATGGATTAAGTGGAGCCAAATTGTTTATCAAGATGGAATTGAAAAGTGGCTATCATCAAGTGGGAATCCGAGAGAAAGTTGAATGGAAGATGACCCTCAGAATCAAGTTTGATTTGGGCTAATTGTTTGTGATGCCGCTTTGGACAGCGTGATGTCCCAAAAACATCCCAACACAAGGTGTCACATCCATCATTGGGGCGCTTAACATATTCTAAGAATATTGATGCCAACCCACCCATGCGGGAACCTACCAAATGATGGTTCGAGCCTACGGGAGCCGTTGCGGTAAAGAGATTCTTTGGTTCGGCTTCTTATCCTCGTCATGTCCTACGAAATTGTTGTGACCTTGCTGTCCCTACCAATGAACTAATGAGAAAATATGAGTGTGAATGGTTCGAAGGAGCAACAAGGGTTTTTCAATCCTTGAGGAAAAAGATTTGTGAAGCTCCGACCCTAACCATGCCAAACCGTGAAGAGTCGTTGGACATCAAACATGAAACTAGAGTAGGTGTTACGTCTTTCTCTAGCACAAAAATGAATAACGGCGTTACATGTTATGGAATTCGTGAAATAATACGGGCACCATTTTAAGTCAAAACTTGTGACTTGTATTCGGATCCATATTTGACAAGAATTGAGTGAGACGCCTACAAGATATAACTTCCAGTCCTATCTAATGGTGGAAATATTAGATAAACACTTGTTGAAAACAAATTCACATTTAAACGACGTGAATTTGAGGGCAAATTCCTTCAAAGAAGGGTAGACGGATGTAACTCAGTCCGCGAACCTAAACACCCAACATCATTCGGGAAGTGCCTTCCTAAGAGTGCCAATAATGGCATGTCATTCTACACTTGGATAATTAACATGACATGAAAAATGGAATGAAATTAGACTTGTTACATGAATATTCATGTACATGTTTTATTCGGCTTTGTATGTAGGCCTTTGCCGAAGACCATGTTTGTTTTTCGTTTCGCTTGTTCTTATTTTCTGGCTTAGCTTTTAGCTTATTTAGTTTCTAGATTATCTACGGAGGACACAATTAGCATTCCATGTAATAACTAGGCCATATAAAAGGGTAATAAAGCCCAGAGTTCTTCCTCCAAGGTGAGAAGGCCGAAAATGACATAAGATGGCAAGGACAAGGGACATCTAGAACATGGGGATTTCAAAGAGAGAATTTATTTACTAACAAGTTCATAAATTTAGCTATATTGAAGAATTCAAGTCGTCCAAGATGAGAAGAGTTGACTGAAATGATCATCAAAACAAATACCAAGAATGGAAGCTTCTAACACATTAAAAGAAGACGAGGTAGTTGGAAGAATTTATGAGATAACAACTTCATGAATATGGTTACATGGGAAACCTCAATCTCGGCCTTGGGAAGAGAAAGGGTTGGCCGAACTCCCTTGGTCACCAAGTATATGCGTCCACACTAGGTGTTAGTTTATGTCTTTTCATTTGCTTTCCAGAATAGACCATTCCACTATAAATAGAGGCCATAGGCCATTGTGAAATTCAGAGTTGTTGAATATAAAACTTGAGTGTTTACTCATCTTTGCTAAGTCTTTCAATACGAGATTGTAAGTTCTTAGTTGATCCTCCGGGAGGGTCACTTGGTTTTTGTGTGGGCCAAACCCTTAGCGTAAGTTTAACTAAGACTGTGTGACTTAGTTGAATCCAAACTAAGGTTTCCCTTTAGTGTAAGTTTGGTTAAGACTTTGTGACTTAACTAAACCCAAGCTGAAGGAACCCCCTCTGGTGCGAGCGGACGTTGAGACTGTGTGACCCAACCAATCCAAAACCTAGGGTCTAACTTAAGGTTTCCGACCAACCTTACTTGGTTAGTATTCGGGCTTGTACTTAGCAACCCCGGTCTAGGCCTTGTTAAATTGGTCACCCTCATCTTGGTGTCGACTAGGGCATTAAAAACTCCTTGTCATTATCCAAGCCATTTTGACTGTACCATCACTTCACCAAGTTGACCATTCTTCAACTGAGCTTGCATCTTGCAACTCGTGGGCCATCCAAACCCAACCCACTATAAACGGATCACCCTCACCTTCCACAACACATAAACACTCACAATAAAGGCCAACACCCGGCCAAGCATATCTTCCCATCCAAACCCGTCAACACCAAGTCGTTCCCTAAAACTACCTTTACCGATACTTCACTATTTCAGTTCATTTCCGAGACCTTACCACCCTTAAAACGCCAAAGTCCTTCCACCACAATATCCCGCAACACCCTTGGGACAACCTCCTTAAACGCCTAAACCAAAATCCCCCTGAATCCACTTGAAACTGCCACCAAATACCCACTGCACGGCTGAAAACCAACCAACCGAAAACCTACTTTCAAGTACATTTTTGCGTCAACTTGTTCCCTGCCAAACTCAACCACACTTACCATCACTAAACCCTCCGTACATATATCAGATTGGTATCAGAGCAAGGTGCTCCCGTCCCACTCCTTGACGCGATGGCTAACACAAAAATGTCCCTTACGAATAAAGAAGAACTTCGGAAACTCATTAGCGACATTTTTGCGAAACATGTACAAGTCTTAAAGAAAGAACTTGTGGGATGTGCCATAAGTAAAAATACCAAGTCAAGGGTTCTACAAAATAGCCCAAGACAAGAAAGGGAAGAAAGCCGAGCCTTACAGTTTGATCTTTCTACGTTTGAAGACGACATGGACCCGGAGGAGTTTCTTAAATGGATAAGGGCCATTGAGACACTTTTTAAGCCCAAACATTAAGAAGATCGTAAGTGCTTTAAGGTGTCTATGCGGGAATTGAAATCTTCCGCATCCGTGTGGTACAAAAATTTAAATACAAGTCAGAAGAGATATGGAAAGACCAAGATTGACTCTTGGGAAAATTTGAAGAAGAAATTCTTGCCAAGGGAATATGACCAAAGTCTACCCTTAAAGATCCCCACACATCGTCAGGAAAAAGTTGAAGTGGCGTCATGCCGCACCTTTGGAGGCATGGTTGAGAGACCACAAAAGAGTGGTACCCCAAGGTCTTACATAAAGCCCACCAATGGTAAGAAAATGGGCGGTACCATTTTTATCAACGACTTGTATGATCATGAAATTGAAGATCAAAGGGGTAAAAGAGGGTAATACTTCTTTTACTAATCCATTGTATGATCAAGGAGTTGTAGATGTCACAAAGGGGATAGACAAAATAGGAAAGAAATGTTTCCAATGTCGTGGATCGGGACACATTGTGAAAGAATATCCTAACCCCCGAGTGTTGATGAATGAAGATGGTGGGAAGTCCTTTGGAGAATCCGATGCCAAAGAAGGTTCAGAGACCTCCTAACTTGATGTACAAAAGATAGAGGAAAAATCTAAGAAGAGGAGCACTATAGTTGCTGACCCAAAGGAGCTCTTGGAAGTTATACGTGCGAATGTTCTTGCAACTGGGCCATCACCGATGAAAAGTAGTGAGCATTCTCTTAGTTTATTTCCAAGAAGTTCATTACATAACCCTCAAGCATATGCACAATCCGGCCAAGGAGATGATCCTAGTGTAGGCAAAATAATATGAAACTTGGCACCCGTGTGTTGAAAGTCAAGAGGACGACTACTTCATCAGAGGGAACAAATTCCCTATGCCGAGGTTGAATGACCTTTTTGATGGATTAAGTGGAGCCAAATTGTTTATCAAGATGGAATTGAAAAGTGGCTATCATCAAGTGGGAATCCGAGAGAAAGTTGAATGGAAGATGACCCTCAGAATCAAGTTTGATTTGGGCTAATTGTTTGTGATGCCGTTTGGACAGCGTGATGTCCCAAAAACATCCCAACACAAGGTGTCACATCCATCATTGGGGCGCTTAACATATTCTAAGAATATTGATGCCAACCCACCCATGCGGGAACCTACCAAATGATGGTTCGAGCCTACGGGAGCCGTTGCGGTAAAGAGATTCTTTGGTTCGGCTTCTTATCCTCGTCATGTCCTACGAAATTGTTGTGACCTTGCTGTCCCTACCAATGAACTAATAAGAAAATATGAGTGTGAATGGTTCGAAGGAGCAACAAGGGTTTTTCAATCCTTGAGGAAAAAGATTTGTGAAGCTCCGACCCTAACCATGCCAAACCGTGAAGAGTCGTTGGACATCAAACATGAAACTAGAGTAGGTGTTACGTCTTTCTCTAGCACAAAAATGAATGACGGCGTTACATGTTATGGAATTCGTGAAATAATACGGGCACCATTTTAAGTCAAAACTTGTGACTTGTATTCGGATCCATATTTGACAAGAATTGAGTGAGACGCCTACAAGATATAACTTCCAGTCCTATCTAATGGTGGAAATATTAGATAAACACTTGTTGAAAACAAATTCACATTTAAACGACGTGAATTTGAGGGCAAATTCCTTCAAAGAAGGGTAGACGGATGTAACTCAGTCCGCGAACCTAAACACCCAACATCATTCGGGAAGTGCCTTCCTAAGAGTGCCAATAATGGCACGTCATTCTACACTTGGATAATTAACAATACATGAAAAATGGAATGAAATTGGACTTGTTACATGAATATTCAAGTACATGTTTTATTCGGCTTTGTATGTAGGCCTTTGCCGAAGACCATGTTTGTTTTTCGTTTCGCTTGTTCTTATTTTCTGGCTTAGCTTTTAGCTTATTTAGTTTCTAGATTATCTACGGAGGACACAATTAGCAGTCCTTGTAATAACTAGGCCATATAAAAGGGTAACAAAGCCGAGAGTTCTTCCTCCAAGGTGAGAAGGCCGAAAATGACATAAGATGGCAAGGACAAGGGACATCTAGAACATGGGGATTTCAAAGAGAGAATTTATGGACTAACAAGTTCATAAATTTAGCTATATTGAAGAATTCAAGTCGTCCAAGATGAGAAGAGTTGACTGAAATGATCATCAAAACAAATACCAAGAATGGAAGCTTCTAACACATTAAAAGAAGATGAGGTAGTTGGAAGAATTTATGAGATAACAACTTCATGAATATGGTTACATGGGAAACCTCACTCTCGGCCTTGGGAAGAGGAAGGGTTGGCCGAACTCCCTTGGTCACCAAGTATATGCGTCCACACTAGGTGTTAGTTTATGTCTTTTCATTTGCTTTCCAGAATAGACTATTCCACTATAAATAGAGGCCTTAGGCCATTGTGAAATTCAGAGTTGTTGAATATAAAACTTGAGTGTTTACTCATCTTTGCTAAGTCTTTCAATACGAGATTGTAAGTTCTTAGTTGATCCTCCGGGAGGGTCACTTGGTTTTTGTGTGAGCCAAACCCTTAGCGTAAGTTTAACTAAGACTGTGTGACTTAGTTGAATCCAAACTAAGGTTTCCCTTTAGTGTAAGTTTGGTTAAGACTTTGTGACTTAACTAAACCCAAGCTGAAGGAACCCCCTCTGGTGCGAGCGGACGTTGAGACTGTGTGACCCAACTAATCCAAAACCTAGGGTCTAAATTAAGATTTCCGACCAACCTTACTTGGTTAGTATTCGGGCTTGTACTTAGCAACCCCGGTCTAGGCCTTGTTAAATTGGTCACCCTCATCTTGGTGTCGACTAGGGCATTAAAAACTCCTTATCATTATCCAAGCCATATCGACTGTACCATCACTTCACCAAGTTGACCATTCTTCAACTGAGCTTGCATCTTGCAACTCGTGGGACATCCAAACCCAACCCACTATAAACGGATCACCCTCACCTCCCACAACACATAAACACTCACAATAAAGGACAACACCCGAAGCCAAGCATATCTTCCCATCCAAACCCGTCAACACCAAGTCGTTCCCTAAAACTACCTTTACCAATACTTCACTGTTTCGGTTCATTTCCGTGACCTTACCACCCTTAAAACACCAAAATCCTTCCACCACAATATCCCGCAACACCCTCGGGACAACCTCCTAAAACGCCTAAACCAAAATCCCCCTGAATCCACCTGAAACTGCCACCAAATGCCCACTGCACGGCTGAAAACCAACCAACCGAGAACCTACTTTCAAGTACATTTTTGCGTCAACTTGTTCCCTGCCAAACTCAGCCACACTTACCATCACTCAACCCTCCGTACATATATCAGCTTGGTATCAGAGCAAGGTGCTCCCGTCCCGCGCCTTGACGCGATGGCTAACATAAAAATGTCCCTTACGAATAAAGAAGAACTTCGGAAACTCATTAGCGACATTTTTGCGAAACATGTACAAGTCTTAAAGAAAGAAATTGTGGGATGTGCCATAAGTTAAAATACCAAGTCAAGGGTTCTACAAAATAGCCCAAGACAAGAAAGGTAAGAAAGTCGAGCCTTACAGTTTGATCTTCCTACGTTTGAAGACGACATGGACCCGGAGGAGTTTCTTAAATGGATAAGGGCGATTGAGACACTTTTTAAGCCCAAACATTAAGACGATCGTAAGTGCTTTAAGGTGTCTATGCGGGAATTGAAATCTTCCGCATCCGTGTGGTACAAAAATTTAAATACAAGTCAGAAGAGACATGGCAAGACCAAGATTGACTCTTGGGAAAATTTGAAGAGGAAATTCTTGCCAAGGAAGTATGACCAAAGTCTACCCTTAAAGATCCCCACACGTCGTCAGGAAAAAGTTAAAGTGGCGTTATGCCGCACCTTTGGAGGCATGGTTGAGAGACCACAAAGGAGTGGTTCCCCAAGGTCTTACATAAAGCCCACCAATGGTAAGAAAATGGGCGGTACCATTTTTATCAACGACTTGTATGATCATGAAATTGAAGATCAAAGGGGTAAAAGAGGGTAATACTTCTTTTACTAATCCATTGTATGATCAAGGAGTTGTAGATGTCACAAAGGGAATAGACAAAATAGGAAAGAAATGTTTCCAATGTCGTGGATCGGGACACTTTGTCAAGGAATATCCTAACCCCCGAGTGTTGATGAATGAAGATGGTGGGAAGTCCTTTGAAGAATCCGATGCCAAAGAAGGTTCAGAAACCTCCTTACTTGATCTACAAAAGATAGAGGAAAAATCTAAGAAGGGGATCACTATAGTTGCTGACCTAAAGGAGCTCTTGGAAGTTATACGTGCGAATGTTCTTGCAATCGGGCCATCACCGAAGGAAAGTAGTGAGCATTCTCTTAGTTTATTTCCAAGAATTTCATTACACAACCCTCAAGCATATGCACAATCCGGCCAAGGAGATGATCCTAGTGGTGGCAAAATAATATGAAAATTGGCACCCGTGTGTTGAAAGTCAAGAGGACGACAACTTCATTATAGGGAACAAATTACCTATGCCGAGGTTGAATGACCTTTTTGATGGATTAAGTGGAGCCAAATTGTTTATCAAGATGGAATTGAAAAGTGGCTATCATCAAGTGGGAATCCGAGAGAAAGTTGAATGGAAGATGACCCTCAGAATCAAGTTTGATTTGGGCTAATGGTTTGTGATGCCGTTTGGACAGCGTGATGTCCCAAAAACATCCCAACACAAGGTGTCACATCCATCCTTGGGGCGCTTAACATATTCTGAGAATATTGATGCCAACCCACCCATGCGGGAACCTACCAAATGATGGTTCAAGCCTATGGGAGCCGTTGCGGTAAAGAGATTCTTTGGTTCGGCTTCTTATTCTCGTCATTTCCTAAGGAATTGTTGTGACCTTGCTGTCCCTACCAATGAACTAATAAGAACATATGAGTGTGAATGGTTCGAAGGAGCAACAAGGGTTTTTCAATCCTTGAGGAAAAAGATTTGTGAAGCTCCGGCCCTAACCATGCCAAATCGTGAAGAGTCGTTGGACACCAAACATGAAACTAGAGTAGGTGTTACGTCTTTCTCTAGCACAAAAATGAATGACGGCGTTACATGTTATGGAATTCGTGAAATAATACGGGCACCATTTTAAGTCAAAACATGTGACTTGTATTCGGATCCATATTTTTCAAGAATTGAGTGAGACGCCTACAAGATATAACTTCCAGTCCTATCTAATGGTGGAAATATTAGATAAACACTTGTTGAAAACAAATTCACATTTAGACGGCGTGAATTTGAGGGCAAATTCCTTCAAAGAAGGGTAGATGGATATAACTCAGTCCGCGAACCTAAACACCCAACATCATTCGGGAAGTGCCTTCCTAAGAGTGCCAATAATGGCATATCATTCTACACTTGGATACCTAACATGACATGCAAAATGGAATGGAATTGGACTTGTTACATGAGTATTCAAGTACATGTTTTATTCGGCTTTGTATGTAGGCCTTTGCCGAAGACCATGTATGTTTTTGGTTTCGCTTGTCCTTATTTTCTAGCTTAGCTTTTAGCTTATTTAGTTTCTAGATTAACTACGGAGGACACAATTAGCAGTCCATGTAATAACTAGGCCATGTAAAAGGGTAACAAAGCCGAGTATTCTTCCTCCATGTGACAAGATCGAAAATGACATAAGATGGCAAGGACAAGGGACATGTAGAACATGGGAATTTCAAAGAGAGAATTTATGGACTAACAAGTTCATAAATTTAGCTATATTGAAGAATTCAAGTCGTCCAAGATGAGAAGAGTTGACTGAAATGATCATCAAAACAAATACCAAGAATAGAAGCTTTTAACACATTAAAAGAAGATGAGGTTGTTGGAAGAATTTATGAGATAACAACTTCATGAATATGGTTACATGGGAAACCTCAATCTCGGCCTTGGGAAGAGGAAGGGTTGGCCGAACTCCCTTGGTCACCAAGTATATGCGTCTACACTAGGTGTTAGTTTATGTCTTTTCATTTGCTTTCCAGAATAGACTATTCCACTATAAATAGAGGCCTTAGGCCATTGTGAAATTCAGAGTTGTTGAATATAAAACTTGAGTGTTTACTCATCTTTGCTAAGTCTTTCAATACGAGATTGTAAGTTCTTAGTTGATCCTCCGGGAGGGTCACTTGGTTTTTGTGTGAGCCAAACCCTTAGCGTAAGTTTAACTAAGACTGTGTGACTTAGTTGAATCCAAACTAAGGTTTCCCTTTAGTGTAAGTTTTGTTAAGACTTTGTGACTTAACTAAACCCAAGCTGAAGGAACCCCCTCTGGTGCCAGCGGACGTTGAGACTGTGTGACCCAACCAATCCAAAACCTAGGGTCTAACTTAAGGTTTTCGACCAACCTTACTTGGTTAGTATTCGGGCTTGTACATAGCAACCCCGGTCTTGTCCTTGTTAAATTGGTCACCCTCATCTTGGCGTCGACTAGGGCATAGAAACCCCTTGTCATTATCGAAGCCATATCGACTGTACCATCACCTCACCAAGTCAACCATTCTTCACCCTTGCTTGCATCTTGTAACTCGTCGGCCATCCAACCCAACCCACTATATACTGATCACCCTCACCTTCTACAACACCTCATAAACACTCACAATAAAGGCCAACACCCGAAGCCAAGCATATCTTCCCATCCAAACCCGACAACACCAAGTCATTCCCTAAAACTACCTTTACCGATACTTCACTGTTTCGGTTCATTTCCGAGACCTTACCAACCTTAAAACACCAAAGACCTTCCACCACAATATCCCGCAACACCCCCGAGATAACCTCCTTAAACGCCTAAACCAAAATCCCCCTGAATCCACCTGAAACTGCCACCAAATACCCACTGCACGGCTGAAAACAAACCAACCGAGAACCTACTTTCCAGTATATTTTCATGTCAACTTGTTCCCTGCCGAACTCAGTCACACTTACCCTCACTCACCCCTCTGTACATACATCAGATTGGTATCAGAGCAAGGCGCTTCCGTCCTACGCCTTGACGCGATGGCCAACACAAAAAAGTCCCTTACGAACAAAGAAGAACTTCGGAAACTCATTACCGACATTTTTGCGAAACATGTACAAGTCTTAAAGAAAGAACTTGTGGGATATGCCATAAGTAAAAATATCAAGTCAAGGGTTCTACAAAATAGCCCAAGACAACAAAGGGAAGAAAACTGAGCCTTACGGTTTGATCTTCCTACGTTTGAAGACGACATGGACCTTGAGGAGTTTCTTAAATGGATAAGGGCCATTGAGAGACATTCTAAGCCCAAACATTAAGACGATCGTAAATGCTTTAAGGTGGCTACGCGAGAATTGAAATCTTCCGCATCCATGTGGTACAAAAAATTTAAAAACAAGTCAGAAGAGACATGGCAAGACCAAGTTTGACTCTTGGGAAAATTTGAAGAGGAAATTATTGTTAAGGGAGAATGACCAAAGTCTACCCTTCAAGATCCCCACACGTCGTCAGGAAAAAGTTGAAGTGGAGTCATGCCGCACCTTTGGAGGCATGGTTGAGAGACCACATAGGAGAGGTACCCCAAGGACTTACATAAAGCCCACCAATGGTAAGAAAATGGGCAGTACAGTTTTTATCAACCCCTTGTCTGATCACGAAATTGAAGATCAAAGGGGTAAAAGAGGGTAATACTTCTTTTACTAATCCATTGTATGATCAAGGAGTTGTAGATGTCACAAAGGGGATAGACATAAAAGGAAAGAAATGTTTCCAATGTCGTGGATCGGGACACTTTGCCAAGGAATAACCTAACCCCCGAGTGTTGATGAATGAAGATGGTGGGAAGTCCTTTGAAGAATCCAATGCCAAGGAAGGTTCCGAGACCTCCTTACTTGATGTACAAAAGATAGAGAAAAAATCTAAGAAAGAGAGCACTATAGTTGCAGACCCAAATGAGCTCTTGGAAGTTATATGTGTGAATGTTCTTGCAACCGGGCCATCACCGACGGAAAGTAGTGAGCATTCTCTTAGTTTATTTCCATGAAGTTCATTACACAACCCTCAAGCATATACACAATCCGGCCAAGGAGATGATCCTAGTGGAGGCAAAATTATATGAAACTTGGCACCCGTATGTTGAAAGTCGAGAGGACGACAACTTCATCATAGGGAACA
The DNA here is from genome assembly GCA_029783415.1 of Anisodus acutangulus. NCBI lineage: Eukaryota > Viridiplantae > Streptophyta > Magnoliopsida > Solanales > Solanaceae > Anisodus > Anisodus acutangulus. The sequence goes on from CM056494.1 coordinate 29,155,664, forward strand.
AATTACCTATGCCGAGGTTGAATGACCTTTTTGATGGATTAAGTGGAGCCAAATGGTTTATCAAGATGGAATTGAAAAGTGGCTATCATCAAGTAGGAATCCGAGAGAAAGTTGAATGGAAGATGACCATCAGAATCAAGTTTAATTTGGGAGAAAGTTTTGTGATGCCATTTGGTCGGTATGATGTCCCAAAATCTTCCTAACCTAAGGTGTCACATCCATCCTTGGGGCGCTTAACATATTTCGAGAATATTGATGCCAACCTACCCATGCGGGAACCTACCAAATGATGGTTTGAGCTTGCGGGAGCCGTTGCGGTAAAGAGATTCTTTGGTTCGGCTTCTTATCCTCGTCATGTCCTACGGAATTGTTGTGACCTTGTTGTCCCTACCAATGAACTAATAAGAAAATATGAGTGTGAATGGTTCGAAGGAACAACAAGGGTTTTTAAAGCCTTGAGGAAAAAAATTTGTGAATCCCCGACCCTAACCATGCCAAACTGTGAAGAGTCGTTGGACACCAAACATGAAACTAGAGTTGATGTTACATCTTGCTCTAGCACAAAAGTGAATGACGGCGTTACATGTTATGGAATTCATGAAATAATACGGGCACCATTTTAAGTCAAAACATGTGACTTGTATTCGGATCCATGTTTGACAAGAATTGAGTGAGACGCCTACAAGATAAAACTTTCGGTCCTATCTAATTGTGGAAATATCAGATAAACACTAGCTGAAAAGAAATTCACATTTATATAGCGTGAATTTAAGGCCAAATTCCTTCAAAGAAGGGGAGATGGATGTAACTCAGTCCGCGAACCTAAACTCGCAACATCAGTCGGGAAGTGCCTTCCTAAGAGTGCAAATAATGGCACGTCATTCTACACTTGGATTCCTAACATGACATGAAAAATGGAATGGAATTGGACTTGTTACATGAATATTCAAGTACATGTTTTATTCGACTTTGTATGTAGGCCTTTGCCGAAGACCATGTTTGTTTTTCGTTTAGCTTGTCCTTATTTTCTAGCTTATCTTTTAGCTTATTTAGTTTCTAGCTTAACTACATAGGACACAATTAGCAATCCATGTAATAACTAGGCCATGTAAAAGGGTAACAAAGCCGAGAGTTCTTCCTCCAAGGTGACAAGGCTGAAAATGACATAAGATGGCAAGGACAAGGGACATCTAGAACATGGGGATTTCAAGGAGAGAATTTATGGACCAACAAGTTCATAAATTTAGTTATATTGAAGAATTCAAGTCGTCCAAGATAAGAAGAGTTGACTGAAATGATCATCTAAACAAATACCTAATAGAAGCTTCTAACACATTCAAAGAAGATGAGGTTGTTGGAAGAATTTATGAGCTAACAACTTCATGAATATGGTTAAATAGGAAACCTCAATCTCGGCCTAGGGAAGAGGATGGGTTGGCCGAACTCCCTTGGTCACCAAGTATATGCGTCCACACTAGGTTCTAGTTTATGTCTTCTCATTTTCTTTCCCGAATAGTCTCTTCCACTATAAATAGAGGCCTTAGGACATTGTAAAATTCAGAGTTGTTGAATATAAAACTTGAGTGTTTACTCATATTTGCCAACTCTTTCAATCCGGGATTGTAAGTTCTTAGTTGGTCCTCCGGGAGGGTCACTTGGTTCTTGTGTGAGCCCAACCCTTAGCATAAGTTTAACTAAGACTGTGTGACTTAGTTGAATCCAAACTAAGGTTTCCCTTTGGTGTAAGTTTGGTTAAGACTTTGTGACTTAACTAAACCCAAGCTGAAGGAACCCCCATTGGTGAGAGCGGACGTTGGGATTGTGTGACCCAACCAAACCAAAACCTAGGGTCTAACTTAAGGTTTCCGACCAACCTTACTTGGTTAATATTCAGGATTGTACTTAGCAACCCCGATCTAGTCCTTGTTAAATTGGTCACCCTCATCTTGGTATCGACAAGGGCATTAAAAACCACTTGTCATTATCCAAGCCATATCGACCATACCATTACTTCACCAAGTCGACCATTCTTCACTCGAGCTTGCATCTTGTAACTCGTCGTCTATCCAACCCCAACCCACTATATACTGATCACCCTCACCGCCCACAACACCTCCTAATACTAACAATAAAGGCCAACACCCGAAGCCAAGCATATCTTCCCATCCAAACCCTCACCAAGTCATTCCCTGAAACTACCTTTATCGATACTTCATTGTTTCGGTTCATTTCCGAGACCTTACCACCCTAAAAACACCAAAGTCCTTCCACCACAATATCCCGCAACACCCCTGGGACAACCTCCTTAAACACCTAAACCAAAATCCACCTGAATCCACCTGAAACAACCACCAAATACCCAATGCCCGGCTGAAAACCAACCAACCGAGAACCTACTTTCAATTATGTTTTCGTGTCAACTTGTTCCTTGCTGAACTCAGCCACACTTACCCTCACTCACCCCTCCGTACATACATCAGATTGATATCAGAGCAAGGCGCTCCCGTCCCACGCCTTGATGCGATGGCCAACACAAAAATATCCCTTATGAATAAAAACGAACTTCGGAAACTCATTAGCGACATTTTTGCTAAACATGTACAAGTCTTAAAGAAAGAACTTGTGGGACATACCATAAGTAAAAATACCAAGTTAAGGGTTCTACAAAATAGCCCAAGATAATAAAGGGAAGAAAGCCGATCCTTACGAATCGATATTCCTACGTTTGAAGACGACATAGACCCGGAGGAGTTTCTTAAATGGATAATGGCAATTGAGAGACTTTTTAAGTCCAAACATTGAGACGATCGTAAGTTCTTTAAGGTGGCTACGCGGGAATTGAAATCTTCCGCATCCGTGTGGTACAAAAATTTAAAAACAAGTCAGAAGAGACATGGCAAGACCAAGATTGACTCTTGGGAAAATTTGAAGAGGAAATTCTTGCCAAGGGAGTATGACCAAAGTCTACCATTCAAGATACCAACACGTCGCCAGGAAAAAATTGAAGTGGCGTCATGCCGCACCTTTGGAGGCATGGTTGAGAGACCACAAAAGAGAGTTACCACAAGGTCTTACATAAAGCCCACCAATGGTAAGAAAATTGGAGGTACCATTTTGTTGTTTTATGATCATGAAATTGAAGATCAAAGGGGTAAAAGAGGGTAATACTTCTTTTACTAATATATTGTATGATCAAGGAGTTGTAGATGTCACAAAGGGGATAGACAAAAAAGGAAAGAAATGTTTCCAATGTCAAGGATCAGGGCACTTTACCAAGGAATGTCATAACCCCCGAGTGTTGATGAATGAAGAAGGTGGGAAGTCCTTTGAAGAATCTGATGCCAAGGAAGGTTCCGAGACCTCCTTACTTGATGTACAAAATATAGAGGAAAATATAAGACGGGGAGCACTATAGTTGCTGACCCGAAGGAGCTCTTGGAAGTTATATGTGCGAATGTTCTTGCAACCGGGCCATCACCGATGGAAAGTAGTGAGCATTCTCTTAGTTTATTTCCAAGAAGTTCATTACACAACCCTCAAGCATATGCACAATCCGGCCAAGGAGATGATCCTAGTGAAGGCAAAATAAAATGAAACTTGGCACCCGTGTGTTGAAAGCCGAGAGGACGGCTACTTCATCATAGGGAACAAATTCCCTATGCCGAGGTTGAATGACCTTTTTGATGGATTAAGTGGAGCCAAATGGTTTATCAAGATGGAATTTAAAAGTGACTTTTATCAAGTGGGAATCCTAGAGAAAGTTGAATGGAAGATGACCCTCGGAATCAAGTTTGATTTGGGCAAATGGTTTGTGATGCCGTTTGGACGATGTGATGTCCCAAAATCTTCCTAACACAAGGTGTCACATCTATCCGTGGGGCGCTTAACATATTCCGAGAATATTGATGCCAACTCACCCATACGGGAACCTACCAAATGATGGTTCGATCCGACGGGAGCCGTTGCGGTAAGAGTTTCTTTGGTTCGACTTCTTATCCTCATCATGTCCAACGAAATTGTTGTGACCTTGCTGTCCCTACCAGTGAACTAATAAGAAAATATGAGTGTGAATGGTTCGAAGGAGCAACAAGGGTTTTTCAAGCCTTGAGGAAAAATATTTGTGAATCCCCGGCCCTAACCATGCCAAATCGTGAAGAGTCGTTGCACACCAAACATGAAACTATAGTAGGTGTTACATCTTTCTCTAGCAAAAAAATGAATGACGGCGTTACATGTTATGTAATTCGTGAAACAATACGTGTACCATTTTAAGTCAAAACCATGTGACTTGTATTTGGATCCATATTTGACAAGAATTGAGTGAGACGCCTACAAGATAAAACTTCTGGTCCTATCTAATGGTGGAAATATTAGATAAACACTTGTTTAAAACACATATTCACTTTTAGACATCGTGAATTTGAGGGTAAATTCCTTCAAAGAAGGGGAGATTGATGTAAATCAGTCCACGAACCTACACTCCCAACATGAGTCGGGAAGTGCCTTCCTAAGAGTGCCAATAATGGCACGTCATTCTACACTCGGATACCTAACATGACATGAAAAATGGTATGGAATTGGACTTGTTACATGAATATTCAAGTACATATTTTATTTGGCTTTGTATGTAGGCCTTTGCCGAAGACCATGTTTGTTTTTGGTTTCGCTTGTCCTTATTTTCTTGCTTAGCTTTTAGCTTATTTAGTTTCTGGCTTAACTACGTAGGACACAATTAGCAATCCATGTAATAACTAGGCCATGTAAAAGGGTAACAAAGCCGAGATTTTTTTCTCCAAGGTTACAAGGTCGAAAATGACATAAGATGGCAAGGACAAGGGACATCTAGAACATGGAGATTTCAAGGAGAGAATTTATGGACTAACAAGTTCATAAATTTAGCTATATTGAAGAATTCAAGTCATCCAAGATGAGAAGAGTCGACTGAAATGATCATCAAAACAAATACTAAGAATAGAAGATTCTAACCCATTCAAAGAAGATGAGGTTGTTGGAAGAATTTATGAACTAACAACTTCGTGAATATGGTTACATGGGAAACCTCAATCTCGGCCTAGGGAAGAGGAAGGGTTGGCCGAACTCCCTTGGTCACCAAGTATATGCGTCCACACTAGGTGTTATTTTATTTCTTTTCATTTGGTTCCAGAATAATCTCTTCCACTATAAATAGAGGCCTTAGGCCATTGTAAAATTCAGAGTTGTTGAATATAAAACTTGAGTGTTTACTCATCTTTGCTAACTCTTTCAATCCGGGATTGTAAGTTCTTAGTTGATCCTCTGGGAGGGTCACCTGGTTCTTGTATGAGCCAAACCCTTAGCGTAAGTTTAACTAAGATTGTGTGACTTAGTTGAATCCAAACTAAGGTTTCCCTTTGGTGTAAGTTTCGTTAAGATTTTGTGACTTAACTAAACCCAAGCTGAAGGAACCCCCTTTGGTGCGAGCGGACGTTGGGACTGTGTGACCCAACCAAGACAAAACCTAGGGTCTAACTTAAGATTTCCGACCAACCTTACTTGGTTAGTATTCAGGCTTGTACTTAGCAACCCCGGTCTAGTCCTTGTTAAATTGGTCACCCTCATCTTGGTGTCGACTCGGGCATTAAAAACCCCTTGTCATTATCCAAGCCATATCGACCGTACCATCATTTCACCAAGTCGACCATTCTTCACTCGAGCTTGCATCTTGCAACTCATGGGCCATCCAACCCCAACCCACTATATACTGATTACCCTCACCTCCCACAACACCTCCTAAACACTCACAATAAAGGCCAACACTGGAAGATAAGCATATCTTCCCATCCAAACCAGACAACACCAAGCCATTCCCTAAAACTACCTTTACCGATACTTCACTGTTTCGGTTCATTTCATAGACATTACCACCCTTAAATACACCAAAGTCCTGCCACCACAATATCCCACAACACCGCCGGGACAACCTCCTTAAACGCCTAAACCAGTATCCTCTTGAGTCCACCTGAAACAGCCACCAAATACCCACTGCCCGGCTCAAAACCAATCAACCGAGAACCTACTTTCAAGTACGTTTTCACGTCAACTTGTTCCCTGCCGAAATCAGCCACACATACCCTCACTTAACCCTCCGTACATACATCAGATTAGTATCAGAGCAAGGCGCTCCCGTCCCAAGCCTTGATGCGATGGCCAACACAAAAATGTCCCTTACAAACAAAGAAGAACTTCAGAAACTCATTAGCGACATTTTTGCGAAACATGCACAAGTCTTAAAGAAAGAACTTGTGGGACATACCATAAGTAAAAATACCAAGTCAAGGGTTCTACAAAATATCCCAAGACAAGAAAGGGAAGAAAGCCAAGCCTTACGGATTGATCGTCCTACATTTGAAGACGACATGGACCCGGAGGAGTTTCTTAAATGGATAAGGGCCATTGAGAGACTTCTTAAGTCCAAACATTACGGCGATTGTAAGTGATTTATGGTGGCTACCCAGAAATTGAAATCTTCCGCATCCGTGTGCTACAAAAATTTAAAAACAAGTCGGAAGATACATGGCAAGACCAAGAATGACTCTTTGGAAAATTTAAAGAGGAAATTTTTGCAAAGGGAGTATGACCAAAGTCTACCCTTCAAGATCCCCACACGTCGCCAGAAAAAGTTGAAGTGGTGTCATGCCGTACTTTTGGAGGCAGGGTTGAGAGACCACAAAGGAGAGGTACCCCAAAGTCTTACATAAATCCCACCAATGTTATGAAAATGGGCGGTACCTTTTTTATCAACCCCTTGTATGATCACGAAATTGAAGATCAAAGGGTAAAAGAGGATAATACTTCTTTTATTAATCCATTGTATGACCAAGGAGTTTTAGATGTCACAAAGGGAATAGACAAAAAAGGAAAGAAATGTTTCCAATGTCGAGGATTGGGACACTTTGCCAAGGAATGTTCTGACCCCCGAGTGTTGATGAATGAAGATGGTGGGAAGTCCTCTGAAGAATCCGAGGCCAAGGAAGGTTCCGAGACCTCCTTACTTGATGTACAAAAGATAGAGGAAAAATCTAAGAAGGGGAGCACTATAGTTGCTGACGCAAAGGAGCCCTTGGATGTTATATATGCGAATGTTCTTGCAACCGTGCCATCACCGATGGAAAGTAGTGAGCATTCTCTTAGTTTATTTCCAACAAGTTCATTAAAGAGAACAAATTCCCTATGCCGAGGTTGAATGACCTTTATGATGGATTAAGTGGAGCCAAATTGTTTATCATGACGAAATTGAAAAGTGGCTATCTTCAAGTGGGAATCCGAGAGAAAGTTGAATGGAAGATGACCATCGGAATCAAGTTTGATTTGGGCGAATGGGTTGTGATGCCGTTTGGACGGTGTGATGTCCCAAAATCTTCCTAACACAAGGTGTCACATCCATCCTTGTGGCGCTTAACATATTCCGAGAATATTGATGCCAACCCACCCATGTGGGAACCTACCAAATGATGGTTCGAGCCAATGGGAGCCGTTGTGGTAAAGAGTTTCATTGGTTCGACTTCTTATCCTCGTCATGCCCTACGGAATTGTTGTGACCTTTCTGTCCCTACCAATGAACTAATAAGAAAATATGAGTGTGAATGGTTCGAAGGAGCAACAATGGTTTTTCAAGCCTTGAGGAAAAATATTTGTGAATCCCAGGCCCTAACCATGCCAAATCGTGAAGAGTCGTTGGACACCAAACATGAAACTAGAGTAGGTGTTACATCTTTCTCTAGCACAAAAATGAATGACGGTATTACATGTTATGGAATTCGTGAAACAATACGGGCACCATTTTAAGTCAAAACCATATGACTTGTATTCGGATCCATATTTGACAAGAATTGAGTGAGACGCCTACAAGATAAAACTTCCGGTCCTATATAATGGTGGAAATATTAGATAAACATTTGTTTAAAACACATATTCACATTTAGACGGCGTGGATTTGAGGGCAAATTCCTTCAAAGAAGGGGAGATTGATGTAAATCAGTCCGCGAACCTAAACTCCCAACATGAGTCAGGAAGTGCCTTCCTAAGAGTGCCAATAATGGCACGTCATTCTACACTTGGATGCCTAACATGACATGAAAAATGGAATGGAATTGGACTTGTTACATGAATATTCAAGTACATGTTTTATACTGATCACCCTCACCTCCAACAACACCAAGCCGTTCCCTAAAACTACCTTTACCGATACTTCATTGTTTCGATTCATTTCCGAGACCTTACCACCCTTTAAACAGCAAAGTCCTTCCATCAGAATATCCTGCAACACCCCCGGGACAACCTCCTTAAACGCCTAAACAAAAATCCCCGTGAATCCACCTGAAACTGCCACCAAATACCCACTGCCCGGCTGAAAACCAACCAACCGAGAACCTACTTTCAAGTACGTTTTCGCGTCAACTTGTTCCCTGCCGAACTCAGCCATACTTACCCTCACTCACCCCTCCGTACATACATCGGATTGGTATCAGAGCAAGGCGCTCACGTCCCACGCCTTCACGCGGCCAACACAAAAAAGTCTCTTACAAACAAAGAAGAACTTCGTAAACTCATTAGCGACATTTTTGTGAAACATGCACAAGTCTTAAAGAAAGAACTTGTCGAACATACCATAAGTGAAAATACCAAGTCAAGGGTTCTACAAAATAGCCCAAGACAAGAAAGGGAAGAAAGTCGAGCCTTACGATTTGATCTTCCAACGTTTGAAGACGACATGGACCCGGAGGAGTTTCTTAAATGGATAAGGGCCATTAAGAGACTTTTTATGTACAAACATTAAGACGATCGTAAGAGCTTTAAGGTGGCTACGCGGGAATTGAAATCTTCTGCATCCGTGTGGTACAAAAATTTAAAAACAAGTCAGAAGAGACATGGCAAGACCAAGATTGACTCTTGGGAAACTTTGAAGAGGAAATTCTTGTCAAGGGAGTATGACTAAAGTCTACCCTTCAAGATCCCCACACGTCGCCAGGAAAAAGTTAAAGTGGCGTCATGCCGCTCCTTTGGAGGCATGGTTGAGAGACCACAAAGGAGAGGTACCCCAAGGTCTTACATAAAGCCCACCAATGTTAAAAAAATGGGCGGTACCATTTTTATCAACCCCTTGTATGATCACGAAATTGAAGATCAAAGGGGTAAAAGAGGGTAATACTTCTTTTACTAATCCATTGTATGATCAAGGAGTTGTAGATGTCACAAAGGGGATAGACAAAAAAGAAAAGAAATGTTTCCAATGTCGAAGATCGGGACTCTTTGCCAAGGAATGTCCTAACCCCCGAGTGTTGATGAATGAAGATAGTGGGAAGTCCTTTGAAGAAACCGATGCCAAGGCAGGTTCCGAGACCTCCTTACTTGATGTACAAAAGATAGAGGAAAATCTAAGAAGGGGAGCACTATAGTTGCTGACCCAAAGGAGCTCTTGGAAGTTATATGTGCGAATGTTCTTGCCACTGGGCCATCACCGATGGAAAGTAGTGAGCATTCTCTTAGTTTATTTCCAAGAAGTTCATTACACAACCCACAAGCATATGCACAATCCGTCCAAGGATATGATCCTAGTGGAGGCAAAATAAAAAGAAACTTGGCACCCGTGTGTTGAAAGCCGAGAGGACGACAGCTTCATCATAGGGAACAAATTCCCTATGCCGAGGTTGAATGACCTTTTTGATAGATTAAGTAGAGCCAAATTATTTATCAAGATGGAATTGAAAAGTGGATATCATCAAGTGGGAATCCGAGAGAAAGTTGAATGGAAGATGACCCTCAGAATCAAGTTTGATTTGGGCGAATAGTTTGTGATGCCGTTTGGACGGTGTGATGGCCTAAAATATTCCTAACACAAGGTGTCACATCCATCCTTGGGGCGCTTAACATATTATGAGAATATTGAAGCCAACCCACCCATGTGGGAACCTACCAAATGATGGTTTTAGCCTACGGGAGCCGTTGCTTTAAAGAGTTTCTTTGGTTCAGCTTCTTATCCTCGTCATGTCCTATGGAATTGTTGTGACCTTGCTGTCCCTACCAATGAACTAATAAGAAAATATGAGTATGAATGGTTCGAAGGAGCAACAAGGGTTTTTCAA